>JAEAOA010001231.1:3067500-3069665 GCA_016746295.1 Potamilus streckersoni
TACCATTGACAATCACATGATAATTTCCTTATACCACTTTCGCAGAGGATGCCGTTACCCTATACTACTTTTTCATTTGCGCTTAGATACTGCTCCAGGCGCACATAATAATTATAATGTACTAAGTATTTCATTTGCGCCAGATACTACTCCAGACGCAGATAATAATTATAATGTACTAAGTACTGTCACAATTTTAGGTAGTAATGGTTGGCTATTACAGATAGTGTCGGGCCGATGAAACCAGCGTGTTTTGCCATTGCAGTTATTTGTGCAGCGAGTAAATTAAACAAAAGTTTATTTGATATCCTATTCATTTACTTGTTTTATGTTAACAATAATTTTGTTAAAGTATCTGAGCATTAAGTTTGACTTTTAATGAAACCTGCCTGTTTTGCAACAGCAGACGTTATTTCTTTTTAACATGGCAATTAGTAAAATATATTTCTTTACAGTATATTTTGTCACCTTATATAACATTTATAGATTAAACTTGAAATTCAAAGAACTTTGATAAAAATGTAAATCACTCTGAACTTGTATTGACATTTTACATCTGTCAGGGATAATTGTAACAAATCTATCTGTTTTTCACTAACGCATATAACTGCAATTAGTACATTTAACTGCTCTGCTTGAAGTGCTTTGAGTGTCCAAGTAATTTTAATATCAGCTGTTCTGTCTATTATTTTATTCCTTATGTCCAGGTCGAGCTTGTTGCTGAAATACAACAAATAATTAACGCGGTAATTGTTCACTTGAATTGGTTGTAACTCGTCATGTGTAGTATGTGGTATTCGGAACTGGAGTATTAGGAGGGGGCGAACCCTACAAAATTTTGTGACAAAATCGATTAAATCCTCAGAATGCCAAATGGAACCTTCCTACGAAATCTCATATTTTAACCAAAAAAAAAATAAAGACCCCATTTTACAAATGGAGCCTTAGCGATTTTGTCGTAAATACATTGTCATAACCTTCTCAAAATTGCTGCCATCTACGTCGCAAATATGTTGTCATATCGCCCCCCTGCTGCTAATTAATACAAATTATTTGTTAGCTTTTCACAAACAGACTAATCGATAATACTTCACCACGTAAATCAATTAAATTATTTGACTGATCGGTGAGTGTAAAATTAATTCTAGTTAGCAAATCATTTTGACATTGCATATAGACTGGATTAGTCGGATTTTCAACAATTAAAAATCCTGGAGGAGCTGTTGGTGCAAATGAATAAAGAATGTAACCTTGTCGGGCTTGATTTGATTGTTCCATATTAATTTGATAACTTCCTTCGATTACATCACACGTTAAATTAAGTGCGATCACCGATGAAATATCCACATTGTTCGGTGCGATATGTCTACCGTCGCCGTCGGGAGAATTATTATAAGTGAGGATAATAGGCTTCGGCTGGCTATCTTTCCATGATTGATAAATTTTATTAAATCCTTCGTCGATGGCAGTTCTGAGTTTTTTCTTTAACTCGGGAACATTATATCCTGGTAATTTATAATTTGGATTTTCATTTATATTTTTTTTATAATCTTGAGCTGAGCTAGTTTTTGAAATCGGGCTATTTTCATCAGTGAAGAGATTAGTAATCCTCGAATTAAATATTTCCATGTCATCGATGATTTTATTACCCGCGGCGACTACTCTAGTAAACTCAGCTTGTGTAAGAAAGCCAGATCTTAACGACGGTAATAACAATTTAAAATCATCATTCATTTTTTGAAGATATGGGATTCAATATCTCCGATTGCTGGACTTGTTTCATGTATTTCCAGAATTTCACCTTCCTCTGGGATATAATCATTATAAAGTGGAATTGTCCACTCATCTTCACCATATTCATTCTTACCTCGATATCGTTTTGTAAAGTTTATATCCTCGAATTTTTTATAAGTTTTTGATGGATTTTCAGGTCCTATTTCATCAGTGACATAATCAGATTTTACAGGCTCGGGCGTGGAATTACCAGCACTTCTAGGTGGATCTTCGGGCTATCCTAATACTGTTCTTATTGAACTGTTATAAATATCTACAACATACCCAGGAGAGCTTATTTCAATTGTAGATGATAATGTTGGTTCATGAACTGTTATCGCAATTTTTGATTCCCTTCTAGTAATGGATTTTATTCTACGTTGTAATTCATT
>JAEAOA010001232.1:0-51255 GCA_016746295.1 Potamilus streckersoni
CATGGTCATGTGGTAAAAACAATAAATCAGCCTGATGAACTTCATTGGGTACGGTAACATCAAAATGAGAATAATTAATTTGTTTAGGCGGTGGTAGATAAATTTGCCATATAGCTTGTTTGGATAACCAATCTTCCGCAGTGGACTTTTTCACTTTTGCAGCGTTAGCGAGTTTACTGATTGCTGCTTTACCCCAGCAGTATCCTTTCGGAGAATAATGAATAGATTCCATACTATAAAAACACTGGTGTTTTTAATTACCAGCACCTAACACCAATTTGCCTTTCATAGCTGATTTGACCAACCATGAAGCCAATTTTTCTTTGAAGGATTTATCGGGAATAGCATTTAACGCATGAATTAATTTTACATCCGCGAGATGTCTTTGTTGCAAATTATTGCTTTTATATGCAACATCATGAGCATGACATGCCTTATCAATAGCATTTATCGGATACTCACCAGGCCGGGGCTGATTTTGATCATCAAGTCTGAGATCTAATCTCGTTCCGGGACCACAGTAACTATATCCTGGAAGGTGTTTTTCTCCGGGGTATTTTGCCCATGGGGTTCCGCGGAGTTTTTTCCGAGTTTTGCGGCAATATCACCTCCGTGTCGCTTTTTTTTAAAAATCTAAATTTTTTGTACCAGTAAGTGCTAGTCTATTGTTTTTAGTTGTAATGGTTGTCTGATCGGTTGTATCAGTACGCTGTTTACATTTAACACAATATAAATCCATAATTTATATATAGCGTTATGAATATAATTGATTTTTCAGCGACTAAAAGAAGAGAACCGGTGAAACACCACGCAGCGCTTCCGAATTCTGTCCGTGCCATTATAATCGGACCATCTGGATCGGGTAAAACACAATTGCTGCTTAATTTGATAATACGATTTATGAAGTGGGATAAATTATATTTAGTTGCCCCATCCGTAGATGATCAAAGGTGCTATGAAGTGCTAAACGATTATAATGAAAATGCATCAGAAATTAATAGGTGAAAGTGTAATTGACTTTATTACTGATATTAATGATGCACCATCAGTAGAAGATCTCGATGGAGACATAAATAATCTTGTAGTGTACGATGATGTAATGTTAGATAATCAAAAGAACCATGCTAGAATATTTTCCCGAGGTAGGCATAAAAACACTGATGTGATATATGTCACTCAACGATATACTCAAATTCCAAAAGTGATTCGCGATAACTGCAATATTCTTGCTGTATTCAATGGCGTTGATACACATACGCTACGAAATATTTGGCAGACATGGTGTTCCGATATGGACTTCAATGGATTTAAAAATTACTTTAGTCATGCTCAGTCAGTCCCATATGGATTTATAACAATAAATTTACACGACCCTCGGTCACGATATCGTATTGGACTTGATCAAATATTTGGTTAAATAATTTGTATTAATCAGCAACAGGGAGGGCGATATGACAACATAGTTGCGACGTAGATGGCAGCAATTTTGAGGGTGGTTATGACAACATATTTACGACAAAATCGCTAAGGCTCCATTTTACAAATGGGGTCTTTATTTTATTTTAATTTTTTTTTGGTTAAAATATGAGATTTCGTAGGAAGGCTCCATTTGGCATTCTGAGGCTTTAATCGATTTTGTCGCAAAATTTTGTAGGGTTCGCCCTCCCTGCTGCTCCCTGACTGTTCCGACCACTCGTAGACGTGACGCGAATTTCCCCTTGACGCATCGGGTTTCTCTCTCTCTCTCTCTCTCTCTCTCTCTCTCTCTCTCTCTCTCTCTCTCTCTCTCTCTCTCTCTCTCTCTCTCTCTCTCTCTCTCTCTCTCTCTCTCTCTCTCTCTCTCTCTCTCTCTCTCTCTCTCTCTCTCTCTCTCTCTCTCTCTTTGAATCTGGTTCCTTAAATATATAGTATGACTCACGCTAGACTATTTCTACCACACACACACATACACACACACACATATATATATAAATATAAATATATATATATATATATATATATATATATATATATATATATATATATATATATATATATATATATATATATATATATATATATATATATATATATATATATATATATATATATAAATACACACACACATTAAAAATAACATGCTTTGTAAGTGTTGGTATAAAGCAATTTGATATACCAATACAACTGGTATATCAAATTGTGATCCTTCCATGGCGCAATAATACGCATATATAAATATTCTCGCGAGTGTCTGTAGTTCATTCTAGATCAATATTCAATTTCCACAAATTAATCACTAGTGACGTTTGAAAAATAATGATGAAAAGTAATCCACGTTTTCTAAATTCATTTGATGTAGTACACATTTTCATTAGAATCCTTTCTGTTTTCTGTTTTCCGCTCCTCTCTGAAGCATAACGGACAAACTGCGCAGAAATGTGGAATGCGAGAGACAAGGAATATGGGCGAGATTAAAACTATGAAATAGAAATTACACCAAGCAACCTACAAGAATATGGTTCCTTGTAAAGATTCGTGTGCACTATCCTTGGGATTTATCAACAGTGTTTATCAAAGATACAATGTTTCAAGCCAGTATATTCCTAGGTTACTTAGTACACATATTGTGATATAATTATTATTATGTATTTGATGTTATTTATTTTATTTTTCTTAAACATACCATAATGTTCTAAAAATCGAAACTATGAAATGGCGAACACACGTAGAGCATTTTCCGACAATATATCTGGCCTTATGATTGGTGGACCAGAGAGAGAGAGAGAGAGAGAGAGAGAGAGAGAGAGAGAGAGAGAGAGAGAGAGAGAGAGAGAGAGTTTTAAAGTCAAACCGACGAGAGAGAGAGAGACAGATAGACAGACAAACAGACAAACAGACAGACGGAGTTTTATTAAAGTCAAACCGACGAGAGAGAGAGAGAGAGAGAGAGAGAGAGAGAGAGAGAGAGAGAGAGAGAGAGAGAGAGAGAGAGAGAGAGGTCGGTTGTACTGTTGCTAAAGCAGAATAATGACTTAGATCATCTTTAAATATATTGTTGGTTCGTCTGTTGGCTTAGTTTCTATTCCACAGTTATTTCCACATGACTGCATGTGAATAGCATTGCGTTCATTTGAATGGTACAACTATCCAGATGTGGCTACTGCTCTACTTTTATTATTAAAACCATCTTTCATATTTAAATCATAAGTATGTATTATATAGATTCAATCAATATGGAGAAAAGTAGAAACCAAGAAAAGAAAACAATCAACCTAACAATATGCTGAAGTGATTGTAAATAGCCACTACAGAAGAGAACTATATTTTGTAGCGGACACACTCGGGGATGTGAGGAGTTCATTCACTAGGTCAAAACACGGCTCCTATAGTAAAAATTAATATCCGTTCAAATTTCAAATATATGTATTTGTATGTTATATAAATAAAATATATGAATAATGTGTACGCTGTATCAACGATATACCACTCATTATATAAATTTTTCATTAAAAAGAGACTCAGCATGCTGTGTTTCCTTTTAATGAAAAATGTATACATCTCCTGTGATATCATTGATACAGCGTACATACTACACATATATTCCATAAAAATTCTTGACATGCTGTAATCTTAACGAATAACTGTCTATACAAGTTCTGTTTTTTATTACAAATGACCTTAGCTGAAAGTTCATTTCACTCCGCGGCAATTGATATTGAATTATCAAGTGCGTTCTCAGAAAAATGTGGCCGTATATACCAGCTCACATCACTATAAGTCTTATTTGCTTTTGGCTGGTAAACGCTCAATTACTTATGACATAATATCAACTAAATCTATTTACATTAAAGTAACCTACATGCTCATATTAAATATTGCGAAATCATATATAAATATACACTTGTAATTAACTCGCAAAAACGAATATTAGTCGACTCAGAGAATCAATTCATATGTCCTAAGAAATATAATACATTTGTATATCAGAGTTAATTCTTAAATCTCTATGAAATACTGCATATTTACATTATTTGGAAGTACATCATAAATTTCTATAAAAGTCTGCTCATTGAATATTAAATTACTTGAAATCCGTCAATTTTTTAATTGAATTAAAACTTGTTAAATCAAAGAATTAAATGGTAGAATAATAACATATCAATAGAGTCCAACGAAATGAATGCACGATGCATGCGTGAATTATAAGCATATCAACACATTTGCAAATAAACCAAATAAATGAAATAAAATACTAAATATGGACACTAAATTGCGAACCTTAATGCTGTTTCGTTACACACAACTGTGTCCTGTTACACACAACTGTGTCCTAGATCATAGCGCGTCCTTCTTTTTACGATAGCTGTCTGGCCCTTTCTACTTTGTTAACGAGGGATAACCTATCCTCAGGATTCCCACGGAGCATCAAATTTGACTTCTCGCAAGGAAAATTGGACTAAAAAGTTCTGGGCAAGTCGGCACTCTAAATTGTTTCCCAAAGTGTAAAACCCATAATTTCCCTGAACAGTCGGAAATAACTGCTAATAACATTCTCTCCAAATAATCATGTCTAGCATCAGATTTATTAGCCTAAAATATGCTGCAATTAGCTTCAATTGAAAAATCATTATTTGGCGCGCGCCTCTTTTGAACTGTTACGGCCCAAGTTCTATCGCACGCATGTCACTGTACCGGTAAAAATAACCCCTTTCAAATGCTACTTTTAAGTGTTCAGAGATGAAATAAAGAAATAATCATTGAGCTTTCTCGAGAGCTTTCTGGCTTCACTGTGTTAACTTCAAATCACAATATATTTAACCTTAAGTTTCAGTAAGTCTTCAAAATTGGACATATCACAATGTCGATACACCACCATATACCTAACCCAAAAGAGGTATAGGTTTATAAAGTTTCTATAATTTTTTTTTCAAATAGATCTCACAGACATCCTAGTCGACACATCATTCTGGTGGCCTAGTGGTTAGAGCGTCCGTCTCAGACGCCAAAGGTCATGGGATTAAACCCCGATCAAGTCATACCAAAGACTAATAAAAACGGTACTTACATGCGTTCAGTATTAAGAGGTTATTGTTAAACTGGTCTGGATAATGTGACTGGGTGGGACATTATGCTACATATCTGTGGCATGGTGCCCCAGTACTAGACATTACTATTTAAAAAAAAACTACAATGCAGACATCGTAGCGATATGAATGAAAAATTGTTAAAGCTGCGTGAAAAGTTCAAAACACACTCTGTTCGACACATTTTAATAATAGTCGTCAGTGAATGTGTCCTTATGATTATAATTGTAATTTTTGCTGATTTCATTGTATTTTATTGTCACACAGAAGATTTAAACCAAGGCAACATAACATAAACTATCATACTTTTCAAAAAGGTTAAGTTGATGCACTAATTGTAATTTAGGAAAATTAACTGCTTGCAAAACATATGCAAGTTATCGAAATTATTTCTCCTTAAATTCTTTGTGCGTGTTAATTTATTTTGACATTTGCATTGCAGCAACATTTTGCTTTTTTATTTTTCACACAAGAACTCATTTTCAGCTTAATTCAGTTTGAAACCCGAAGAAACTTTCCTAAGGAAAATCTCTAACATCTTCTTTCTCACTGAAATGTGTTTTTAGGAAAACTTTTAAATTTTCGTTTTAGTGGCCTATAACTCCTAAACAAAATGCGCTTTAATGGAATGAATATTTCAGGGAGGAAAATTGACATTAATCGATGCATATTTTGGGGGAAAATGAGCATTAATCGATGGAATAATTTTGGGCCGAAAAATGAGCATTAATTGATGGAATACTTACGAAACGAAAAAATGGGCATTACTTGATGGAATACTTTAGGGACGAGAAAACACTTCAAGCTCTTGCAATTTTAACTCCTTATAGATTCTGGTTTATTTACGAGGAGCATGAGTGCTTAGAAAAGCACTTGTGCATTATAAACTACCATATTTATACATCTACCCAAGTTCATATTTTAAAAAATCTTAATTCTTTATAAATTTATTTTATAATCTAGTTTCCCTTTCTTTACTTACTTTTACTTTTGCTCACGTTAGTTGTTGGACATTGTTGTATATACGAGTTTTGGTTCGTATCTTTTGGTGAATTCCAATGATGAAATTAGCTCAGTATCAAATAAAGCTACTACATATAAGAATTTAAGAATGGAATAAAATAGTAATCTGAGCTAATATATCGAACAAATAAGACAAGCCCCCGTTACAAGTAAAGACAAAATTTAATAAAATTTCAGACAATAAAAATTTCAACGAGTAAATAATATGAAAATTACAGCTCGAAAAATACACTTCTTTCTTTAATTATTACTAATTAAGGAATTTCAAAAATACAATGTCATTATAAGACTAACCGATGCTTTTTAAGATAGAATCCAAAGTCATCATTTATGAGTCCGAGTATATCGAATAACTCTGCCTTTCACCAATGCATAACCTGTTGGCTGATCCGTTTCACAGGCTCTCTCAGACTGTTCTTCGGTTCAGTTATTTCAGTACGTCTTCCGTTCCACTTTCTCTCGTTCCAGCAATTCAAGACGTTTTCCCCTTTGTTCCGAACTGTCATTTTCCTTCCCCCACTGTTTTGGTTGTAACTCTTTTCAGACTATCTCATATTGTTTTTATTCTGCTTTTGGTCTGTCGAAACCTTCAGACAAACGTCTCTCCTTTGGACAACGATTATTTACGAGAACTTTACTCTTTAAACAGCTCGGAGCCTTTAGATCTTACTCCAGTTTCCCTCTCATATAGAAAGTTATAATGAAATTTCAAAATTCCTTCAGTATATTTAAACTTAAGGTTTTCGGTTTAAACTTCGGCGAAATCAATCAGATTTATAATAATTCCCGCCTTTCTAGTACTAATTTCTGCGTTATTTCAAGCAACAAATGTCTACGACTGTGCTGACTTCCACAATCGGTTCTAAGCAGAACAAAGCTTGAAACCCGCTCGGTAAGTTTAAACAAACTCAGCCCTTAATTAAACACTAATAACGTATGGCCTCGCCTAAACTAATCTGTATTTTATGGCTTGAACAATGTGGCCATTTCCCCATAAATCTCGTTAATTGTACATGTATGCAGCTAAGTGTGTTCTACGATAATTAATTCTAACAAAGAAGATCGACCTAAAAAAATTGGTCTTTTACAGACATGGTAATGATCTCTCCTTGAAAACATCAGATGGGGTCTCGGTGCAACTCCAGGATAGTTCAATCAATAAAGATGGCGATGTATATCAAGAAATTATGACAGACCTCTCACATTCCGCAAGCAAAATCGATATCTCACTATCTTAAAAAGAAATTTTATCCAAGTTTTATCAATTGTTTTTTCATCTTTTTTTCAGTAACTTGCGCTGTTCCTAGCTTTCAAAACAATGTTCTCTACCCATTTTAAAACTTCATTATCAATTCATTACTACCTCATACTCTAGTTTGTATTATTTGATTGTGCGGAAGGGTATCGCTGCGTTAAATGTTTGTTTCTGCAATTTATCTCGCTTGAAGAAAAATGAAAATGTTATTTTTTTAGAGCTTTAATCATTCGAGATACTGTATTTCGAACGACAATGAGAAAAAATTCGAATTTCTTTAGATTCTTTTATTATATATTTAGACTGTTGCATTTCTATTAATGTTCATTATATTTTTCATGCAATTAACTTAAGTTTTATCTAGGAAGAATATTTTTTTTTTCATAATGCACAAACGTCATCCACCCTTGAACAGACAGGCGCACGTGCGAGTCTCCTTGTTGATTATTTTAATTTTATTTTCTCAAACGGTTGAAAATTTTAGATTATAACATTTGGAGAAATATAAGTTTTAGACAAACTATGTATGTATATGACATTTATGGTTCTCACCTATCTGCTTGTCTGTTTATATGTTTGTGTGTCTGTCTCATTTGATCTGGTGCATGGACGGAATCTGAGAAATAATTGGATCTTTTAAACTTACATACTTGATGCATGGAAATTCAAACAGAATTAAAATAAATTTAAGAAGGCTGTTCCAGATGAATTTGCTGGTTGCAATCAGAAATGTTGTCTAAAGACCCCAGCAAATTTGAGTTATTTCAATTTATCAGCATAAGCAAAGAAAAATCATGCTGAAAGTAATTGCATGCACCGTCCGATGCTTGTTGCTTCGAGTTTTGAGAAAACCAGCGAGGAATATAAATACTTAAATATTAGGCTGAATGAATGCATGGCTATATTTGACTGGACAAGGCAAGAAAAAATACGTATACGAGGAAATACTTTATTAATTGTTTAAAGATGGGAGACCCCTTTCCCTCCGTCCACCACATGAAAAGAAAATAAAACCATAAAAACGTCATTGGGTATGTTAATTAATCTTAATATATTGTACACTATTTACATCCAAATATGAATAAATATTCCATATGCATTAATTACTCTTTCATCTTTCTAATAGCTAATGTAGTCATTGCTTTGTTAAGTTACTCTAAATACATTATTAAACTGTTCTCCATTTGAAAAAAAAAACTTTTCTGGTTTAAAATATTCAGCATTAAAGATCAGCTGACGTATCGAACTCGTGTTATAATTTTCTTATTGAACTCGTCTAATAATTTTATTAACTCGTGTTACAAACGAACTTTTAGCCTTGGGATAATAACTGAGAGAGAAAGACATATCAACGTATGAAAAATGCAAATTGTTGAGACGGCTTTCGTTAAAGTTATGCAGCCAAAAATGTGCAACAAATAATTAAAAATCGGAGAGCAAAATTAAATGTTCCTACGAATATATCTGAAATTATGGATTATGAAAATATATTATCTGGCATAGTATAAACATGGACAGTGTATTTAATTTAATTATTTGATATCATTTAAGTGTGGACAGTAATATTATTTAATTATCTGATATAATGTAAGTTTGGACACCAAATCTAATTATGTGATGTAATGTCTATAATTATTCTACTAGAATGAACGAAAGATGTTTTATATATATATATATATATATATATATATATATATATATATATATATATATATATATATATATATATATATATATGTGTGTGTGTGTGTGTGTGTGTGTGTGTGTGTGTGTTTGTGTGTGTGTGTGTGTGTGTGTGTATAATTCATTGTTTAACCACAATGATACGTAGTACAGCTTAAATGGTTTAAATGGTGCGAAATTCTGAACTATCCAGAACTGGAATATTTTTTGTGGGCATTGGAACCAATGCAGGCAATTGTAAGCGCTACGATCAGTAACTCCGGTGCAACCGTGAAAGCCTCTACAGCAGTGGTCCCCAACCTTTTTATCGGACCGATCAACGTTTGATAATTTTACCTCGGCCTGCTGACGGGGGACGTTGATTGTATATATTTTAGATGTTTTAATTTAATAATTAATCAAAAGTACAGTTACACCAAAAACTTAATATAAGTGATTTAATATTTTAACTCACTAGAACGCTAAATCAATCAGAACCCTGAACTTGCTTCTTTACAAAGAGACGGTTCCATAGGAGATAATGACACCCGAAGTGTGTTGCTTATGTCCAGTTTATTCCGTCGTTTTGTTTTGGTTACTGTCACTGCAGAAAACCTTGCTTCATTTAGATAGGATATAGGAAATGGCAATAGGGATTTAAGTGCTGTCGTTGCAATTCTCAGAGTATTCCGCCATGACTTTAATCTAGAACACCGGCATAGTTATTGTCTCGAACGTAGTTTTAAGGCCGTCGTCATTTGCAATCTGCAGCAGTTGATTTTTTTCTTGCACAGACATGCTAGATGCACCTGGTTTGTTGATAAATGGGTCGCATATCTATTCCTGACCAGTTCGTTGGTCTTTTGTGTTTGAGAAGTAGCGCTAGAACTCTTTTAAAAGCATCAGGTAATCGTGCACCAACTGGGAGAACGAAGGCTCAGGCTCAGTCTCGCCTAAAATCTTCCCTAATGTCTGTAACATATCCAAAATGCATCTGTTCACTCGCCGTCCCCACAATTACAGTTTGGCTTTAAATGCAGCTACTTTGTCTGCTAACTGTAAAATAGTTGTCATTTTCCTCTGAAGGGACAGATTGATTTCATTTAACAAGTGAATATGTCACACAGGTAAGCCTGTCTTGCGACACATACACTGTCATTGAAATATGCTGCCTGCGGTGACTTCTTTTATAAGAGAAATATTTGCAATGGCTCTCGTAATTCAAATCCTCTGGTTAGCGATTTTCCTCTGGATAACCATCATATTACTGTGTATAAGAGAATGCATCTCCGTTCTGCGTCCATCTCCTCACAAAGCTGTTGAAGCAGGCACGAGTTAAAGGCATGTGATTTGATGTGGTTAATAACTTTAACGACATCGATCAATACGCTGTTAAATTTGGCTTGCCAGAATTTCCTTGTTTATGATGCAATGCGTAGATTCACTCTCAGGTGCAACTTCCTTAATCCAAGCAGTTAAACCAGACAGTCGTCCGGTCATGTCAGCAGCTCCATCTGTGCATATGCCGACACAAAAGGACCATTACAGTTGTCCTAATATATAACCATCCAGTGACTTGAACCTGTGGTGCTACTGTGGTGTTTGTTGGTAAATAGAATGCTCAAAACAAATCCTCATGCATATCCCCCTGATATAGATATCTCACATAAACAAGTATTGCTTTGTTGTCGATATCTGTAGAGTCGTCAACCTGGAGTGCGTACCACGGTGATGTATTATTCCTCTCCAACAATCGTGTCTCAATATCATCGGCTATATCCTCAATGCGCCTAGTCACAATGCTAGCAGACAAAGGCACATGCGCTATCTTTTCCACAGCATCCTCTTTTAGAAGTTAGTCTTTAGTGGAGGGCAGGATCACCCATAGTGAATGCCTCTTTAGCCTTAGCAATACGGTTAGCCACGAAATATGATGCTCTCGGTGCATTCTCCTTTATTGGTTATTCTGTCCTTCGTGTTCCCGTTTTGTTTCTTTCAAAATAAGCCTGAGACTTATCTTTTAATCTAGGGTGCTTGGCGTTCAAGTGGCGAAGCAGTTTTGAAGGTTTCATTGCTTCATTAGAGAGCTGATCGCCGCAAACTATGCAGAGCGGGGATGGTGTGTTGGAATCACCTGTCCCAATAAGTCGGTATATCAAGTAGGACTCATTGTATTGTTTGTTAAAACATTTATTATGTTTCTTTGATGTTGAAAGCTCTTTTTCTGTCTCTTCACTAGTCCTTTTCTTTTCCCCAATGAAACTTTCTAACGACGTCTGCTTCGTACTCACTTTTGCTGATTTGTGGGTTAAATTTGAGAAAACATAATACACACGTACACCAAGCATTGTCAAACAAGTACCAGTGAACAGAGAGAAGAGCGATACACATCTTCTTTCTACCAAAGCTACAACACTGCAAGCACTTACAGCCGCTCAGGTCCAGATGTGACCTAAAACGGCCCCGATATCAAGATAGTTTACGCATATACGGTATTGGTACTGCTTTAGGTGACGTCTCTCAGCTCCCGGTTAATCTCTCGTCCATGGAAAGTCGCACCAACCCGAGAGAAATACACCACCTTAAATAAAATGGAAATAATTTAATGTTTTTTGGGCGGCCCGGTACCATTTGATAATCTTCCCGGGGGTTGGAAACCACTGCTCTATAGCATCATGTCCCAGCAATTCACATTATCCTGACATAACCCTGATCCGTCCTAACACTAACATGGTAATATGTTGAGGGCCAAACGAAACAGTCGTAAATACTATTATTGTTAAGTCTTTGGAGTGTATCTGGGATTTCGAACCAGCGAAACCCGCATCTAGAGAGAGAGAGAGAGAGAGAGAGAGAGAGAGAGAGAGAGAGAGAGAGAGAGAGAGAGAGAGAGAGAGAGAGAGAGAGAGAGAGAGAGAGAGAGAATTAGTCACCAACAGTTATTTGGAAGGACCCAAAGTGATTGGCATGATTTAAAAGCTATACAATGCAGTGTGGTCACTAAATAAATAAATATATGATATGGAGAATAAGTCTTTTGTTTCCACATAGACATAACGTACCTGTACGAATATACGTAACGTACAAGTGCGAGTGCAATCTATGGCTATATATGTGGTGAAGTATTTTATTGTACCATTCATGTCCTAGAGTAAAGTA
This sequence comes from Potamilus streckersoni, assembly GCA_016746295.1. Lineage (NCBI taxonomy): Eukaryota > Metazoa > Mollusca > Bivalvia > Unionida > Unionidae > Potamilus > Potamilus streckersoni. The sequence continues at coordinate 12,163 of JAEAOA010001232.1, forward strand.
CATCTATGAAACAAGCTTCAGACAATAATGTTGAAACAAAAGAAGGTGTCATTTTTCTTTATTTTCAGGTCATACTACTATGACGACTGTCTAAAATATCACTTGTTTCGTCTCCATTCAATAATGTTGACACGTGTTGATTTTTTTGTCGGATTGGCTTTAGTAAAAGTTCTGTATTTCGCCTCGAAGAACTCGATTTATTTTAGAAATCATCCAAGGTAAGTACCCATGCTCTGTCAGTTGATCGTTTTTTTTAAGCAATGAAAAAGAAAAATGATTTCAAAATGACCATCTCGCGCAACGAGCGAATGGCATAATTTTACGACAAGCTAAATAGCTTTTCATGGGTCAGTGATTCTTACCGGTGGTTTCCCGGGTTCTTCAATCACCATTTATACTGGCCGCCATATAAAGCCTATCTTGTGCTGCAAAAAATGGCATTAAATCCAACAATAACAACAAAAATAACAACCGATCGATCAAGTTGATGTTGTATACAAAGTTTCGTCTCAAACGTTCAATAACGATAATTAGCCATTGAGATGCATTCTCCAACCTTAAATCCGATCCTTCATGAATAACCATTTGAAAGCTAATTTGTTTCTCTGCCTCTAATCAGTATATTAAAAGAGATAAATTTTGAATCGTTATTGTTGTGTCGGCATCAGCTGGACGTCGTATTGTGTCTACAATATTCTTTCCGGTATTTTTGCGGTATCTGTCGCTATTAATATTGGATCCGTGTGGTCGTCCACGCAAGTTCAATGATTTCCCTCAATATAATGGTCGGATCCGTTATCTACTGTGCCGGACACACGACCTGTTGGCCGCAGATTCCAGTCTTACATCGGATCACCCATGATGTGTTGCCATGTTGTATTTCCAGGCTAGACACTTTACCCCTGGGGACGATACCATTTTAATGTGTAACAATGTAATAGACACGAAGAAGCAAACAGACACATTTCTCTCCACCAAAGCCTTCATGATTGTACTTCTATAATGATGAAGAATTAAGAAGTTGGATGACATATTTTACATTGATTTGCTTGTATGATATCCCATCTCTACTAACCAAGCAACCATCTCAGCCAACCACGAGAACCTGACCCACAGTGTTTGAGATTTGATAACTTCATACACAATCATCTTAAAATAAACAAAGTTTACCCTAATGTTATTCAAGGTTTGACCTGGACTCTAAGCTTACACGGTAATTTCATCAACATAGCACTTAAAGACATACCGGATGTCACAAGGTGTAAATTATTTTGTCAGGAAACTGAATGCAGGTGGATACAAGGTGCAACATCCTATGCACTGAAAGGTATATTGTTATACACATTAGGTTCGGCTTTCATATCTAAATTGTCATTGTCAAATAATGTTATGTGATTAAAATGTGTAAACATTCTGGTTGAAGGCATAACATAGAGTGTCTCTATTTCCCTATACTCCTAACCCCAACAAACCCCAACCGCAAGGATTCGAACTTTTCTTTAAAAAATACATTGCATATATAAATAAACACTGTGGGGTTCAGTCTAGGGTGGGGTTCTTCCTATAGACTTTAAAGAATTATGAGGAAGTTCCCCTGGTCCACTTTCAGAATGCTACTTCTGGACAATATTATATATATATATATATATTTATATATGGCAATGAGACCCCAGTCAGTAATGCCGACAGATAAATTATAAGGAAATACGAAGATAAAATTCAAATAATAGCAATCTAATGAAATGATAACTTTTAAAAGATCTTAAATTAATCACTGTCACTCTTGACCAAGTGACTGCCTAAATCATCATTTGATTCCAGTGTGAGTAGATTTTCCCTTCTCCTTGTGTGTTACTCATCTATTCTGTCTTCTTCCTCTTGTCTTTCTCTCCTTCCGTTCCCCTTTCTGTATTCCTCCCGACTATCTCTCTCTCTCTACTTCCGTTCCCCTTTTCCCTGTATCCCTCTCTTCTTCCGTCTGTCACTCAATGTCTCTCAACGTCACTCAAGGTTGCTCGACTGTCACTCTAACGACCCTCGAACTTCCCTCGAACGTCCCTCGAAGCTTCCTAATTGAAATTTACAAGGTATTAGCCTAGGGTCATAAAATCCTACCTCACTCTAAATCAAACAGATCGACCCATCAGTACATTTTTGGTCACGCATGCGCACATATCGAAATACCCATACACTTCCGCCGCTCACCAAATTGGCGCCATAACACAATCTCACAAAGAATTCAAACATTTACATACTGAGTCCTGTCAGTATATACATACAAATATTTCGAATCTCGATGTATTATAATATTACTACGATTAGTAATGCGACTATCTATATATATTTCCTACACAAGCATACCACATCCACAATATTCACATTCAAAGTTTTGATAAACGACAATATATATATATATATATATACATAAACAAATTTCTAGTCTACCATAATGTAACCTACATAAGAATTATAAGATTAATTCTTATAGCGGCTAGCAAACAATACAATTCTTCACGAATACAAATCGTCCTTTCAAAAGGGCGTAAACGTGATAATCACGAAATAATATGCACACATATTACTAACGAAAGAAGAGAACATATCACCTCACAAAAAAAGGTGTAACATAATAACATCATGAAATAAGATGCAACGAATTTACATCATAATCAATCGCACACAAAGTACTAACTATAATCATGAAAGATGCAAAATATTAATATCATAATTAACTATTCATACTACAATACAAGCAATATAAATATACATACGACACATTCTCTTCAATTAACCAACAGCTTATCAAGCAAAATTCAAACAAGATCACTGACCTGATTGAAGCTGTTTTCCAAAGATTCCCTGAATCTGGCCAATTTACGGTTGGTAACGGAGTTCTACCTCTGAACAAAATCGTTTATTGTAGCGAACTGCCTAATTCCTACGAAACATCGGTTATTGTCCCAGGGTCAAATAAAGGCCCACCCACCTCGCATTTCGATTGGATGGCTCTTGACTCGGTCAGTCGTTCAAACTGTCAATCATCCGAATGTCTGTCTGTGGGTCCATCAAATGTTACAGTCTACATGATTGGCGGGTCTTCTGTCGTTTGAAGTGGCTAAGTAAATATCCGCCCGAGCTGAACAAAGACCATGTTACGTAAGGAGATTAGCTAACGTAGGAACTTCTCCAACATCAAAGCTGTTCAGCCAGAGTACAATTTTACACATGTATACATTAAGTCAGAACAACCAGTTATACGTACATATACAACACAAGGGGTTGGGGTAAAACGTCACATCCCCCCACGCTTGAGAATAAAATCAGGATTTTATTCACTCAAAATACTAAAGTAGAAAAATGTTACAACAATATAAAGTACAAAATCAGCAAAATCAACTAAATGCTAAACTGAGTCTGAACACGAAATATACCAAATGATCTATATCATGTCGGCGCTTCTACTCATGAAATCTGCGCCTACGTTTTCAGATCCTTTCACGTATCTGATCTGCATCTGGTACTGCTGTAAGAACAGCGAGCATCGCATCAATCGACCATTGGACAACTTTGCCTGCGCAAGATAGGCGAGTGGTTTGTGGTCGGTCTCCAATATGAACTTGCGTCCATATAGGTATCGCTCGAACCGTGATATCCCGAACACGATTCCGAGACATTCCCTCTCCGATACGGAGTAATTCTTCTCGGCAGCAGACAACTTCCGACTGCCGTATGCGACAGGGAAAGCGTCTTGTCATGTTCCTGCAGGAGTACTGCTCCCAGTCCCGAGTCACATGCATCGGTACGAAGAACAAATTCTTTATCCAAATCTGGTAGACGAACAACGGCGTCAGATGTAAGTCTATCCTTTAGTGTTTCGAAAGCGTGCTCACACGCATCTGTCCAAATGAACTTACTCGGGGTCCGTTTCTTGGTTAGGTCGGACAACGGGCCCGCAATCGCGCTGAAATTAGCGACATACCTCCGGTAATATCCGGCCAGTCCCAGGAATGACCTCACTTCCGTTTTCGTGGTGGAGCGTGCGGCGTTTCGCAGCTGCTCCACCTTCGACTTCTCTGGAGAAAGCGTGCCTTGGCTCAGGGTATGTCCTAAATAGTCCAATGTCCTGAAACCAAGGTGACATTTGGAAGGACGGGCTGTCAAGCCCTCCTGACGTAGCCGCTCCAAAACGTCAGCTAACAGATTGAGGTGTTCACCCCCTGTCTCTGTAGCTAGCAAGAGGTCATCCATGAAGTTGTGGACACCCCTGTCGCGCAAGGGCTCCAACAACTTCCGCATCATCCTGGTAAAGATGCTGAGCGCGTTTTGTACCCCGAACGGCATAACCAGCCATTGGTATGTCCCGTCGGGAGTAGCAAAAGCGAGCTTCGGTCGGTCTTCTTTCCTTACCGGAATTTGCCAATACCCCTTGGACAAATCCAGTTTGGAAAAATATTTCGCTTTCGAGACCGAAGCGAAGATATGTTCCGGGTCAGGTAACATTTCGATTTGAAATTCCGTCACCTGACTCAGCTACCGGTAGTCAACGCAGAACCGATGGGTGCCTTCCTTCTTCTGCACTAGGACTACTGGTGAGCTGTACGGAGAGTCGGCAGGTTCGATTACTCCCAGAGCAATCATGTGCTCAATTTCCTCTCTCATAACTTGTCGTTTCGCGTGGGGCAAGGGGTAGGTTTTCTGCTGCACTGGTAGGTCGTCTACCATCTTTAACCCAAACTCGACAAGCGCCGTCCTCCCGGGTTTTTCTGTTAACACGTCGGAATACCCGGCCAGCAAGGTCTCTATCTCGTGCTGCTGCCCTTCCGTTAACATGGGGTCACACTCCACGTCCGACGGAGTCTCGGCCCTCGTCAATGGACAGCTCGGAACAGTGTTGACACCTTCCGTATCGCCTTCGGTATCCTCGATGACTATCGTGGCGACAACAAAATCGCTTACGGTCTCCCTTTCCCGGTACCTCTTGAGCAAATTGGCATGGTACAATTTCTCTTTAGTTGGTAGCTGTATCCGGTAGGTTTGACCTCCGACCTTCTTGGTGACGACGTATGGACCCTTCCAGGAAACTTACAACTTGTTGTGTTCCTGGGACAACAACAACACCTTATCCCCTACCTCAAACAGACGTGGTTTTGCGCGCTTATTGTAATTTCTCGCCTGCTGAGCCTTAGCTCCTTGGAGATTCTCTTGCGCGAGAGAACAAACCTCTTCCAGTTTGTTACGCAAGTCCGCGACATACTGGTAGGTAGTGCATACTTCCTCTACAGCGTGGTCGTCTGTCCACAGCTGTCTCAGTACGGCGATTGGACCGCGTACGGTCCTCCCGTACAAGAATTAAAAGGGAGGGAACCCCAAACTCGCTTGTGGTACTTCCCGGTATGCGAAAAGCATGGCAGGAATATACCGATCCCAATCCTTGGGGCGGCCTTCGCACAATTTCTTGAGCGTGTGCTTTAAAGTACCATTAAACCGTTCAACCAATCCGTTACATTGGGGGTGATACGGTGTAGTCGTGAGGTGCTTTATTGACATGAGACGATTAACCTCCGCCATCACACGACTCATGAATTGTGTCCCTTGATCGGTCAAGATCTCGTCGGGCACTCCGACTCTTGACCAGATCGCAAACAGAGCTTCCGCGACGGTTTCCGAGTCAATATGACGCAATGCTACAGTCTCCGGATAGCGTGTAGCGTAATCGACGACCGTTAAAATATACCGATTTCCGTGCGCAGACGCGGGTTTTATGGGTCCGATTAAATCCATGGCGACACGTCTGAAGGGTTCATCTATAAGGGGCGTACTCCCCAAGGGAATGGGTCGCTGATCCGTTTTCGATGCCATTCTCTGGCATTTGTCACAGGAGAGACAGAACCGTTTTACGTCCCCCTGGACCCCTGGCCAGTAAAACTCCTTTACAAGACGGTCACGCGTCTTAGCAATTCCCATGTGTCCACCCATGAGACTCTCATGTGCAAGTTTCAGTACTTCACAACGCTTTTCCTTTGGCACGACGACTTGCTTGAAGTGTTCGTTGTGTTTCCTGGCGTGGCGATACAAAATTCCCTTCTTGTAAACGAACTTCACCGCACCGTTCGGAGTTTCCCTTTCCGTTCCTGCTTCGGCGTGTTTACACAACTGCGCCAGAGTTGCGTCTTCCTGCTGAAGCTTCCTCAATTCAGCTGGAAGAACATTACTAACCGGTGTCGATGTAACTTGGATCGGCTTCTGTTTCGGCTGTCGACTCATGGCCCTGGTCTCAACAGCATTCACTGGCATAGGTGTGCAGGTTTCGGGGTTCGGCTGGGGTAACATATAACTGCATCCCAATATGACGTCATGTGATAGTACCTCCAAGCAAGCAGCTTCAATTTTCCCCTTTACGTATGGTGAATCGAGGTCAATGACAGGTACTGGAAATGAATCACGCGCGCAGTTCGCGTACTGAATTTCTATTATCTCCCCTGTATAGTCCTCAAGCTTGACATACTTCTTGTCGACAAGCGCGGGGACGCTGCACCGAGTGTCATACAAGATGGTGGCACCTTCACCATTGACAGTAGCAGCCGCAAGGTTGGCTGGGTTGCGACTCGCTTCCGGCACGCATTCCTCCCTAGCTACGTCATTTACCTGAGTCTGCCTGCCCTTGGGACAGTCCCTGGCAAAATGCCCCAGGCGCTTGCAATTAAAACACGTCGGCGGCCCTCGCCGACTTGCAAGTCCTGGTTTCGTGGGTGATGCCTGTCCAGGTCGATAGGTGGCATCCCTACCTGTAGGTGCCCCTCCGACCTTCCCGTCGCCCTGACGGTTACGGACAGCCGGCTCAACATCCCCCACTCGACGCGACTCAGAGGGTCGGGGTCGATCCGCGCCCCCGGAACCTCCACTCTTCGAGTGGGCCTGCTCGTATCGCTCCGCCATGCTAGCGATCTCGTCGAGCGTCCGGTGTTCTCTTTCTGCTAAGAATACTGTCAACTCGCGACGGTAAGTACCTAGGACATGTTCCTTGAGTATTACCTCGCGTAGCCCGTCGTACGTGCGTTCGACTTCAGCCATTTTTATCCACGTCTCAAATAAACCTCGAACACGGTTGTGGAATTGAGAGTGGGTCTCTGTTACCTTTTTCGCCGAGTCCCGAAAAAGTTTCCGGTAAGACTCGGCGGTCAGCCGGTAATGGCAGAGAAGGGCCTTCTTGAGGGCATTGTAGTCATCGGCCTCTTCTGCAGCTAAGCCGTGGTAGACTTCCCGAGCTGCACCTTGCAAAAAGGCTGAGACATTAATGGCCCAGTGCTGTTCAGGGACCTGATGAGCATGTGCGAGTTTCTCGAACTGCACGAGGAAATCGTCAATAGCTCCCTCCTTGTCATTGAAGCGTGGCATGTTGATCTGGACCATCCTGTGGTCGATGAAAGGTCATCCAGGCCCTCCAGAGCTTGAACTGTCGTCGTCCCGGACGTTAGTCCTAGCATCAACTCTCACCTTTTCCATTTCCAGAGTGTGAGCGAGTCTGGCAAGCTCCAGCTCTTTCTGGGCGTCTCGGTCCGCGACTATCTTGGCTAGTTCTTGGGCCGCAGCTATCTTGGCTAGTTCTTGGTCCGCAGCTATCTTGGCTAGTTCTTGTTCCGCAGCTATCTTGGCTAGTTCTTTCTGTGCTTCCCTGTCCGCTGCTTTTCGGCGGCAATTCGGGCTATCTCCGCTGCTTTTTCGGCCTTCCATTCCTTGATCCTTTCTTTTATAAAGGTCGCCAGGCGATCTCCCTCATATCCAAGATCTTCAGACCCCATGGCGCGATATTCCTTTATCATTTGCCTTTCGGTGACCATTATAACTAATGTAAAGTGATACCTTGTCTCAATATTCTAACAATACACAGATATTTGTGATACAAGTTTAAATACTTACCGGTCAACAGCAACTAATTTCGTCCAGGTAAGATTTTTGTCTGATCTCTGCTTGACAAGTACTGCTAGCAATGGAAGATTTACAAAGCATGCACGTATGACAATAAAATACAAGATGAGAAAATCATAAGAATTAAATTACACAGAATGGAAAATATTTCACACTGTTCACTAATACTCCTACTAATAACTTTAGGTCCTAAAATAATATATATGTCTAATTCATATCCCGGACAAAAGGCCTCCACTGTGGGGTTCGGTCTAGGGGTGGGGTTCTTCCTATAGACTTTAAAGAATTATGAGGAAGTTCCCCTGGTCCACTTTCAGAATGCTACTTCTGGACAATATATATATATATATATATATATATATATATATATATATATATATATATATATATATATATATATATATAAATAAATATATATATATATATATATATATTTATTTATATATGGCAACGAGCCCCCAGTCAGTAATGCCGACAGATAAAATTTAAGGAAATACGAAGATAAAATTCAAATAATAGCAATCTAATGAAATGATAACTTTTAAAAGATCTTAAATTAATCACTGTCACTCTTGACCAAGTGACTGCCTAAATCATCATTTGATTCCAGTGAGTAGATTTTCCCTTCTCCTTGTGTGTTACTCATCTATTCTGTCTTCTTCCTCTTGTCTTTCTCTCCTTCCGTTCCCCTTTCTGTATTCCTTTCGACTGTCTCCCTCTCTACTTCCGTTCCCCTTTTCCCTGTATCCCTCTCTTCTTCCGTCTGTCACTCAATGTCTCTCAACGTCACTCAAGGTTGCTCGACTGTCACCCTAACGACCCTCGAACTTCCCTCGAACGTCCCTCGAAGCTTCCTAATTGAAATTCACAAGGTATTAGCCTAGGGTCATAAAATCCTACCTCACACTAAATCAAACAGATCGAACCATCAGTAATGGCGGTACATTTTTGGTCACGCATGCCCACATATCAAAATACCCATACACTTCCGCCGCTCACCAAATTGGCGCCATAACACAATCTCACAAAGAATTCAAACATTTACATAATGAGTCCTGTCAGTATATACATACAAATATTTCGAATCTCGATGTATTATAATATTACTACGATTAGTAATGCGACTATCTATATATATTTCCTACACAAGCGTACCACATCCACAATATTCACATTCAAAGTTTTGATAAACGACAATCCATTAACTATATATATATATATATATATATATATATATATATATATATATATATATATATATATATATATATATATATATATATATATATATATATATATATATATCATTACATAAACAAATTTCTAGTCTTAATGTAACCTACATAAGAATTATAAGATTAATTCTTATAGCGGCTAGCAAACAATACAATTCTTCACGAATACAAGTAGTACTTTCAAAAGGGCGTAAACGTAATAATCACGAAATAATATGCACACATATTACTAACGAAAGAAGAGAACATATCACCTCACAAAATAAGGTGTAACATAATAACATCATGAAATAAGATGCAATAAATTTACATCATAATCAATCGCACACAAAGTACTAACTATAATCATGAAAGATGCAAAATATTAATATCATAATTAACTATTCATACTACAATACAAGCAATATAAATATACATACGACACATTCTCTTCAATTAACCAACAGCTTATCAAGAAAAATTCAAACAATATCACTGACCTGATTGAAGCTGTTTTCCAAAACTTCCCTGAATCTGGCCAATTTACGGTTGGTAACGGAGTTCTACCTCTGAACAAAATCGTTTATTGTAGCGAACTGCCTAATTCCTACGAAACATCGGTTATTGTCGCAGGGTCAAATAAAGGCCCACCCACCTCGCATTTCGATTGGATGGCTCTTGACTCGGTCAGTCGTTCAAACTGTCAATCATCCAAATGTCTGTCTATGGGTCCATCAAATGTTACAGTCTACATGTTTGGCGGGTCTTCTGTCGTTTGAAGTGCTAAGTAAATATCCGCCCGAGCTGAACAAAGACCATGTTACGTAAGGGGATTAGCTAACGTAGGAACTTCTCCAACATCAAAGCTGTTCAGCCAGAGTACAATTTTACACATGTATACATTAAGTCAGAACAACCAGTTATACGTGCATATACAACACAAGGGGTTGGGGTGAAACGTCACAAAAACTGAAGGTTTGGCCGAACAGCAAAATATAAAGAATGTTGAAATTTAGAAGAAATTTCTGCTACCGTTAATAACGTGCATGCTTAATATATTGGAGAATTTAATTGTTTTTTTACAAATTTGTTCCTGTAATATTGGGTAAAGTTTGAAAATTAACATACCCTTGTATATATGATAATAGGTGCTTATTGAGTACACGTGTGTTATGTCTAAAATACCGTCTCTGTTTACATAGGTTTGTACAAACATTTGTTGTTTTTTTTTCACCGTCTTCCCTAAATGTAGTGCACGTGACTCGATTTATCAGCTACTGGTTAATGATGCATTCACTTGCCTTTGTCTGCCAGAATGAAATCATAATAATAATAATAATAATAATAATAATAATAATAATAATAATAATAATAATAATAATAAGAAGAAGAAGAAGAAGAAGAAGAAGAAGAAGAAGAAGAAGAAGAAGAAGAAGAAGAAGAAGAAGAAGAAGAAGAAGAAGAAGAAGAAGAAGAAGAAGAAGAAGAATAGTAATTGGGTTCCAAGGGTTGTTATCGCCGCGGGCGGATGTGGGAGATAAGCACTCACTTTCCCTAGAAATTTCCCAATGGCTTGCGTCTGTGACAGGCTCTGACAACCAAATCCAGCTCCAGGCCTTCACGGGTGGCTTAACTACTAAGCCCGTTGGAACCTGTTTAAACTAACTGGAGAAGGGATGGCAGGGGAATTTCTGGCGCCTCAAAACCAGATGCTTCAGGCAGATGGGGCCCGTTAACCTTAGGTGGTAGCCCGTCTAGGAGACGGTAAACTCTGACTTCAAACCTTCGCTGCCTTGCGACTATACCCATACATGGGAAAGGCTAAGGGAGTAAACCCCAACATAAAATCCGGAGACGGAGTCATTAAGGCGACTTGTCACTGCTTTTAGTGACACATCGGCAACTCCTGCGATGTCGCTGGTGCCATGACGTATCGGCTTGTCCTTTCCCTTGGATCCATCAGCTGCGTGGAGAGGGGGAGTCAGTTGCATGGGCAACAGCTGATTCTTCATATAATCTTGCCCAGGCTTGCGCCCTGGAGAGGACACTCCAGCTTCGCTTCTCAACGTTGACTCAACACGGGAAGCAACAGTTACCGGTTATAAGTCACCATTCGATTGGCGTAGATTTAGACGCCAGGGGTTGCTTCTGGCAGTGGGAGATACCAACAGATCTCATTGAACAGCTATCGCCCGCCTCAAGCTGGGCAGCCCCCAGTCAATAAGGTGCCGTCCCGCCACAGTTCGCCAGCCTTGCTGGGTGCGCAGGGCTTAAGATACGTGAGTACCTGACAAGCGGGCTGCAACTACAGCACCAAGAAAAAACAAATGACAAGCAACGAGGAAATCAACATTCCTCAAGCTAAGTACCTGGAACGTCCGGACTATGCTGCCAGGGCTTTCAGATGATCTTCAGGCAATCAGTGATGTTCGAAAGACTTCAGTCATCAACGACGAACTCGCAAGACTCCATGTCGATATCTCCTCACTTCAAGAGACACGGCTACCAGATTCTAGGTCCCTCAGAGAAAAGAACTATACGTTCTTCTGGCAAGGAAAGAGCTCAGACGAAGTTAGGGAGTATGGTGTTGGTTTTGCTGTCAGAAACTCTCTGCTGGTTATGATAGAACCCTGCCAACAAGGAAACGAAAGACTGCTATCTCTTCGCCTCCACACCACAACCGGGCTAGTAAATCTAATCAGTGTTTACGCTCTCACTCTCAGTGCCACCACAGATACCAATAATGCGTTTTGCAACGAGCTCGACTCGCTCATCGACAAAATTCCAAAAGAAGAGAACTTGATATTACTGGGCGACTTCAACGCTAGGGTGGGTGCCGATCAAAACTCCTGGCCTTTGTGTCTCGGCAAGTTAGGCATTGGGAAGATGAATGAAAACGGGCAACGTCTACTAGAAATGTGCTTGTACCACAACCTCAGCAATACCAATTCATTTTTCAGACAAAACTACAGCACAAAGTGTCTTGGATGCATCCCCGATCCAAACAATGGCATCAGCTGGACTTGATTATCACAAGACGTTCAGCCATGAAGGGTGCGCAGCTTACTCGTACATTCCACAGCGCTGACTGCGACACCGATCACTCTCTAGTCTGCTATAAATTTAAGCTTCAACCAAAGAAGATCCACCACTCTAGGCAAGTGGGTAAATCATACATTGATGTGAGCAAGACGTCATATCCAGACAAGGCTGAAGAATTCACTTATGCCCATTCCAAGGCGTTCAGTTCAGAACCTCCCTACGACAGTGCCAAAGAGAGATGGGACAACATTAGAGATACTGTGTACAGCGCAGCCACAAGAATCTTTAGTAAGAAGCAGACAAAGAACAATGACTAGTTTGACGCCAATTCCGCCACACTCATGCCAGCAATAGAAGAGCGTCGCAGTGCCCACCTGGAATACAAGCGTTCTCCCTGCGTGAGGATACTACATGCATATAGGTCTGCCAGAAGTAAAGTGCAGAGGTTAGCACAGCAGTGCGTCAATGAATACTGGCTTCTACTCTGTCAGAGCATCCAGTCAGCAGTATACAACGGAAACATCAGAGGCATGTAGAATGGCATAAAGAAAGCAATGGGTCCAACGAAGAAAGTGATAGCTCCACTGAAGTCTTTTGCAGGCGATATCGTTCATGACAAGGGCAAACAGATGGTGCGCAGAGTGGAGTACTACTCCGAACTGTATTCCAGAGAGAATAACGTGCCCAACGATGCCCTCAACGCCATTGAAAACCTCGCTTGTTTGATCAAACTGGATAAGAAACCTACTGAGGCAGAACTAAAGCTGGCCTTAGAGAAACTGACCACAGGTAAAGCCCCAGGAAAGGATGGTATCTCAGCAGAAGTCATCAAGTGTGGCGGCAGTGTGCTGTTCACACACCTTTATGATCTTCTCTGCCAGTGCTGGGATGAAGGTGCAGTGCCTCAGGACATGAGAGACGCCACATCATAACCCTATATGGGTTATAACCCTATAAGGGCGACAGAAGTGACTAAAACAACTACAGGGGCATATCACTTCTCAGCATCGTGGGTAAAGTCTTCGCTAGAGTCATCCTGAACAGACTGCAGACGTTTGCCGACAGAGTGTATCCAGAGTCTCAATGTGGGTTCCGCGCAGAGAGGTCCACAATCAACATGATCTTCTCCATCAGGCAACTGCAGGAGAAGTGCAGGGAACAACACAGGCCCCTCTTCCTGGCTTTTATAGACCTCACCAAAGCATTCGATCTGGTCAGCAGAGACTGACTCTTCAAAATCCTGACGAAGACTGGATGCCCTCAAAAGCTGTTAAGTATGGTCCAGTCCTTCCATGAAGACAAGAAAGGCACAGTGCAGTATGATGGCTCATCGTCCGAACCATTCAACATTCACAGCGGAGTGAAACAATGCTGTGTCCTTGCCCCCACGCTCTTTGGCATCTTCTTCGCTGTCCTGCTTAAGTACGCCTTTGGGACGTCCACAGAAGGGATCTACCTGCTCAAGCGTTCAGACGGCAGACCTTTCAACCTGGCAAGACTGAAGGCAATGAGCAAAGTAAGGAAAGCAACCATTAGGACATGCTCTTTGCAGATGCTGCTGCTATAGTCACTCACACAGAAGCTGAACTACAACGCCTAATGGACCGCTTTGCTAAAGCATGTGATGAATTCGGGTTGACCATCAGCCTAAAGAAAACCAACGTTATGGCTCAGGACGCAGACCCTCACGGCATAATCATCAACAGCTACAAACTAGAAGTAGTCAGTGAGTAAACTTACCTTGGCTCTACCATCCCCAACAACCTCTCACTCGATGCCGAGCTCAACAAGCGGATTGGAAAGGGGTCAACAACTCTCTCTAGATTGTCGAAGAGAGTGTGAAACAACATCAAGCTGACATTGAACACTAAGATCTCCGTGTACCGTGCCTGCGTGCTTAGCACTCTCCTGTACGCCAGCGAAACTTGGACCCAGTACGCCTCTCAGAAGAAACGACTGAGTGCCTTTCACATGCGTTGTCTCCGTCGCATACTCGGGATCATCTGGAGCAATCGTGTGACAAACAACGAGGTGCTTCAACAGGCCAAAATTCTCAGCATGATCACACTCCTCCGCCAACGTCGCATCAGATGGCTGGGCCATGTGCGTCGAATGGATGAAGGACGGATCCCCAAAGACCTTCTCTACTCTAAGCTTACCTCAGGATGAAGATCAATCGGACGGCCGCATTAAAAGATGTCTGCAAGCAAGATATGAAAGCTCTTGGGATCGAGGTCAACACCTGGGAAGAGCTTGCCCTAGACAAATCCAGCTGGCGACATGCTCTGTTCACAGGTCTGAAAACCAGTGAGGAAAAGTTCTCGAAGCTCGCCGATAAGAAAAGATCCCAGAGGAAGAGGATGCAGTTCCAACCATAACCTGACTCAAACTTCAAGTGTAGTAACTGCAGCAAGGATTGCCACTCCTGTGTGGGGTTTTATAGCTACAGAAAACGCTGCATAACTACAAACTGGGACATCTTTCATGGGTGCATTTCCATCGTCTCTCGAGACTAACGGAAGCCAACAACAACAACAACAACAATACTACTACTACTACTACTAGAACTACTACTACTACTACTACTACTACTACTACTAATAATAATAATAATAATAATAATAATAATAATAATAATAATAATAATAATAATAATAATAATAATAATAATAATAATAATTCAATTAAAACTGGATGAATTCCCATCTCAGAATGTTGCTGATATAATATTAAAGTGTTAAATCGCATCTCTGGAGTGTTACATTCTTTGAATTAATAATTTTATTTATATCAGTTTTAAGTAGTTCATGATACACATTCTAGTCTAACACACACACATACACACACACGCACACACACACACGTACGTTTGTTTACATCGATTCTGTCTACGGTACGTTCGTCTTGGTATCAAGGACTTAGTGGTTGAACTTTGATAAACACATCGACACTTTCAACTCTGTGCCAAGAATTGGTTTCTTGATTAGATAAGGAACTACGAGGACGTGGAAGGGGGATGATGATAGTGGAGGAGTGGTTTATTTTGACAAAACATGACATCACTACACACTATATTGATCATGGTATGAAAATTTAAAATGGCCAAACAGGAAAGTTTATAAAACATTGAATAAAGACATTACTGACTTCAACATTTTCGAATGTAAGTATTCCTGTATGTTATCTATTCTGTACTTACCACCCTGTATGTGCATGAGAGCACGAAGCCACATACTTTCGTGCAATTGAAACCTTACGATTGTATTATATGGTACTATTATTGTACTGCAAAATCCCGACACACACAAGCGTTGTTTATGGGCGGTAGGGACATAAAATGTCACTATGGTCCGTGTGCGGAATTCAACACTGAGATGGTTCCATGAGCCAATATGGGAATTTATGATTATTGTAGCTTTGGAACTGATGCAAATTTAAGATCGATGGGGGATTGTGATGACGCAAACGTTTGTCGATATTATTGCAGTACTTCTGTCATGGTCAGCAAAACCAGTAAATAATAAGATTGTATGTGCTAGGCTCGCAATAAATTTATGCCCGCAAATGATGGGATATGCTCTGTTTGGGGCACGAATGGATTTTATTTAGGACCCACTGGAATAACGGCCCGACAGAAGTGACAACTTAAGGTCATATAGATGGATTGACAAGGTTGAGAAAAGCCGGAGACAAAGTTTGGGAAATCTTGGTCTATTTAAAAAAGGTGTCATACAATGATGTTTTCCAGAATAGTTATTAATAAAGGACTACAGGTGGTTAAGCTGAACGAGAAGGTTTATTGCCCAGACGAAATTTCATGGTTTAAGTATCACACAACAAAGTTTCGGACAGTTCACGTTTTTCTTTCTAAGAATGTCTTGATTCCGCGAAGTAAGTAGTTTTGTCCCGTTATAAATATTCCAAGGAACGGTGTGTGTGTGTGTGTGTGTGTGTGTGTGTGTGTGTGTGTGTGTGTGTGTGTGTGTGTGTGTGTGTGCAAATTTGAGGCACCCAGAACCAGAGAAGAAACAGAGGGAATTCTCTGATGATAACCTAGTGATGGCTCGAGAAGAACAAAGTATGGTATCAATTTCATACATTTTGCCTTAATTCAAGTTTATAATTACTTGCTAAATTTATTCGTTTTTAATTCATGCATCATTTTTCCGTGAAATCAGAAGTTAATTGTTTGTCTTCATTTGTCTCGAAAGTTGTATTACTAGTGCATTCTAGGATGTCATACAATATTTCATTGATATGAATGTGTTTGTATTTAGTGGCTTGTATGTAATAAGAATCATATATTTTAGGAATTTCATGCATTACTTTGACACGAGTTTTGAAAATCGATCTATGAACAATATACCGATCAATGGACAGTGACATTAGATAACTGGTATGGACCTGAAAAGCTACGTTAGGATGGTTCTAAGAAGGCTGATTTCAATAGCTACATCTCTGTTAGCATTGGCACCTTCCAGGCTGCATTCAGCAAGTAACAAATCTGCTTCTTGATCGATTAGAATGTCACCTTTTCCCAGTCAGGTGCACTCTTTCTAGGGTTCATAAAACCGCATCGGTTTATAACATACATACATACATACATACATACATACATACATGCATGCATGCATGCATGCATGCATGCATGCATGCATGCATACATACATACATACATACATACATACATACATACATACATACATACATACATACATACATACATACATACATACATACATACATACATACATACATACATACATACATACATACATACATACATACACGTCTTAGTACATCACATGATAAAATGACATCAATTTGCTATAATTTCTTTCTTTTGTCAAATTTTGGGGATAATTTTTTATGTGGGATATGTCGTGTTCATTATGACATCTTCTGCTTTGAACTACTGAAATCCGTATGGTACTTCATTGTGATTTCTAGAGCTCACCATCCTTCAGTAACTTAAGAAATGTTTCATTGTTTCTTTTTTGTAACATTTAGACTTTTCTGCCTGGAAAGTTTTGAATTTAATCACGGATTTTAAATATCGTTTGTCCAATGAAGATTTCTTAAGAGAAATTACAGCAAATGTTATGTATGTATGTATGTATGTATGTATGTATGTATGTATGTATGTATGTATGTATGTATGTATGTATGTATGTATGTATGTATGTATGTATGTATGTATGTATGTATGTATGTATGTATGTATGTATGTATGTATGTATGTATGTATGTATGTATGTGTGTGTGTGTATGTATGTATGTATGAATATATGCATGTATGTACTAAAATGCTGCTCTAGTGGCCTAGTGGTTAGAGCGTCTGCATCTGATGCGGAAGGTCGCGGGTTGAAACACAGGCTTAGTCAACAAAAGACTTTAAAAAATGGTACTAACAGCTGCCTCGCTTGGCGCTCAGCATTAAGAGGTTAGTGTTAGGACTGGTCGACCTTGTTTCAGGATCATGTGACTGGGTGGGACATCTTGCTGCTTGACATCACTATAAACTGTCACAATGCAGATATCGTAGCGATATGGCATAAAAATTGTTGAAACCAGGCTAAAAATTTCAATCACACACACAAACATACACATACACACACATACAAACATAACAATCTTCAGAGATATGGCAAAGAAGAGAAAACCAATTGTACTATTTGTCACGATGCTATATTTTACAATCTCACTAACAAACTAGTGAATAACAAGTTTAATGTTTTATTAGAATTATGCGTGCAGCCCCGAGTAGCACAGTTGTATTAAGAGCTCACCGTTACGGATCACTGCCACCTCACTTCTGTGTACGTGGGTTCGAATCTCTGGTTCGGCCAATATGGGTATGCCAGAAAGCTTGCCAGTAGCTTCTCGTGGGTCGGTCGTTCTTTCTGTGTTTTTTCCGGTTTCTTCCTCCACCATTTATTCTGGCCTGCATGTGTAGCCTATCTTATGCAGAAAAATGGCGTTAAACCCCATAACTACAATAACAACAAGCATTATGCACAAAATGTAATGAAATTAAGTGTAAAATACACAATACCAATCCACCATCTTAATTGTCAAAATTCACACTCTAAATGAAACACGGACTGCAACAATAAAGGTGCTAAGTTAGTTGCACAAATATCTAACTGCGCCTATTCCGATGAAATAATATCTGATTAGTCTAAAAACAGCAACTTATTAACATATAAACAACTATGTGATACTGTTACTAATCTTTTTGAGGCCCCTCTAGTGTCTAATATGTCAATGTCTTCTTGTACATATGTAAATCTGTCTCATATTTAGCATTCTGATATCTAATTCTGCTAAATGTTGCCATAGTACCATAGATGAGTCCTGTATGTTTTGTTCTTCATGTGTTTATGTAAAATAATCTAGGTGATGAAATGAATTATATCAAGTCTAAAAACAATAGACTGTTTATTCCTGTGTTTGGCAATCTCAGATGCAGTGTGCAATGCAAGTAGTCAATACCAGCCACATCCCCTCTAAGCTGAATTAATGTTACAGCAAACTAGATCAGTCAATATTCTGGGTCTATGTGAAAACTTTCTAAGTATTAATAAATCCTCTGGTTTGGATGTGTGATTTAATTTAGAGGTATGGACAATGCAGTCTGAAATAATAAAAAAGGTCTTATCTTATTTTTATCTTATCGTATTGGTCTATGAATTCTTCCAATTGCTGCACCAGTAAAAAGAAAGTCATTAATGAATATCATAAACTTAAGTATAATGAGTGGTAATTTTCCAGATACCTTGAAATGTGCCCAGGGTACACATATCTTTAAGAAAGGAGAAAAAGGAGGATCCTGGGAAAATATGAAGTTTTCAGAAACGGGCAGCGTACATTATTTTAAAGGCATCTATTGCTATTTCATCAAAAACATTGTTTACAGAACTAAAATGGTTTAAGATATTTGAAAAGATAGATTTTCACAAGGCAGTTCTTATATATCATTGTCTACATGGAACAGCACGAGAGTATATTCATGATTCATCCATGATTTTTACTTACCGTCTGTATACCTTGGTCAGTCAAAACAAATTTCAAGTTTATTAAGTACTAGCGAACGTCCGATAGTCACATTAAATATAAAGCTGAAACAGCGTCAAACTTCAGCATGGAATACGGCCCGACAGCCTTGGTCTTCGCTACCATTAATATAAAAAAAAACACCAGACTGCTTAGCCTGCTGTTTCATGTACCGAAGATTCTTATGTGATAGCAGGCATACATGGAATTGTTACAAGGAGAAGATAAACTGTATCGTAAAATAAACGTGTGTGTGTGTGTGTGTGTGTGTGTGTGTGTGTGTGTGTGTGAGAGAGAGAGAGAGAGAGAGAGAGAGAGAGAGAGAGAGAGAGAGAGAGAGAGAGAGAGAGAGGTGCAAAAGTTTCAAAACAAACAATTTAATAAGGTCATCTCAAATGGTTCACTAACTCAACAGATACTAATGAAGACTGAATACTGGTGAATGAGATCTGGGTTTCCTGATCCATATTTTCGTCTTATCATCAACTTGAATTACATTTTCAAAGCCAAAGAAAAGATAACCATAACGATGACCTAACCACCATTATAATTTGTCACAGTTTCTAGGTAAATGGTATTTAAATCAAATCAGTAAGGGGTGAGAGCGAATTACGAACTAAGTTGATGAAGAAATTGCGCACAATATTGTTAGTCCACGATAAAATCCGATCTTTGGAGTCTCACGTTACCGTTTTGAGTCGAAACAGCATTTCGTGTCACGAAATATATATCTTATTCAATGAAGTGGGGATGGAGTAATTCCTTTCTTTACCTCCGTGAACCTGGTGGATCAGTTTAAAAAGTCATGTTTTGAAATTCTTACCTGTCATTACATATGAACTTTGTATGTGGTCAAAGAATGAATACATTGCAGCTTCATTACACACTTTCACACAGTTGATGCATATCCTCATTAGCTTATGTGGTCATTAAGTCGTCCATCGTACTTATAACGGAATTCTAGTCTATGCCATCAACACTGACAAGAGTCATTGACCAGAAACACACTCAGTCGTTGTTTTTGTTTTTAATCTGGCTACTGTGGTGATGACAAAAAAATTTATGATTTGGCGTTTAACGCCATTTTTTTATTATTCTTTTATAATCGAATACTTGTTAAGCTGCAGACTAAATTCTAAACTAAGTCCTTTTTATGGTACAGTACAGGCATCATATTTTACTGATCACGCACTCAATCAGGTGAACGTAGACAGAGAGGCATGGGATTAATTGCCCACTATGAACAGTGGAAGTCTGCTGAATTTCCCCGTCTTTGAGCGGAAATCAACTCAATCTATTGGAAGTTAGTAACGGATTTTATTGCAGTTTTGATTTGTATGGCGCTCCAAGCTGATTTTATTCTATTCTCCCCTAGAGTTGACACACAAAACAGATGGGAAATACCCCAACAACCTAAACTTGATGGCAGATGTCACTTTCATACCTTAATCTGTACAAACTCTACTGTGGTAACATTTATTGTTATATTTATCACTGTCTTAGCTATAGATACATAAAGTTAGTTATGTCCTCACGTTTTCCGTTCAATCGATATGCATCACCTGGCACTGGCTTAATGAGTGTCTTATTCTGAAATCAACCGCTACGCCTGTTACTGTAGCTTTTCTGCATCCAGCAAACTCAGTCAGTCAAGACAGGGTTGTACATGTGCAAGCTGCTGTTTAGTGTCGAGTTACATTGAATAATTAAAGAATATAACACAAAACTGCACACCTGAAAACTAAACAGATGTTAGTTTGTAAAAAGAAAAAATGACTGTTACAGCGATCACTTTCGTTCTACTCATGGATTACAAATAGACGCCCAGACGAATCGACGTTTTATTGGGTGCTCACCGGTTTTGGTGCAGTTCCGATACTGCGATGATGCGACTGATTGTAGTCTTTTACAAGACGTGGTAACACTTCAAAATATTTCAGTGCTTGTTGAGTGGCATAACCCAAGCAGATTTTGAAAACACACCAATCACACAACAACAAGTACTTGTGTGATGGGCTGATGAATAGATGTGTGAGATCTCTCCTCACTCCTTTAGGAGATGATCGATCACGGTGTTATTGCCCTGGTAGAGTCATTAATAACATCAGATATGAAATTAATGGATGGAATAACCGAGAATTGAGCTAATATAGAATATAATAACACGAGCACCCGTAGGAGTCAACAATTTAATCAATTACATAAAGAAATTTAAATCAAAATGGCAGGCATAAATTATTCAGTGTCTCTCAGAAATAGCTAAAAATTATGCGAAATTAATTAGCAGTTCTGTTACTGATAGAACAAATTTCATCATATGTTCGAACTCGATTACCGGCATGTTAGTATCATTTGGAGCTTCCGATCTTGTTAAATCACTGCATATGATCAGTCATCGCTTCCGTCTCTTCCCCCTCTCTCTCTCTCTCTCTCTCTCTCTCTCTCTCTCTCTCTCTCTCTCTCTCTCTCTCTCTCTCTCTCTCTCTCTCTCTCTCTCTCTCTCTCTCTCTCTCTCTCTCTCTCTCTCTCTCTCTCTCTCTCTCTCTCTCTCTCTCTCTCTCTCTCTCTCTCTCTCTCTCTCTCTCTCTCTTTTGTGGTCATCAAATTATTGGGGTTTGCGGACTCTACACCTTTCCCCACTGTAGAATGCATGTGTGAATAGATGTATTTTCTTTTGTTTAGAATTAAGCATAGTAAGCAGCACAATTTGTCCTTCTCTTGGGAACATTAAATATTCCCACTCTCTTGTGTCAAATATCGTCTATCGAACTCAACAGAACTAGCTATGGTCATTAATACACATGTAACATATATTTACCAGCTGATCAATTACCCGACACACGTTACTCGATGGCTACACCATCGGTTCAGTAGGAAACGATTTATGACTTAAGTAAATACGAATTAATGGAGTGACCTTGTCCTAACTACTTTACTTTGGCAATTAACGATTCACTGTCATACATTATCAGATATAGGAAAATCAATCCACAGCATAAATGATACTAATAATTTAAGACAGATCATTTACATATTTACACGATATGCGTCAAAAGAAATGCATACAATCTTACACTGCAAGACTTCTCGTACATACAAATAACTCAATCCGAACTCACTCATATAAGAAATATTACATGAATTAACGAATAATATAATCTGCACGACTATTTCCTGAACTGAAGAAAAAAAATTAAATTTAACAGGAAAATTTTTTAACACCCCTGAATTCCTTTTCGGAACACAATGGCTCATTTAGTTTAGCCAATCCGGATTACTACTTTACCCAATACTCCCTTGGCTCACTCTGCTCGTCTCCTCAGTATTAAATTCACACAATGTCCATAGTGCCATTAATGTTTCATGTTTGCCTATAATGAAACCGTAATGTTAAATTACCTTTGCCTATAATGAAACCCTAATGTTAAATTACCTTAACGACCACTTTACCATTTTATGTTAAGTTCCTCAAAGCACGCATTGCCTTTTCGAGGGTCAATATGCACATTATAACAAATCACATATAGTCATATAAAACAGATGGATTATACCTGTCAACATAATCACTATCATATGCCTAGTAGTTTTGGTGGATGCTGACACAGGTTTTGGCGGTGCCAAGGCTGTCAACTTGTACATTCCCTCTGGTAGAGTAATGTCTTTTTGGGTACAGACAGAGTTTTGGAATTTACTTATTCTACACCTAATCTGTCTTTGCATATGATTTGTCTCTATTGTTTTATGGAGATTTGATAAGCAAGCTTTTGATGTCAGAAAAACTTGGGCTTTTATCATAATATACATCTAGTATTTCCTTATCTCGCTTTCATTTAGAGCTTGAATAATAGAAGTGGTAACATTGACAATTCGCAGACCATATAGACCATTTCATGGAGACTTCGACGAAATTCGTAATTTGCTCGAAATTTTGATCACGTTTCGGGTGGTCAACTGACCGCAATATCCAATCGATAGCTGGTAGGCAAATAGTCTGGTCTCCTGCTTATTATGCTCCTTAGTATAGTATAGCGGAGTGAATCGCAGGGAGAATTCTAAGCAGGGGACCAGACTAGTGGTCAAAACAAGGCGGACGCATCAGCATAGAATGGAGACTTCGGCAAACTTCGTAATTTGCTCGGAATTTTGATCACATGGCGGGCGGTCAGATGCCTGCAATATCCGATCGATAGCTGGTAGTCAAAACATGGGGAACGCCTCAGCATCAGCATCAATTGTTCTAACTACTTCAGCTTCGTTTATCGAGTTGAAAAATGCATATTCAACGGCTATGATGCCACAGATATTGACTAAAGTTAATATTGGAACCATATTGTCTTATTTTCTGGATACCAGCGAGGATTTTAAAGCCATACGAGAGAGTAGCTATGAGCTTTTTACATCTGGACATGTGCATGTGAGTATGGAAACGGTGTCCATGTTAAAAATTTAATCATGACAATCAAAGAGCAAGTTGTTCAAACTATTTATTTGTATCCGAAACGTCACTAAAATGAGATGTGTTTAATATGAGTTTATCACATTTGTTTGTGAAAGTCTGTGGATTATTTACATTTAAACATAAATCATTAAATTAGATCCACTTGCTCACAGGGGCTCGTATCGTTTTAATTTAGCGTCATTTTGTGGTGTACATATGCCTACCAGCGTTTGATTGGCTGGAGTATAAAGGGACTCGGAGGGTTTTCGGATAATAACGGAGCAACTCGGTTAAATCCGGCATGAAATGGGCTATTCTCTCCATGCAGGAAGATCCATCGTAACCTATCTGCACATATCAAGCCAAATTGGTTTCTTTTGCATTTATCTTTGTGGAACCAAATTTCTGGCAATTAACGCACCGACTGGGAATTATAATGAAAGAGTCGACTGAGATATTCAAATTCCCGGCTTTGATCAAGAAAAGCAAACTGGTTCAGCTAAACTCGAGAATGTAAATGTTTGTAAAAACCAACTTACCGTAATGGCGAATGTTATTTTATCTGACCTGGCATAATTTCTGATATTTGAGATTTTCGAACATGCCAGTTTCACTGAACCATCCATATGTCGAGATGGCACGACTCCTCCAGACGAATCGAAAAAATTGTGCGGAAAGAACTTAATGGGTATCTCTATAAATAGCTTTGAGCGAAGCAGGTTATGACTGAGCCTTTGCAACGTGTCCAATATCGTTCAAGCAGCTGACTAGAACTGATTTTTGTTTTGTTTTCTTTTTACATCTTATATCTCGTCAGTAAAGTCCTGATGTATTTAGAATATAACGATGATGGAAAATCGTTGCAAAATCCATTGACTCAGAAAAATTTCGTCCTCCGAATCACTGTTTAATTTCTTAATAGTTTTTTTTAGATCCTATACTGATCATATTTTATGTGGGATTGTTTTTTATTCTTATAATTGATGGGGGTTTTTTGCCACGTTGGTGAGGGTGGCATAAGTCCACGTCTGAATAATCTTACATCAACACTTGTGCTTCCCACTACCTAGAAACACGACAAGGGAAAAGAAAGTTTACGAGAATTTAGTGCGTTTCTTGTGCCAGGAATACACGTATTGAAATACCTAGTAGAGGGGACCTTACTATATTAGATCATTGCCATCACCCTCAGAGATCATGTCCCTTGTAAGGTTTAAGCACAAAACTATACTTAGTTACAATGGTGACGTTTAAAAGTATGGAGATCAATGAAAATGAATTTGTCTATAACATGCCCTTTGATCTGCCCAACCGTATAGCTGAAGTTGACGCCGAATTAGTGTTGATTAGAGTGGCAAAATCAGCCGCTCCTCAACTTAACTACCGGTATTTTCTCCCCCAATGATCAAAAATGCAAATTAAGGCAAAATGGATTAATCCATTTAGTCGCCTCTCACGAAAGACAAATTTATTCTTTTCTACACACATGGGGCAAAAATTCATATCAAATAATGACAATAAATTTTTAATAGAATTTACTTCGTAACATGTATATTAAATAACCATAGTAATAACAGAACAGTGATCAGAGCAGTTATACTTTTGATAGTTTACGATTCGTGGAACAATCTCGAGAAAGGGCGTCTTTAGCCTTAAAGGAAGGTACGTGCCACGCATCTTGGTGTCATGTGACTAAAACGGGGAACTAATGCCCTTAATATTTGTGGAAAGACATCTACCCGTACAAATAACTGATAGTTTTGAATGATGTATTTAAACAGCCATATCATTTAAAGAATCATGGTATTCAAGTCTGAGTGATTGAACCATATTAGATGATTATCATTAATATGTTTATGATATGAAGAGTTTTTTTAAATGAAAACTAAAATGGAAAATCATCAAAGCTGGTGACTTCGAAGGTCATATAATTTATTTTGCACTTATATTTTTCGTAATCAGCTAATATATGCTGGTTAAAAGTTCAGATGAGCAAGTGATGAACAAATTATATGGGTGGAGAAAGACTTATTTTATTTGTTGAGCATCCCCGATGTTAATGTCACCGAATAAATTTTAGAAATAGCTCTCGCGATTATAAACACTTTCACGCGACCATAAATACCAGACGATTTTATCATTGGAGGTACAATATTCAAGTTGACAAAAAGTGTGAATATTTTAGATTTGTAAATAGGACTGAGTTGCATCTGTAACTGTCTACGAAATTTAAGGTCCTAATTGAGCTGCAAATACACTCAACAACATTTACTTGTATGTGAATCCAAGACATTTCCAGCGTTGTATATCTCTAACAACTTTATCTATATCTTCTAAATCCAAGACTCACATGCGCTTAAATAGATGTATTTAGATTCTTCTCGGTCGGTTCAACATCAAAGTCTTAGAGAGTACTCATCCCTCTGCAGCAGTTGTGTTTATTAACATTAAAAATGATCTCACAACTGTTTATCTTGTTATTGGTGTTGCCGCTCAGCGACAACGTTAGTGTGGTGTGTACTAACAATGGTACAATTGCATCAGAGATCGCTTCGCCAATCACATTATTTAGATTATTCAACTGGTTGATGAGGTTTTGAAATAATTGCTATAAATGATATACTGTACCATTTGAATATAATTGGAACAGCAAATGTACAAAATGTTGCCGATAAGCACAATACAGCAGTTGAATACGTACGTCAGTCGAAACTGTTTCCATACTTTCTTCTTACCTATTCAAATTATGAATATAATTTTTCTCACACGCCAATAGTGTTCAATTTTCTTTAATCAAATCATCTTCGTCTCTTGCCATACACTGCTGCAACATTTCTTTCATCTTGTTTTTTTTTTCTTCTTGTTCGCTTTAGAATTATTTGGCAGCTTGAAGGGTAGTTCCAGATAAATCGAAATTTGAACAGATGTAAGTTGCTAGATGACATGCAATGTCATACAGTACGTTGCAAGAGATAATTTTAAATCTAGTTGGGTAATGAAAGAAATGGATGCCATGACATGATCAGAAATGACGAGAAGAGCCAGACCTAATGGAGTTTAACATAGATGAACTTGAAAATGTAGAAAAGAACAGGAGAATGATTGGCATAATTATCCCAAATACAATACCCCAACATGGATAAGACAATAAAAGAATTCCCGTTATAGATAATGAAACTTTTGTTTCCTTTGCATCTTTGTGAGAACTTTACAACCATATGCTATAGTTTAAGTTATCTATCTATCTATCTATCTATCTATCTATCTATCTATCTATCTATCTATCTATCTATCTATCTATCTATCTATCTATCTATCTATCTATCTATCAACATGCATACATCCATACATCCATATATATATAATATATATATATACATACATATATATATATATATATATATATATATATATATATATATATATATATATATATATATATATATATATATATATATATATATATTACACGAATGTATATATGTATATAGGTAAAGGGATACGTAGAAAAGTATAAAAGATTTTGGAAGTAGGTACATTTGATTTTATGTGTGTGTGTGTGTGTGAGAGAGAGAGAGAGAGAGAGAGAGAGAGAGAGAGAGAGAGAGAGAGAGAGAGAGAGAGTCTGTAATGATTTGTTTATACTCTCAACTCTAGGATTTGTGAACAATTAAGTTATCCATTCACTCAGCAATTATTATGTAGTCACATTCAAAACGGTGACATGCATACAAATATTCGTCAATCTTAGTTTTCAGAATGATTTGAGAACACTTTGTCCATTTTAACTGTTTGTCAAGTAGTATGCATCAGTCGCCGGCAGTTAGGGCCTGTTATGTAAACAACATATTATAGACTTTGCTAATGAGTTCTATATTTTTGAAAAATCAATTAAGCTTTGACCGACATCCTCCCGGTTCTTTATTGTTAGAGACGAATGCCTGTTTTTTTCCAAACACACGCCTGTTAAAGAAATCTCACGAGCAGCAGTATTAACAACTAACACTTACTAACCATAGAATCGGCGACTTGCATCTAAATAATCTTTGAAACTTCGATTGTTTACAGTCAGCAGTCTGATAGACCAGTGGTCCCCAACCCCCGTACTACGGACCGGTACCGGTCCGCGGATCAAATGGTACCGGGCCGCCCAAGGTACATTAACTTATTTCCATTTTATTTACTGTTGTGTATTTCTCTTGGGTTTATATTCACTTTATATTCATTTATATGTATTTATATTCATTTTTGGCGCAACTGTATTTTATTTTGAAGGCATGTTTAAATACAATTAAATTAAAATTATTAAATCAGAACAATCTAAAATATAAACAATCAACGTCCTCCTTCCCCTCAGCGGGCCGCGGTAAAATTATCCAGCGTTGATCGGTCCGCAGCGACTAAAAGGTTGGGGACCACTGTGATAGACTGTCCGAGACTAGCTTAGAACCTGGTGAATTGGCGAATCCCCTGATAAGCACAAATATTACGATTAAAAGGTAACTAATATGTTAAAACATGAATATTTGTTTGCCCAAACTTGCTTTAAATAGTGAATATTCACATTATCATGTCTGCGCTAGAACAAATGAGAGACTGACGTTGCCATTGACTACGAGATGGAAATGAGACATACATTACATAAAAGAGACTGTAGAGAAGTAGGCAGATGAGGAATGCGCTACGTAGAAGTGATAAATAAAAGTGCTGATATATGGAGAAAGCGCAGAATATAGACATTTAGAACAAAGCTGTGTGAATAGAATTCGACCTGTTGTCGGAAAATGAGCATGCACAGAGTTACTGTGTTTCAGCCGGACCACCGACATTCAATAAAATTTCTTGTATCTTGTATCCCTCTATCATTATTTTTGAATCGCCTTGCAAATTTGAACTTGCTCGAACAGAATACGAGCTAGCCACTGAGTCTGTCAATTGGATATGTATGTCCCTGTGTACTGAAAAAAATAGATAATGAGTAGTTAAAAATAGATTAAACTTAGTTTCAGTGGTTAATAATTGTTTTCAGAGCTGAAGACAACGCACTGTATATTTAGACACAGATGGCAACAACGCTAGAAGATCATAGATAAACAATCCACTAGGGATCAGGACTGCAAAGACAATAACGATGGATCTGTAGATGCACAGAATGGATTTAATCAAACATAATTAGCAGCCAAATAATTTTGTCAAACTATTGGTTCAACATTATTTGCTCAAACTGCATACGACAGTGACGTGTTTCAAAGGCTCAAAATAGTTATCTTACATAACCAGCATTACTATCAGGCAATCTATACAAGTTATATATATATATATATATATATATATATATATATATATATATATATATATATATATAATATATATATATATATATATATATATATATATATATATATATATATATATATACACACACACACACATATGGAACATTTGATAAACACCTATTAGGAGCAGTAAGAAGACTTCATGCGACTTGAGACTCTAATGTGTGAACAATATATTGAAGAGCTTAAAATGGACAGCAGCAGAGAGAAAAACAAAAGAGGATGATTTTAAGAAACCTGTTGTGAACGGTTGAATTTGCAATAGCTTAATTTAATTGGGCATTTAAAAGAGTTGCACATCATTTAAAAAACACACGGCAAACTTGAACTAAACTAATTTAGAAGTGAGAAAACAATACTGTTAGGTTGTGACAAATTGGCGGTGTGCTAACCACACCAACCTCTTTCACTACGGTTCATTGCTAGGGAATGACCTCCGCGGTGTAGTTTACCCAGTGTGGATAGATAGAAAGAAGAATGCAGATCACTGAACAAGTATATTGAAGAAATAACAAAACGAGCCCCCTTTCTATGAATAAATATAAAATTTAATCAGTCTATCAACATAATTTAAAATGAAAAGAAATCAATGACTTGGGTACAAAAGAAGGAAAATGGTACTAACATGTACTCAAATAAAAAGACAATACAAATTTCTTTAAATGTAAAATTACTTTCAACGTTGAATTGCTATCTTCATTGCCAATGAGATGTGACCTTTGAGCGCAACGATGAGAGACTTCATCATCTATTTTATGCGGACATCAAGACTTACGTTCGTCCCTGCTCTGCCGATCTTTGTCTAGCTGTTTCGTCTTGGACTCTTGTCCGTCGAACTCTTACTTAACAATCGTCTCTGGACTTAGATTTCTGTGTAGAACTTGTTCTGGTCCTGTGATTGTTCAGGGATTTCTCATATGAATCCAGGAAAGCTCTTTCCTTCAATAAATAAAATGTCTCGCAATAGACAATAGGTCACATTTCCAAGTATATTTATATTTTTACATTAATTCGACTCAGAAAAAAGGCATAGATT
This sequence comes from Potamilus streckersoni, assembly GCA_016746295.1. Taxonomy (NCBI): domain Eukaryota; kingdom Metazoa; phylum Mollusca; class Bivalvia; order Unionida; family Unionidae; genus Potamilus; species Potamilus streckersoni. The sequence continues at coordinate 42,211 of JAEAOA010001232.1, forward strand.
CTGCCGCAGTAACTCATTGCTCCCTAACTGTTATGTTTACATTAACGGTCAATGCTTGTCCTGACCTTAATTCGGATCACGCTAGGGATGGTCAATTAAATTCAACTCAGCCGTATGAACCCGTATGTAAACCCCCTTGACTTCTTACTCTGTTAAGTTACATATGGCTTAGACCTCCAGATCTAACTATTCTAAAATAGTTTACTCGACCAATTAAATATTACAAACTAGCATATAGATATACACTTAAGTGATCAATTAAATATTACAAACTAGTATACGGTATACATGTAATGTTAGGTCATACTCATTCTAAACAGAGTTAATCCATAAACTATGAAACATTACCCATCATTCCTTAAGCTTAATTCATTTAAATTCCTAATCACTCCTATGTATTCAAGATTCAATTACATGCATTCTTTTCAACTAATCTAATGAAATTTTAATTACATTCAATCTTGCCAATTCTCCAAATGAATTGATAATTAAAAAATCAAAGAACAAAATGTCATGACTAGCATTTCACTAAAATCCTGCAAAATGAAATCATACAACCATACATCATATCAAGAATACATTTGAAATAGATCAACAAATGAAAAAACATATTAAAATCGGGAAACTAAGATTGCGTACCTTTTGCTGTTTCTTTATTCGTTTCCACTAATCTCACGTATAGTCCGTCTCTTAACTGAGACAACTATCTGGCCCTTACTCTATAATGAAAACGTACTTTTTACGAATTCAGAATGTAGAGTTTGCCTACTCGATGAGACAAAACTCTCGCTTCACTGCCAAATCACGAGATAACGTTTTACACGATCCCGGAATCGTTTAACTTTCCTCGCGAAAGATTAAAGACTAAAGAACTTTCCTAAAGTAAAACCTTTAATTTCTTAGAGTTACGCCCATAAATCCATATTAACCAATCGGAATAGACTGTTTCCTAAACCTGTTCCGTAGAACTTTTGGATTGACAAGAAAACGAAACAACTAATCATGCCGTAATTAATCATTACTTTGAACAATCATCTATAGCCAGCTGCTGCCCTTTAACCGGTCGATTTTGGGAAAGGGTCTTATGTCATTCTCTTGTACCATAGCATCTGACTCGGTCATGTTACGTCGGCTAGAACGAATTCCCTTTTGACGTTCAGAGATGAAATAAAAATAATCATCTAACTATCTCTAGCCCTTTCTACTTAAATTAAGTTGACTTTGATACAATTCCTTTAACCAAAGCTTCTAAGAGTTTTCAAAATTCGACACATCACATAGGCCCCCCTTTAAGAGTGAAATATGGGATTTTGCTCATCGAATTTTGAAGTTACAGTTTAAGTTAATGTTTACATGTCCTGAAGTGACCCCTTCACCTCAGACTCAAGTAACCGACTCATGCAATCTGCCCCCACATTTGAGTTTCCACGAATGTAACGTAGCTGGACTTGATATTGTTGTAGAAACAATAACCACCTCATTAAACGCCCATTAGTCAATTTAGCCTGTGCAAGATACGCTAAAGGTTGATGATCTGTTTCTAGAATAAACTTTCGCCCATACAGATAACGCTGAAATTTATGAATCCCAAAGACAATCGCTAGGCATTCCTTCTCAGTGACTGAATAATTTACGCTCAGCGGTATTAAGTTTCCTACTCGCGTATGCCACAGGAAATAGGTCCCCATCATGTTCTTGCAGTAAAACTGCACCAAGACCCCTGTCAGAAGCGTCTGTACGTAAAACAAAATCCTCTGTCACGTCTGGTAGCCTAACAATGGCGTCTGATGTCAGTCTATCTTTCATCTTTTCCTCCAGTAGCTTCATACTAAACTCCTCTAAATCCTTTACACCTGGTTTCTCCGGTAGAATGCCTTCCTAATCGTGAAGTATCTCCTCCACCATGCCACGTTGGTCTGAAGTTAACGTTACGTCAAGGACAACGTCTACGTAAGTTTCCTTCCCCGTCAACGGACAACTAGGAAGTACTTCCGCCACTCCTCCATTGTCGTCGAGTTCTTCCGTCACAACTGTAGCAACCACGAACTCAGTAGGTGACTCACTTCCTCGGTAGCGTTTAAGTAGGTTAACGTGGTACAGCTTCTCTTTATCGCCCACCCTGATGCGATAATTCTGTCCACCCTTCTTCTCCGTTACAACGAACGGTCCTCTCCAAGACACTTGGAGTTTGTTATGTTTTAATGGCAACAACAACACCTTGTCGCCTACCTCAAACTTACGTTCTTTCGCTTTCTTGTTGTAGTACTTGGCCTGACGTTCCCTTGCATCACAGAGATTTTTCTTGGCCAAGTTACAAACTTCCTCCAGTTTATTACGGAGGTCAACAACGTACTGATATGTTGTTCTTACCTCTTCGGATGCTTTCTCATCCGTCCACAACTGCTTCAATACAGCCATGGGTCCTCTCACTGTCCTCCCATAAACTAGCTCGAACGGCGAAAATTCAAGACTAGCTTGGGGTACTTCGCGGTACGCAAAAAGTATAACGGGGAGGTATCGATCCCAATCCCTAGATCGATTTTCGCATAACTTTTTAAGAGCTTGTTTCATTGTCCCATTGAAACGCTCCACAAGACCGTTACACTGTGGGTGGTAAGGGGTAGTAGTCAGGTGCCTGATAGAAAGTAACCGGTTTACTTCCTCCATCACCTGGCTAACAAACTGCGTCCCTTGGTCAGTTAGTATTTCGTCTGGTACACCAATTCTAGACCAGACCCCTAACAACGCTTCAGCTACCGTAACTGAATCGATGTTCTTTAAAGCAACAGCCTCCGGGTATCGGGTAGCATAATCGACAATCGTTAGCACATAACGATTGCCACTTTCCGCTGCGGGCTTTATCGGACCTATCAAATCCATAGCCACCCGTGAGAAAGGTTCATCAATCAGAGGGGTAGTTCCTAGCGGCACTGGGCGATGTGAGATGTTAGGTGCCACTCGCTGACACTTGTCACACGACAGACAAAACCTCCTTACATCACCATACACACCTGGCCAATAGAACTCTCTAACTAACCTATCTCGCGTCTTAGCCACACCCATGTGACTACCTAGTAAACATTCATGAGCAAGATTAAGTACTTCGTCACGCTTAGACCCTGGTACAATTACCTGCTTATACCTCTCGGTCCCCTTTCGAGCGTATCGGTACAAGATACCTCGCTTCAGTGCGAACTCTACCTCACCGTCGGGTAAGTTCCGCACTGACTTGTTTTTTGCATACCCGCGTATCTTATTAAGGGTAGAATCTTCCTCTTGAAGTCTCCTTAATTTGCCAGGTAGCAAATTATCTATGGGCGAAGTCGAAGGTTTCAACGGTTTCGGCCCTGACCTTCGTCTCATAGCCCTAGTCTTTACAGACCCCACGTGTACAGGGGTACATGTCATAGGATTAGGTTGTGGAAATACATACCTACATCCTAAAATACCATCATGCGACAACCCTGACAAGCACGCTTCTTGAATTCGTCCTTTTACATAGGGCGAATCATGATTGATATAAACAACTGGAAGGGAATCTCTACTCTTATTTGCAAATTGTACCTCTACAGTCTCACCTGTATAATTAGTAGGTGTAACAAACTTGCTGTCTACAAAAGCTGGATAACTACAGCCGGTGTCGTTCAACACAGTAACCTCTTCGCCATTTACCGTAGCTGTTGTTGTATTGGACCATTCCAATAGATTACTCTGTTTACTAGTATTTGGGGTCACTACATTTACAGTGGGACGGAATCTTCTACAGTTTTTAAGAATATGGCCGGGTTTATTGCAGCCATAACACACAACTTCCTCTTTCTTACCAGAGGTTATCTTGTCCATCCCTTGGGACTTACCTGAGCCCCGGGACTGATCACGGCTGGGATTGTCAGCCCCTGGCTTCCCACCATTTTGACCATTCCGCCTGATAGGTGTTAAACCATTACCTCTCCTGAACTCTGGGACGCTGGTTCGATCCCTGCCACTCCATGTGGTTGGACGAGAGTGTGCAGCTTCATATCGCTCGGCCATTACACTAATATCTTCTAAGGTCGCGAAATCATGCTCCGCCAAAAATACTATTAGGTCTTTACGGTATGTGCTGAGGACATGTTCCTTTAGAATTTCTTCCCGTATGCTTTCGTATGAAAGTTCGGCTCCGGACATTTTAATCCACTTATCGAAAAGTATGCGTACACGATTATGAAATTGCGCGTGAGACTCTGTGGCATTCTTAGATGACTCCCTGAAAAGTTTACGGAAACTTTCAGCTGTCAGCTCGTAGTGCCGTAGTAATGCTTTCTTGAGAGCTTCATAATCATCTATTTCAGCGGGTGCCAAATTATGATAAACCTCCTTGGCAGCGCCTTGCAAAAATGCCGAAGTATTAATAGCCCACTGTTCTTTGGGTATTTGATGTATTAAAGTTAACTTTTCAAACTGGGTTAAAAAGTTATCAATAATTTCAGCCTTGTCGTTAAACATATGCATGGTTATCTGGACGGTACGTCTATTCTCAGTTCTTCTGCTTGAGGGTCCTAACTGTACGTTCAGTTCTTCGCCCCTCCTAAACTCCTCTTCGATCCTTAGTCTTTCCATGGCTAACGTATGTTCTCTCTCTTTATTCCTTTTCTCGGCCTTCAATTTCTCACTCTCGGCTTGCAGTCTGGCTACCTCAAATTCTTTTTCTCTTTCCTTCTCTCTATCGGCTGCTCCTCTTTCCTTCTCTCTTTCGGCTGCTTCTCTTTCCTTCTCTCTTTCGGATGCTTCTCTTTCCTTCTCTCTTTAGGCTGCTTCTCTTTCCTTCTTTCTTTCGGCTGCTTGCTGTTCTTTGTACTCTTTGAGACTACGCTATACAAATTCCGATAACTGTGTCCCTTCATAACCTAATTTTTCGGATCCAAGAACTTTGAATTCTGGCGCAAGTTGCCGTACTGTTGCCATTCTTGTCTACCTGTCTTGTCGCTAACTCACCTAGATTAGTATCACTAACCTGTTTTCTGCCTTCCAGAAAACAACTTCCCTATGAATATCAACGAATATTCTAACTCAGTAATGTCTTACCTACAGACTTACTTAAAAATCACACAAGTAATTTAAACGGCTTTTGGGCAGTACCAAACTATAAATTCTCCCTAAATTCGTATTGTCTGCAACACATGTGGAAATTACGTTGGGAATACTATCTTAATGATCTCATTTCGCAAGAGTACTATGGCAAAATATTTATGGGTTACTTAGATACGGACAACCCACCACGCTTCAGGAATTTCAGGTACGGAATCTTAATTTCTTATAATGTCATGCAACATTTAAGAAATTCACAAATCATGCATAATTTCAAACATATAAGAATAGGTGTTGACTCAATTCACATTCGCGGTTTCTTATTTTCAATAAATACAAATCTATGAACGATACTCTGTTGTATTTCTTTCAATACACGTTCAGATCTGATTTTTTCTACTGTTCAAATATCGCGGAACGAGGCTCCCACTTATGTGACAAATTGGCGGTGTGCAAACCACACCAACCTCTTTCACTACGATTCGTTGCTAGGGAATGACCTCCGCGGTGTAGTTTACCCAGTGTGGATAGATAGAAAGAAGAATGCAGATCACTGAACAAGTATATTGAAGAAAAAACAAAACAAGCACCCTTTCAATGAACAAATATAAAATTTAATCAGTCTATCAACAGAATTTAAAATGAAAAGAAATCAATGACTTGGTTACAAAAGAAGGAAAATGGTACTAACATGTACTCAAATAAGAAGACAATACAAATTTCTTTAAATGTAAAATTACTTTCAACGTTAAATTGCTATCTTCATTGTCAATGTGATGTGACCTTTGAGTGCAAAGATGAGAGACTTCATCACCTATTTTATGCGGACATCAAGACTTACGTTCGTCCCTGCTCTGCCGATCTTTGTCTAGCTGTTTCGTCTTGGTCTCTTGTCCGTCGAACTCTGACTTAATAATCGTCTCTGGACTTAGATTTCTGCGTATAACTTGTTCTGGTTCTGTGATTGTTCAGGGATTTCTCATGTGAATCCAGGAAAGCTGTTTCCTTCAATAAATAAAATGTCTCGCAATAGACAATAGGTCACATTCCCAAGTATATTTATATTTTTACATTAATTCGGCTCAGAAAACAAATGGCATAAATTATGTCGCAGTAACTCATTGCTCCGTAACTGTTATGTTTAAGCAGCAGGGAGGGCGAACCCTACAAAATTTTGCGACAAAATCGATTAAAGCCTCAGAATGCCAAATGGAGCCTTCCTACGAAATCTCATATTTTAACCAAAAAAAAAATAAAGACCCCATTTGTAAAATGGAGCCATAGCGATTTTGACGCAAATATGTTGTCATAACCACCCTCAAAATTGCTGCCAATTGCTATCATCGACGTCGCAAATATGTTGTCATCTCGCCCTCCCTGCTGCTGATTAATACAAATTATTTAACCAAATATTTGTTAGCTTTTCAAAAACAGACTCATCGATAATACTTCACCACGTAAATCAATTAAATTATTTGACTGATCAGTGAGTGTAAAATTAATTCTAGTTAGCAAATCATTTTGACATTGCATATAGACAGGATTAGTCGGATTTTCAACAATTAAAAATCCTGGAGGAGCTGTTGGTGCAAATGAATAAAGAATGTAACCTTGTCGGGCTTGATTTGATTGTTCCATATTAATTTGATAACTTCCTTCGATTACATCACACGTTAAATTAAGCGCGATCACCGATGAAATGTCCACATTGTTCGGTGCGATATGTCTACCGTCGCCGTCGGGAGAATTATTATGAGTGAGGATAATAGGATTTGGATGGCTATCTTTCCATGATTGATAAATTTTATTAAATCCTTCCTCGATGGCAGTTCTGAGTTTTTTCTTTAACTCGGGAATGTTATATCCTGGTAATTTATAATTTGGATTTTCATTTATATTTTTTTATAATCTTGGGCTGAACTAGTTTTTGAAATCGGGTTATTTTCATCAGTGAAGAGATTAGTAATCCTCGAATTAAATATTTCCATGTCATCGATGATTTTATTACCCGCAGCGACTACACTAGTAAACTCAGCTTGTGTAAGAAGGCCAGATCTTAACGAGGGTAATAACAAAAAATCATTATTCATTCTATCAAGGATGTGATTTTTAATATCTACAAATGTTGGACTTGTATCATGCATTTCCAAAATTTCGTCCTCTCGTATAATATAATCATTAAAAAGTGGAATTATCCATGCATCCTCAACATATTGATCCTTATATCGATATCTTTTGTGAAGTTTATATCCTCGAATTTTTTATAAGTTTTTGATGGATTTTCAGGTTCTATTTCATCAGTGACGTAATCAGATTTTACAGGCTCGGGCGTGGAATTACCAGCACTTCTAGGTGGATCTTCGGGCCATCCTAATACTGTTCTTATTTAACTGTTATAAATATCTACAACATACTCAGGGGAGCTTATTTCAATTGTAGATGATAGTGTTGGTTCATAAACTGTAATCGCAATTTTTGATTCCCTTCTAGTAATGGATTTTATTCTACGTTGTAATTCATTATTAATTTGTTCAATTTGATAGGACCCAGTTGGTATTGAAACAACGTTCCAATCTGGAGTGTCATTTTTTTTATTTCTATATGCAAATACCAGGGAATTATTAGGTCTCTGACCACCAAATTGAACCGGTCTGATATTAGGCCAACTATGATACACTCGTAATTTTGCCAACGCGATTTCCTTTACTGAAACAGGGGAAGGAAAATTCACACTGAATTTAGGGTTTGTTGACGATATTGATATCATGCTTGTTTTCCGCGGAGTGGTATTTTCTGCTATCCACTGAAGTAGTTGAATCTCTTGCAATATTATTATTATTATTTACAATGTCTAATTTTGCAATAGATGTAAAACCGCTAGCGTTTTTAATCGTAGTATCATAAATACGTATCATCGCGGAGAATTCGTCTTCGGTAATTATCGTATCATCAATCGATGATGACATCAACGAGGATAATTGTGAGTAACCGTTAGATACTGCTTGATGTTTTACTATATAGTCCTTGATGTTTTACTATATAGTCGTTAAGTTTTTCTTGAGAACAGGATGATATTTTTTTAGTAATAGCATTTGCAATTCCAGCAAATGTTGTCACCGCGGAAATAACAATTTGGACAGCAATCAGAGCTACCATTGTTACTGAAGATAGTATAATACCAGCACCGGCCATTATACCAGATACTGAGTATACTGTAACATCAATCGCGGTAATTCTCCTGCGATACTTTTTAATTTTTATTTCATACTCATCAATGAGTGTTTTGAGTTTCGTTAAAAACTCTTTCACGGTATCATAGCGATATTGCGATGACGGAATAATATTATTTTAAAATCTCAAGTGGTTTCTAATTGTTCAAAATTCTAATTTAGATCAGCTACAAACTCCATGTACCATACAAATGATGTCTTATTTAAATCAGGATCAGTGCTTGTTATTGTAAACCGTTTGTATTCACCCACGTCAATAGTCGTTGAAATCACGTTGTTATATCCATATGAAGTCGATTATGATATATTAAACTGATTCAGTGACACTATTGTTAATCGATAAATACCCTTGTTTGACACAGTGAGAGTTATTGTATTCTTTTTAGGTTCCCAACCTAATGATCCAGATAGAACTGTGTGTACCATATTTATGATATTCCTCTCATGAGGAATCTTTATTTTTTTCAAGTAGCGGAAGATTGTTTTTGAAAGTTCTAATATCCGTGTTGATTGCTTCCAATTGCCGATTAATCGCTGGTATTTCTTCGATGGATTTTTTAATATCCGGAAGTTTGATATCTATTTTATCAAGTGGACCTCCCAAAAATTTATCAACAATGTTTTTACGAAATGTTGAAAACTGTTTTACGTGTTCTTCATATCTTAATTGAAATGTTGCAATTTCCAACGTAGATGCTTTTATCTCTGCAATATTCGGTGTGATTACTGGTGGATTTCCAAGGAATTC
>JAEAOA010001233.1:0-27500 GCA_016746295.1 Potamilus streckersoni
CAACTTGGAAACAGGGTAGTACTACCTTGTTCAGAAGCTTTTCCCCAGCCTGCCGCCGTACATCTTGTTCCCAAGGGGGTCTTCCAGTTTCCTTTCGGTAGACACACGGGTCGAACGTGGTCGTTAAAGTGAACTGGTTCCTTGAGCTTTATGAGAGCTATATCGTTATTTACAGTAGCTGAGTCGTACTCTGGGAACAAGAATATCCTGCTCGCCTCGTGGATCTGCGTGTAGTTAGAGTAGGCATAACGGCGGGGCTGTCCCATTATCAATGTCAGGCCGCTGGGGTCAGTGCGTCTAGATAGTAGGAAACGATTATGAAAATGAATACTTATGTTTGTTACCGTATAATGTTTTTCTTTTGTTCATTTGTAAATCAATGGTTTTTTTTTTAGGTAGAATTTTACTCGACGCTTGAAAAGAAACTTCTGAAAGAAATGGTAATAATCCCCAAAGGCGATGATAAGAATAATGTAACGAAGGTAAAGTTGATGAATTGAATGCCTTATGTTTCTTATCGTTTCTTAAGGGACTGAAAATCAAATTTATAGTATGCTTGTTGGAGAAACGAATGACACGTGCATTAAATATGTACGTGTATAATATTGTGTATATATGCGTTTATGTTTAGGTACATAAGAAATAAAAATTAATCCTCACATATTCAGTAAATTTTATGTATTATATTGTTAAGTCTTTATATATAGTTTCTCTTTTAGACTTGTAAGTCACTATTATTTTGCATTCTTATCTTCAGTAAACAAAATAGACAGGAATTAACCCAGTGCTGTAATGTATTTCAATGAAATGATAGTGAGATAAAACTAAATAATCACAATATTCTAATACTAGAAATCATATGCTTGTAATGTAGTTTATATTCTCTGCATCTGTCTCACCCCCCTACACAGTGCCCAGCGGTCAAGACCCAGTACTCGGAGATGATGGAACCTCCACAGAAGAACCTCTGGTCCAATCCCCCGTGGAGAGACACAAGCCAAGGCCAGGCTCCAGGTTCAGCTATGTCCCCTCCTACAATTCTGACCATTGGCTGGAAGTACGCGGGTCTCGTGCCACACACTATTGATGGGAAAATAAAGACAAATTTATAAAATAGTTTGTGAAGATCCTGGTAATTGTATCCCTAATATAGGAAAAACCAGACCATGATGCCACTTTTGGAATGGAACTGAAAACTAACTTCAAATGACATAACGTTTAGCTGTTATCCACAAAGTATTTCGTTGTCGAACATAATGTAATAAAATTAAGGAGATGCGCGTTTAGTTTAAGCAATTTGTAGGTTTGTGTGATTACATGTTTGATTATTGGAATTCGATGCAGTGGGAAATATTCCTTAGCACGAAATAATTAGTCAATTATTAGGAGCAAACGTCACGGAGAGAAAGCGTTAGTGAGTTTTTAAGATGCCATGGCCAATGAGTAGTGAACTCAGACCCAATCCGCATCTATTTCCCTGTCGTGATATAGCACTTTATAAAAACTAATGGTCTACATCGGTGTTATGACTGCAGCGGCAGTATTAATGGTAGGAAGCCGGTAAATTACACAATGGGATAAATGAGAAAGGACTCGGTAGATACCGTTTATGTGGCCATAGTGGCAAATGGGATGTAGGTTTACTGGTGTGATGTGCCTTGAAACGGTAGATCGACTGGCCTCAGGTGGGCAGATAAAATAGTCCCCCGTGTTAGGGATAGTTGTACAGTTTCTACGGTGTGAATTACAAGTGGAACGGAAAGTTAATATAGAGAAACTGTGGAGATATGTGGTTGATGGCTAACTTGCAAGTTGTAAATAATGTGGTCTTGTATTGATTATTGTAAAATTTATGTATAGAATGGACACATCAGGCTTTCCAACTTACAACTGAAGTTGTATAGAAGTCTATGAAAATATGGTGTAAACTTATGACTTCCAGCGGGATTCGAGCCCAGGGTTTTGACACCGCTCGGTCAAGCAAAAGAACCATGGCTTGTAACAATAACTTTTAACTGGAAATATTGTTATGTTTATTTAATTTAATTGTCGTCTGTTAGTTTTAAGTTTCCCCTACATGTTATTGTAATATAACATTGCTTTACTTAACCTTCTCCAAAATTTGGTTAATTTCTGTTTGACTTGATTGACTTTTTATTTTTCTTATTTCATTTATGTAAACAACTAATAATAGCTCATTATTCTCTATGTGTATTAGCTTATTAACTGAATTTAGTATTCAGGTAAACAAAGAAGGAGTAAATATATTGATCAGAGCCAGGGTTGTGGAGATCTCCAAAAGAATTTAATAGGTTATTATGCTTTTTAAAAAGAAGGCTCATTAGATCATTCCAGAATGTTATTTAACATTAGGTAATGGTTGGTTTTAGAAAATGCTAATTTGTGACCTGAGGTCAAACAGAGAGCTATATCATCTTGTGACTGATAATTTTATCTGCTGTACTTTAGCATCTGGCACTTTAAGTCGTATATTGTTGTGACCAGTTTGGGTTGAATTTCATTTTGCTCAAAATTATCGATTTCAAGTGATTATTTTCCCTTGAAATACAAAAGTGCTCTGACAAAATTCTTGGATAAGACATTGATTGGAATTCATACAGAATTCAAACCTGGAATAATATTTATACTACATGAGACTGTTAACGCATCACTACTCTGTAGATTATAGTAGACACGTCATCACCTTCAATTTTGGATTTCTTCGGGACTTGAACTGATTTTTATTCAGGACTTTTTATTACTAGGACTTGTGTCTTTAATTCTTGGATTTTTACAAAATTTAATTCGCAATACCGTAGGTTCTTGGTTTCTCATTTTTCACTTTGCATACTAGGGAAATAAATTATTTGTTAAATTTTACAAAGCTTATTGTCTTCACTATTTTCTGTTACTTATTTCAATAGCATAGACTCGTAACAATATTAAGACATATGTGAGATGTAAACCTTTGTCAAGTAGTTCAGTTCACGATCCTTAGTCATGTAACAAACGCATCAAACATAATCATCAGACTAATTATCTGGCAAAATGTGCTATTGTACAGATATACATACCAAGGGATAGTTTATCTTACCTCCTTCATTATAATTTGTCAGACATGTACGTAAAAGACACAAAACACTTACCAGGATCATCGCAGATTATTTTCACAACTTTGTCCCCATCACAAGAACTGCTGTAAATATGAACAACACGTAACGTTAGGTAAATACAAGAACTGTTGTAAATATGAACAACACGTAACGTTAGGCAAATACGAGAACTGCTGTAAATATGAACAACACTTAACGTTAGGCAACTACAAGAAATGCTGTAAATATGAACAACACGTAACGTTAGGTAAATACAAGAAATGCTGTAAATATGAACAACACGTAACGTTAGGTAAATACAAGAAATGCTGTAAATATGAACAACTTTAGGTAAATACAAGAAAATGCCGAAGACCACAACATGAAGACGTGCGCAAAAATGTTTAATGCATTAATTTAAAAACTAAAGTATAAACTTTTCCACACATCATTCATTGGCTATAAGAATAATGTACACAATTTTCCCCCTACGCCCCACAAGTCTTATACTTTTTCTGGTATTTTTCTTTTATGTTAGCCTTGAAAAAGCAAATATATGTAAAACGAACAATATGTTTTTTTTCAAGGCCAGCCTAAAAGAAAATACATGTAAGTTTGGAAAGTTAACTAGAATAGGACATAGCAAAATATTTACTCAGCTAAAATCATAAGGAAGTAATTAATGAGAGCACGTTGTTTATTAGGGTTGTGCAATATGTGTCTATTTTATGACAATGTCGGATTTAAACAGTAAATCTTGTGGTACATATAATTGGTATCAGTAGTATGTAATCATCAAAGAAGCATTTCCTTCAGTGGTCATAGTTGGAGGTAAAAGAGATTAAAAATAACCAGATTCATTCCAAAGGCTATATTAAAATCATGCATTATCAGACCGGTTGCAGCAAGTTTGACTCGTACGACATTGTAGCTTCGGCTTTATATACTATTAAAATATTATTATTATTATTATTATTATTATTATTATTATTATTATTATTATTATTATTATTATTATTGTTGTTGTTGTTGTTGTTGTTTTTGTTGTGTTTGTTGTCTTTGTTTTTGTTTTCCTTAAGCGGTCACCTGGTCGCAACGGTCACTCCAATTGCCTCATGACACATTTCTATATATAAATTTGATGCAATCAGCGGTTACGTGTCCGTCCAGTAGGTGAATAACATATACACCACTGAGGGTAGATTCTTTTGCTTCAGATTTTGGCAGGTTTTAATGAATATTATCCCTAATCCTCCAGGCAATATAAATAAAGGTGTGGGGCTGGTTTGTGCCTAAGCGTAATCCAGTTAAAGTCATAGGTTTCTGACAAAGTCAGATTCGTCAACCAATGAACAAATAACAACGCGGTAGTCACGTGATACAACAAAATAAACGTAGGCACGTGCTCTGTTCTTGATGAATCTGACTTTCTTCAACTTGCTGCGACATCAACATAGATTGCTGTTCGTAGTTCTTAGAATAATTAATAGACGATTATGTATCCTTTCGATTAGTAAAAAAAGTATATGACTTTTCATTTAATATTTTGTTATATTTGTACAACAACATTGGGAAGAGATTTATTGCTGATATCGCTTGACTATTGGACCTCTGGTGTGGTTGACATGCAGGATGTCAGATTTGTGTAGTTCAGTAATTGGAAATGCAAATTTAGTGTACAAGGTCAAATTTCATAAACTATCTCGTCTGTCAGAGAATTAATGACATAAAAATTTTAATTCTCGCATTTCTCAGACAATACATTATTTCCCTATAGATTTCGTGCAGGTATGGTTCGATTGAACCTTGATAAGTTTGTTGTGCCCACTGTTAGGCGGTTATCCTATGCCACCACAACACGCTTGTGGCGAATTTCAACTTCTTCATAAGTAATAGACATTGACCCTTAACACCAACATAATTGTCGAGGTATGAAAAGAAAAAAACGAGGCAGACTTGGACTAACATACTAGGTGCTGCTAATAATAGCTTGTTTGCATGACCTAACTGTGACGTACCAAAGTTAAATGGCGCCCGGGGTGACGATGAAGGCCCAAAGTGGTTTTGGCACCCCAAGAACTCTGGCGCCCGGAGCAAAGACCCGGCCTCCCCCTTCCTCACCCCACCCCGTTATTACGTTATTGTTATCTAATCATCAATGGTCTCAAGCAAACGCCAACTGTCTTTAAATCTCGTTTATTTTTGTTACAACGACTTAAACCATGAGTTGTCTGTTGTGTGAACTGTTTTCGTGCCTAATTATATCATCTTCCCGTACAAAAAGTCACTCGTATATTTTACAATTACATGTAGGCAGTCAATTTGTAATTTTATTTAGGAGTCGTTTCTACTGATTATGAGATAAAACTATTTTGGTGCGTGTGTGTGAGAGAGAACGTTATCAAACTCCAAATCTGGCAAGAAAAAAAAAAGAAAACAGAACTGAAATTTATTGACTTAATGTAGGCAAACAAGCAGTCAATAAATCCATCAATATAAGATATTAAATGACAGAGTAGGGTACTGAAAAATGCAGACAACCATTTTTAGGTAGGAGAGAAGATAACAATTCATCATTGTTTAGTAAAAACCAAGTGACGATAGAATATCCTGGTGTCGAACATATTTGGTTAATTTTTGTTATTTTATTTTTGCTAAATAGCTAAATTATAATGCATCTTGGTAGCATGATTACTTTTAATAGTTATTACTATTAATAATAACTGTGGAATAATAATAATAATAATAATAATAATAATAATAATAATAATAATAATAATAATAATAATAATAATAATAATAATGTTATTCGGTTATAGTACATTAATTTGTCACGACAGAAGTTTGAGAGCTAAACCTGCCATTATATGTCACCTGGCCACTTTTGCCTTTTCTCTTGGGTGTTTGCTGTTGTAGACTGCATTTCGTAAAAACATGAAGTGTAACTTTATCTTGATTATTTGGGTTCAAACATTTTCTGGAACTCTACATAAAGACTTATTTTCTCGTTTGCCAGAATTCAGATACAGACTGAGTTTTCGACTTTAAGCTTTGTCGCATTGAAAGACTTGGAATCTTTGGAGTCAAACAGTTGATGGAACAGAGGGCTTTTTTTTCTGTTTGAAGCGTCTGCCTGAATATATCAGAAAAACTTTAACTCTTTGGGTTCAAACTCTCTGCCCGTGCTGCGGCGGGTGTTAGAGCTAGGCATGCCGGTTATGTTGAGGTGGACAGATAATATTGATAAATATGGAGAGACTGGATGTAGGTCACACCTATAAATTAAAGGACATACCTTGGCAAGAGATAGCTTTGGATGAGATGGTCCTTTGCATTTGTCTTCATCTGCCCCAGTTTTAGCCTCACTCCCCAGTTACTGTCGACCTCGTACGTGCTGCTGCCCGTGGTCCTTTAGAGTAGACATAAGGATATAATGATAGATACTTATATATGCGATTTTCATAAACCAATCAAATGAGAGTTACTATTTTTCTTAAAGTCTATCAAAACTATTTTTTGCTTTATCTTTTCTAATTGTTCTATAACTTAGGTATGATTTAGAGAACTAACTCTTTACTTAGGTTAATCCAACTATTATCACATAATATTCCTATTAACTTTCCTAAATGGGTTTTTGAAGTAACATTACACCGAATGTATAAGATAAGAATCGTCAGTACATTAACATAAACATGATTTTAAAGCTTTCAAAATTGATAATAATTAATTTTCATAACAAATGCTTTTGAGGATTTACATACGTCATCTCTGACCAAATCATTGAATAATTTGCATGTAGGATGTGTACGGTACTCACAGTGTGAGTATTAATGATGTGTACGGTATTAACAGTGTGAGTAATAATGATGTGTACGGTATTAACAGTGTGAGTAATAATGATGTGTACGGTATTAACAGTATGAGTATAATGATGTGTACGGTATTAACAGTGTGAGTAATAATGATGTGTACGGTACTAACAGTGAGAATAATAATGATGTGTATGGTATTAATAGTGCGAGTAATAATGATGTGTATGGTAGTAACAGTCTGAGTAATAATGATGTGTACGGAATTAACAGCGTGAATAATAATGATGTGTACGGTATTAACTATGTGAGTAAAAATGATGTGTACGGTAGTAACAGTATGAGTAATAATGATATATACAGTATTCACAGCGTGAGTAATAATGATGTGAACGGTATTAACAGTGTGAGTAATAATGATGTGTACGGTATAAATAGTGTGAGTAGTAATGATGTATACGGTACTAACAGTATGAGTAATAATGATGTATACGGTATTAACAGTGTGAGTAATAATGATGTGTACGGTAGTAACAGTATGAGTAATAATGATGTGTATGGTATTAATAGTGCGAGTAATAGTGATGTGTACGGTAGTAAAAGTCTGAGTAATAATGATGTGTAAGGTATTAACAGCGTGAGTAATAATGATGTGTACGGTATTAACTATGTGAGTGATAATGATGTGTACGGTAGTAACAGTATGAGTAATAATGATATGTACGGTATTTACAGCGTGAGTAATAATGATGTGTACGGTATTAACAGTGTGAGTAATAATGATGTGTACGGTATAAATAGTGTGAGTAGTAATGATGTGTACGGTAGTAAAAGTATGAGTAATAATGATGTGTACGGTATTAACAGTGTGAGTAATAATGTTGTGTAGGGTATTTACAGTGTGAGATATAATGATGTGTAGGGTATTTAGAGTGTGAGTAATAATGATGTGTACGGTACTAACAGAGTGAGTAATAATGATGTGTACGGCATTAACAGTGTGAGTAATAATGATGTGTACGGTATTAACAGTATGAGTAATAATGATGTGTATGGTAGTAACAGTATGAGTAATAATGATGTGTACGTTACTAACAGTGTGAGTAATAATGATGTGTACGGTACTAACAGTGTGAGTGATAATGTGTACGGTACTAACAGTGTGAGTAATAATGATGTGTACGGTACTAACAGTATGAGTAATAATGATGTGTACGGTATTAACAGTGTTACTAATAATGATGTGTAGGGTATTTACAGTGTGAGATATATAATAGTGTGAGTAATAATGATGTGTACGGTACTAACAGTGTAGTAATAATGATGAGTACGGTATTAATAGTGTGAGTAATAATGATGTGTACGGTATTAACAGTGTGAGTAATAATGATGTGTACGGTATTTACAGTGTAAGTAATAATGATGTGTACAGTATTTACAGTGTGAGTAATGATGTGTACGGTATTAACAGCGTGAGTAATAATGATGTGTACGGTATTTATCGTGTGAGTAATAATGATGTGTACGATATTAACGGTGTGAGTAATAATGATGTGTACGGTATTTACGGTGTCAGTAATAATAGTGTGTACGATATTTACAGTGTAAGTAATAATGATGTGTACAGTATTTACAGTGTGAGTAAGAATGATGTGTACGATATTAACAGTGAAAGTAATAATGATGTGTACGGTATTAACAGTGAGTAATAATGATGTGTGCGGTATTAACAGTGTGAGTAATAGAGATGTGTACGGTACTAACAGTGTTAGTAATAATGTTGTGTACGGTATTAACAGTGTGAATGATAAATGATGTAAATCTTCTTTTTTTCTGTTTCCAAATCTATACCATTGATCTCAGGATTTGGAGACGTCTGTTATTACCCTAATTCATTCCATATATTTACATTTTCATGTCTTTATAAACAAAGACTGCAATATATATTTTCTTCTGACTGGAGTTTAACAGTTGCTTCAAAAACTTTATACATGTAAAAAAATATAAAAGATATGTTCGAAACAGCTATTTACCTATAATAAAATGCCAACAACCACCACCACAACCACCAAAACAATAAGGGTTTTATCATACTCATTAATTTCGAGATTAACAAACATGTAGGAGATGAGCGACAACAAAGGAATTGTGAACTTTGTTTAAATAATGAATAATTTTCTGTTAATCAGTTCTTAATACCTTCCATTTCGAAATGATATAGTAATCCCTATTAGTAATGATGTCAACAGAAAGAGTAATACGATTGTACTTTCAAATGATTTCTTTCAAAGGAACTTAACAATTTTCGATTTGGTGCGGATTGTATATGCGATATATCTACTATATAGAAATTAAATTAAACACGGAATGCATAAGATGGAACCTGGACTTCCTTTTCAATTAGCCATGTCATTAATGTAGCTTTCTTTGTTTTAGCAGATATCTCACTGTTGCGCCAACGATTAGCTTGAGCTCATTTCAAACAGAGGTTTTGTGGGCAATCTCAAATAGTAGAACTGACCAAAACTTTCTATTCTTTAGCACTTCGAGTCTTAATAGAATGTAAGGAGGCAGGGTACAGTTTCGTAATTTGGCCCCTGGCAAATTTTTTAACTTAAGGCTATGGTGTGACTTTTTCAGCAATTATTGTCTACTAATTAAAGATATGGATATATTTGTGAAATAGGTGTTTCGGGCTTGTGTTGTTCTTGAAATTGATGTCAGGCATGTACACCTTCCATAGTTACTCTGCAATATGTTGATAGTGAAATACCAATAGTTGTCTAGGAAGAAGAGCTAGCCTCTCATAGCAGTAAACATGTGGGTTTGGGACAAGGAGCATATCTCAAAAACTGCTTGGATGACAACTATTTTCAACTGCATCAGCCTGTTTAGTACACACTGTTTGGCAGAATTGTAATCTAGGAAAAGGGCTTGTGTTTGCACTGTGAGTACCAGATGGTGTCAAAAATGACCTTCGGACATAAAAATTGCAGGTATAAATTTGGGGTTGGGGTGCATAAACATCTGCTATGAACTGCCACTGACTTCTCTGGTCAAGTGGATATATTTTTATGCTTTGTTTTAATATAGGTATCTCAAAATATGGACATTCTTGACCTCACTTGTGTATTTGATTTTTAATCAATTTTTTTGGTACTAGATCACTGCTTGCGGCATTAAATTTGTACATAACAACTGGCCCCTGCCCCCTAAATATCAAAATGTAACACTGTCTGAAAATCTGACTAGGCTTGCAAATCACATTTCCGCGATGACTATCGTCACAACCAACTTTGAACAGCCCAGTTGCAAGTGGTAAAATTTCCGGTGTTTTGGTAAATTTTCTGTGAGGCTGCAGATCATTAAAAAGATAGGTGCACGTTTTGGTATATTTTCGAGTGTTTTTTTATCCGTATGATAATGTGCTGAACATTTCAGCTTTTCGTGTACCGACACCACACTATTTTAGAAACCAGCATATGCTGTTGATAAAATATTGATTGCAATAATTTGACTTAATAAGGACGGCAAACTTAATATGTGGCGAAACCACTTTTGTTTGAAATTGACGTTATTAGATGAAATTTTGAAAAAAATAATTTATCGTCCAAAACGAAATTAAGCACTATGTGTAGACGTGAGTCTTTAGACTGTTAAGAAACGGCAGTGACGTCAATAAACAATACAAAAATAGATATAATTTACTAAAATTACTA
Source organism: Potamilus streckersoni (assembly GCA_016746295.1). Classification (NCBI taxonomy): domain Eukaryota; kingdom Metazoa; phylum Mollusca; class Bivalvia; order Unionida; family Unionidae; genus Potamilus; species Potamilus streckersoni. The sequence continues at coordinate 10,621 of JAEAOA010001233.1, forward strand.
AAGTGGATTACTTGATATGAACTAGTTTAGTTGAGAAGAATTGGGGGTGGGGTGAAATGAGACTGTCACGAGGCCAGGAGAATTACTACTGGATTTACAGAGGAGTCATTTACGTAGTCAAGAGGACGGATGTTATTTTGCTTTATGGGAAACAAATAATTGACTCGGATAGAGATTAGGAATCAAATAGTCCACATACCCTAATTTCAAAGTGACAACAATGCAGCTCTATCTTGTGACCAGAATACAGCGCACGTGTGTGTGTGTGTGTGAGAGAGAGAGAAAGAGAGAGAGAGAGAGAGAGAGAGAGAGAGAGAGAGAGAGAGAGAGAGAGAGAGAGAGAGAGAGAGAGAGAGAGAGAGAGAGAGAGAGATTAGTGAAGTATTGACATGTCGTAAGAACTAGCAGTCAAGGCCCGAGAAATATATTATTTGAGGTGATTTATATTTTGTGCTGACCCTGCTGTTATACTTTTAGTAGAAAATAAAAGCTCACGCGTAGTATATAATACATCAAATAAGGGTGACAGTAACCTACTTGAATCCGAGCTGAGTGCAGACCAGATGACTCCACGAGCTGTTCCAACCATCGACGCAGACCTTTGACCACTGTTCGTTATGTCCATCATACATAGATAGTGTCCCTTGGCGGGATCCTAAACCTAGCTGAACTAAAAGAAAATGAATTGTTAATTTTGATGCTTGGATCAGCTGATATATTTTGCCATAAAAAAAGATGAAGTATGCTGGTTTGATTAAATTCACGTTTGTGAAGTCCTCTCATTATTGGATTAGAAGTATACTGGTTTGATTAAATTCACGTTTGTGAAGTCCTCTCATTATTGGATTAGAAGTATACTGGTTTGATTAAATTCACGTTTGTGAAGTCCTCTCATTATTGGATTAGAAGTATACTGGTTTGATTAAATTCACGTTTGTGAAGTCCTCTCATTAATGGATTAGAAGTATACTGGTTTGATTAAATTCACGTTTGTGAAGCTCTCTCATTAATGGATTAGAAGTATACTGGTTTGATTAAATTCACGTTTGTGAAGTCCTCTCATTATTGGATTAGAAGTATACTGGTTTGACTAAATTCACGTTTGTGAAGTCCTCTCATTATTGGATTAGAAGTATACTGGTTTGATTAAATTCACGTTTGTGAAGTCCTCTCATTATTGGATTAGAAGTATACTGGTTTGATTAAATTCACGTTTGTGAAGTCCTCTCATTATTGGATTAGAAGTATACTGGTTTGATTAAATTCACGTTTGTGAAGTCCTCTCATTATTGGATTAGAAGTATACTGGTTTGATTAAATTCACGTTTGTGAAGTCCTCTCATTAATGGATTAGAAGTATACTGGTTTGATTAAATTCACGTTTGTGAAGCTCTCTCATTAATGGATTAGAAGTATACTGGTTTGATTAAATTCACGTTTGTGAAGTCCTCTCATTATTGGATTAGAAGTATACTGGTTTGATTAAATTCACGTTTGTGAAGTCCTCTCATTATTGGATTAGATGTATACTGGTTTGATTAAATTCACGTTTGTGAAGTCCTCTCATTATTGGATTAGAAGTATACTGGTTTGATTAAATTCACGTTTGTGAAGTCCTCTCATTATTGGATTAGAAGTATACTGGTTTGATTAAATTCACGTTTGTGAAGTCCTCTCATTATTGGATTAGAAGTATACTGGTTTGATTAAATTCACGTTTGTGAAGTCCTCTCATTATTGGATTAGAAGTATACTGGTTTGATTAAATTCACGTTTGTGAAGTCCTCTCATTAATGGATTAGAAGTATACTGGTTTGATTAAATTCACGTTTGTGAAGCTCTCTCATTAATGGATTAGAAGTATACTGGTTTGATTAAATTCACGTTTGTGAAGTCCTCTCATTATTGGATTAGAAGTATACTGGTTTGACTAAATTCACGTTTGTGAAGTCCTCTCATTATTGGATTAGAAGTATACTGGTTTGATTAAATTCACGTTTGTGAAGTCCTCTCATTATTGGATTAGAAGTATACTGGTTTGATTAAATTCACGTTTGTGAAGTCCTCTCATTATTGGATTAGAAGTATACTGGTTTGATTAAAGTCACGTTTGTGAAGTCCTCTCATTATTGGATTAGAAGTATACTGGTTTGATTAAATTCACGTTTGTGAAGTCCTCTCATTAATGGATTAGAAGTATACTGGTTTGATTAAATTATCGTTTGTGAAGCTCTCTCATTAATGGATTAGAAGTATACTGGTTTGATTAAATTCACGTTTGTGAAGTCCTCTCATTATTGGATTAGAAGTATACTGGTTTGATTAAATTCACGTTTGTGAAGTCATCTCATTATTGGATTAGAAGTATACTGGTTTGATTAAATTCACGTTTGTGAAGCTCTCTCATTAATGGATTAGAAGTATACTGGTTTGATTAAATTCACGTTTGTGAAGCTCTCATATTAATGGATTAAATGAAAATGTCAAAGTGACTTCTTTAGAATCATTTTCAAGCAACATTAAGCAAATATAAGAAACTTGATGTGGTGATGCAGATTATATATGGCAACCCTCAACAACATTTGAACCTATCTCTATGGATTTGGTACACACAACTGGGATGAACAGCACCACAACATTATGGGTGTGAGTATGATTTCGATTTTAATTTAGTTTTAAAGCTTTTAGTCATATTACTAAAATATATGGAGTGTGATAGATTTATAGTGATATTTAGTAATGGGGCATCATGCCGCCGACATGTAAACATCATGTCCCACCGTGTCACATTTACACCAGGCCAAGCAGTTCTAACACTAAACTTTTAATGCTGAGCGCCAAGCTAGACAGCTGTTAGAACTATTTTTATAAGTCTTTGGTAGGACGCAGCTGGTGTTTGAACCAGCAGCCTCCCGCATCTGAGGTGGACGCTCTAACCACTTAAGCCACGGAAGTGGTCGCTCCAAAGTCATTTGACTCGTTCCGATTGGACATCATTGTAACTTTCTGCTTAGATTCAATATCGCCTTCACTAGCCAATGCTATCAACATTTCTCTCTCATCTGGGCTATTCCCATCATTTTTTTTCAAATTGCCATTATTAAGCCTCTGTTGAAGAAACCAATACGTGGTCCGAATGGTTTAAAGAAATACAGACCTGTTTCTAACCTATCATTCATATTTAAAAATCGTCGAAAAAGTTGATCTATCCAAATTTGTAGTTTATTTCAATTCAAAATGTCTTTTCAGTGAAGTATGCATGTCGCCCTCGCCATAGTGCTGAAACCGTCCTTCTAAAAATAGTTAATGACTGACCTTTTCTGTGCTTTGGAGAGTTGGACGATTACAGTTCCCAACCTCCAACAGACCACGATATATTAGTTCACTATCTCCAGCATGTATTCGGTATCCATAATACACACTTACCATGGTTCAAGTCATACTTAGTCAACAGGACACACATTGTGCCTATAAATGGAAAACAATTCCAGCCCAGTTGACCTATGCTTTGGTGTTCAACAAGGCTCTGTTCTGCGCTCATTTCTCTTCATTCTATACACTTAGCCGTTTTCAAATGTCATAGATCGACAGCCAATGTCCCACTATTTTACGTTGATGGCACTCAAATATACAAATCTGTCTTACCAGCTGAAGCTGAAGCAACCATTCAAGTTTAGAGGCGGCCTTTCCCGATGTGAAGTTATTGACGACTTTTAACAAGCTGCAGATGAGTGATGATAAAACTGACGTCATTCTGATCACCACACAAAGACCCACTCATTCACATCCTTTACCTCAAACAATAAATATCAGCTATACCGACATTAAGTTTACATAGTACGAATCGTAGGTGTCACTCTCAACATGAAGTGAAAACATGCAAGACTGCATATCTGATATGAATCGGCTCCATTCGGAATTTTTTGTCCGTTGATGCCACTAAAATGCTTAAGTGTTCCTATGTCTTTAAAGACGGACTGTTGCAATTAATTTCTATATGGTTTGTTTCAGCATCAACTACAAAGAAACTACGTTCATACTACTGCTAAGATCAAACTAAGGCTGCTCGAATCATCATTTAAGTACGAAGAACTGAACGTTACTGGCTACCTGTTCGAATCAAACACAATATATGTTCTCTATGATACATTTCTTTACTTGACTCCAATCAAATATATCTTTCTGACCTCACCAATGTGTACACTCCATCTAGAAACGTACGCTCCTCTTTGGACCTTGGCATTCTCATTGCTCCCACTGTTAAATCGGTCATATGAACAACATTCTTTTTCTTACCAAGGTCCAACCACGTGGGACGATTTACTCAAATCATAGACACAAGGACACTTTTGTTCTCTTTAAAGAGTGATCCTAAAACTCACCTATTTTCACAACAAGAACAAGCTGATAGAAATAACAATGTTTACTTCTGTAATTATTCTTGGCATGATTTTTGCTTTAGAAGTTCATGGTGTTTGTTTTAAAATCTTGTTGCTGTATATATTTCGATGTGTTATCTAATATTGTAAAGCGCTAAGATTATCTAAAGATTAGGCGCTGTACTAAATTGTTATTATTAATATCATCATCATCATCATCATTATTATTATTATTATTATTATTATTATTATTATTATTATTATTATTATTATTATTATTACTAAATTTCTTACGTCATTCTCTTTCATCTGATCCGAGTGGGCAATCGTCAAAGCCATTGCATCTTTTATTTTTTTCTATACATAAGGTGGACAACGGTGAACATCTGATTGTTCCTAAATTGTCATCATCATCATCATCATCATCATCATCATCATCATCATCATCATCATCATCATCATCACCACTACCATCATCATCATCATCATCATCATCATCATCATCATTATTATTATTATTATTATTATTATTATTATTATTATCATCATCGTCATCATCATCATCATCATCATTATTATTATTATTACTATTATTATTATTATTATTATTATTATTATTATTATTATTATTATTATTATTATTATTATTAAATTTCTTACGACATTCTCTTTCATCTGATCCGAGTGGGCAATCGTCAAAGCCATTGCATCTTTTATTTTTTTCTATACATAAGGTGGACAACGGTGAACATCTGATTGTTCCGGGTGCACATACGGCTGCAAAGCAACGTGTTTAGTGTTTATTGATCTCTTGAAGCAAGGTTAATCGCATTTTGTGAACTGAGAACGACTTACATAAAAGCCAACACAAATAATGGAATATATTGTAAAGACAAAGAATAACACAAAAATAGCAAGTGCATTACGAAGACATGGCAACATTAATGATACTAACGATGAGACACCAGGGCTGACACCACGTCTTATAATGCAATAATATTATGAGTAAAGATGATTCTCCAAAATACTAGGGATGGGAGAATATATCTACATGAAACAATGGTAAAAGTGCAAATTAGACATCATGGATGACAGTGTCTCTTAACATGTAACTTTATTAGGAATAAAGATGAGACGCCAAAACACCAGATATGCGATCATGTCTAAATATAACAGTAGTGAAAAAATGTGACACCCGGCCCATGAGAATGTCCTAACGTGTAAAATATTGGAAATAAAGATGAGACACCAGGGCTGACATTATGTCTTGACTTGTAACAATAGTGATAAAAGACATGAGTCACAGTGATAACATGTAACAATAGTGTCAATATATGTGACAAACTGAGTATAGCAGCATGTCCTTATATGTAACAACAGAGAGAATAACGATGAGACACCTGGGCTAAGAACATGTTTTACATATAACAATAGTGGGAATAAATGTGAGTCACTTGGGTTGACAGCATGTTTAAAACTATAACAATAGTGAGAACAAAGATCAAATACCATGGCATGTTTTTACATGTAACAATTGTTGAAATAAGGAATAAACGCCAGTACTGATTTCATGTCTTATATTAAAGCAAGGGTATTTCAAAAACTTCCAGTTTTATACCATTATATCACAAATAATAATTTTAAAACACCTAACAGTAAAATAATACTCATTGTTTATTACTTTTAAGCACTAACATTTACAAATTAGGTGAAAATGGTGGTTATCATTAAATTTCGCTCTAAACGCAATTCAATCCTCAACCTGAAATGGAAATATACGTCGATATCTCACCGCACGTGACATCTGCGAAGCCAGGTCTGAGGGACATAGGAACCTCATCCTTGTTGTCTGCACAGTCCTGATAATCGTCGCATCGCCATGACAACGGAATGCACGTACTGTTGTCACAAGCAAGTTCTCCTGTACCGCAGGCTAAAATGAATGTTATCATAGGAAAACAAAATTAGATATTGATGAAGGCTGCCGAAAATAGTTAAGTGAAAACAAAAACATCAAGGGCGTCATACCGACGGGTGCCACATTCATTTTTCGATGATTTTAATAACTATATTCTTCAGTTACCTGACCATTCTTAAAGCCATCTGATCTTTATGTATCAGCAATGTTTATCTGTCAAATTTATACTAATATCTACTAAAACTCGATGTTCTGTTTTAGTAGTAGATAAATGTCTTAACAATTCTAATACCTATAGAGATAAATATGAAAACAGTGCCTTATTGCAGCTACGTTTTAAACATTCGAAGCATTTTTTTTAAAATTTCATAACAAATGTTTAAAACCAAATAATTATAAAATTGTCAGCATGTTATGACTTATCCCCAGATTAATTCTTGAAGCTCATGAGGCTTGTCATTGGATAATGTAGTTTGGCATAAAAACAAGGAGATAATTTTATTAGTTTACAAACAGCCAACGTACGTGATGGTACTGTCGGTTCGTGAGCTTCTTTGTACCCAACGCATATACTAGGATCATCAACGTCAGGGAACACATGGCAGTTAATCTGTGAAGGCCACGGAGAGAAGAAAATGTCAAGAAAAATGGCGCATCTTTTTGTGAAACCTGGGATAGAAGAAGGATAATCATTATGCGATGGGTAATTAATATAAATATAACACTGTTTACAAACTATATTAATCAAAGGTTAAGTCCACTTGTTCGCTTTCTTAATATTTTAAATTCCAATCGTATCTGAGGTGAAGCATTTTTATATCATAATATAGGTAGATAATGAGACATCACTTTATTAAACTGTACCCTTCCTAAAAAAATCTCTCCCCAAAAGAAAAAAAAAACCAACAACCCCACCCTCAAACAAAAAACCCCAAGACAAATTGAAAATAAATACTAAAAGATCATAATTTAATTTCATGTTTTGCGATCAACTTTTAGTTGAACATCGATGACAGGTTCCTTTGCAAAGACGAATTGGTGTGCATGTAATTTGCTCCTCAAGGAACGGGTTGATAGAATCAATAAGTTTGAACTTTGCATTAAGTAGATAGATAGATAGATAGATAGATAGATAGATAGATAGATAGATAGATAGATAGATAGATAGATAGATAGATAGATAGATAGATAGATAGATAGATAGATAGATAGATAGATAGATAGATAGATAGATAGATAGATAGATAAATAGATAGATAGATAGATAGATAGATAGATAGATAGATAGATAGATAGATAGATAGATAGATAGATAGATAGATAGATAGATAGATAGATAGATAGATAGATAGATAGATAGATAGATAGATAGATAGATAGATAGATAGATAGATAGATAGATAGATAGATAGATTATCAAAGGTAGACTTCAAGATCAATCACACCCATAACCGTTAGCATGTCTTTACCTTCACATAAACTCCTGCAGGGAGGAATGGCATGCGTTGGGATCTGCTCAGTGCCACTACATTTTGGCATGAACGTGGCGCAGGCGAGAAGAAGGGAATGTTGATAACAATATGTGGCGTGCTGAATTCCCGCTATAAGTTGCACGAATTGAGCTGACTCCATGTTCGAGATTTGTGAAGCAAAGTTTGGATACGAGATCTTTGAATAGCCCACATCCATACATAGGACCTCTGACATAGGGAGACACTTTCCAGCTGGATAGAGATGTAAATATTAAGACAAGCAATCTGTAAGATAACATGGTTAGGACCAATTCAAGAAGTTAGAACTTGCAATCTGCATGTATGATGGGTACGACTAATTCGATAAGTCAAGATATATAATCCGCAAGATATTATGAGGAGGACCAATACACCTCATGATAACACTAAGATGGCTAATCCGATAAGCTAAGACTTGTAATCTAGAGATGATATAGAGGACCAATCCTATAAGCTAAGACTTGTAATTTAGAGATGACATAGAGGACCAATCCGATAAGCTAAGACTTGTAATTTAGAGATGACATAGAGAACCAATCCGATAAGCTAAGACTTATGCTACACAAGATTCAGTGAGTTAATAATCTTAATCCACAAATTAAGATGGGGATGACCAATCCGATCCCACATATTGTTGTGACGATTACATGGACTTTGATTTCAAGTCAGACAGAAATAGTGTTAGCTCATTTGGGGATGACCAATCCGATCCCACATATTGTCGTGACGATTACATGGACTTTGATTTCAAGTCAGACAGAAATAGTGTTAGCTTATTGATATGGCCACCTTAAGATACGTTTTTCTTAGCTTCATTATGTTTATTGCTAATATTGCATTATAATTAAGAATAGTAAGCAAATATGCCAAAACTATATATGTTCAATGGATATTGCACAAGTTATACATTATTTGTTGTATATAAAGCTGGTTTACTTCTAGAAAAGAAAGAATTCGTCCGCAAATAAATGTTGACTGGAGTGAACTGACAATATAACGAATCCTAATAGGACATTAACTAACTGTGCACCTTTAAGTACAACATACACCATTTACTCTCGAAGTGGCACATATGCTTTTTTTAATTATTCATCACAGAGACCAGGCAATACATACGTTTGTAAGGGTTCGATCTGCACATATTGTTTCTCTTTGCCTCAGGTAAACTGCTGCAGTTCAAAATGGCGCTAAACTGACGCCGGAAGTATTCTCCGCAGCCAGAATATACATCTGCAACATAATGAAAAACAATAGTTGAGCTTTTTTTTCTGGCAGGATGAATCAATGAAATAAGTAAGAAAGTTCCTATGTTATTAAGTTTAATGATGAAAATTCAGTTGTACGAAGCGAAAATAATACATCACTTTGGCGGTAATAAAATACATGTTGATTATTTCACAATGGAATAATACTAACAATACTACTACTACTACTACTACTACTACTACTACTACTACTACTAATAATAATAATAATAATAATAATAATAATAATAATAATAATAATAATAATTAATTGCGTAACGGCATTATTAATTAGAGATAAAGGCCTTCATACTTTCTTCCAGGAAAGGCATTTTCATTAGTTGTAGATTATGAGGAAAATATGCTGCACGAGTAGTCATCATCACTGAAGGATGTTCGGAGAAATGTTTTGTCTTTTACATTACAGTAATTTAGATTACTAGCAACCTTTGGTTTAACATCATTCATCATCGTTATTATCATTAACATCATTATCAACACCAACAACAATAAAGGTGTCGATAGCAACACAAGAATTTAATAAAGATAATGAAAAAAAAGGAAGAAAAGTAATAAAAAAGAGACAAGAATATCACAAACTGACAGGAACAAAATATTATCTTGTTAAAGTTGCTTTTCTTTGAAAGACAACACCACATTTTTGAATTTTACTTGAAATCTCTGCTTACTGCATGAGGTTGGAAAGACTTTGTTCTTAGTGTTCAGACAAATAAACAATAGGATTGACGATATGTTAATAGCGAACTTACATAGGTACAACGGGAATAACTTACATAGGTACAATAGGTAAAACTTAGGTACAACGGGAAAATTTTATATAAGTACAACGGGTAAAATTTACATAGGTACAACGGGTAAAATTTATATAGATAAAACGGGTAAAATTTATATAGATAAAACGGGTAAAACTCACATAAGTACAATCGAGAAAACTTACATAGGTGCAACAGGAATAACTTACATAGGTACAACGGGTAAAACTTACATAGGTACAACGGGTAAAGCTTACCTAGGTACAACGGGAAACACGTACATATGTACAGCAGGCTAAACTTACATAGTTACAACGGAAAAAAATGTATATAGGTACAACAGGAATAACTTACATAGGTACAACAGGTACAAAATTGCATAGTCACAACAGGAATTACTGCCAGTTACAACGGCAAAAACTTACATAGGTACAACGGGAAAAACTTATATAGGTACAACAGGAATAACTTACACGGGTGAAACGTGCAAATTACATAGGTACAACAGGTATACGTTACATAGGTATGACAGGTATAAATTATACAGGTACAACAGGTATAAGGTACATAGGTATAACAAAAAAAACTTACACAGGTATGACAGGTATACCTTACACAGCTAGAACATGTATAAATTACATAGGTAGAGAGGTATACCGTACATTGGTACAACATGTATAACTTACACCGGTACAGCCAGTACAACCGTATGGTTGAAATTCGAATGAGGATGGAAATTGAATGTTTGAATGAAAACAACCTGGTGTCCCGAATCCATAATTCAAAATAAAAATAATAATAAAAGAAATTCGACTTAAAAGCATGATGCCTTTAAAAGGTGTAATCATTTTTTGACTTCTTCTTTAAGCGTCACTACACCATCAATGGTTGTACTCAGTTTCCGACGTGCTTTTTAATCCGGATGCATTTCGTACAAATATACAGCCAAATGATTGAGACCAAAGTTAAAAAAGGACGCCCAACTCCTGGGCACGTGCCACAGAAAATCATATTCAAATGTACTAACAATGTAAGGGAATTTACCTTCACAATATTCTCTGCACGGAGGAACAGGATTTCCATCTTTGCATTCTGGGTTGAAAACTGAGCACCAGAAGTCGGTTGAGTACCCGTAACAGATGTTGGTGAAGAGGTCTATATGTCTGCTAGTCACAATGTCTATTACTTGCTGGGCACTGGTGTGACCCAAAACATTGGGAAACGCTGTGTTCGTGTAATCAGTCATGTTGATGCATGGACGAAGTTCAACTGGCACGCACTGACCTGAGTTATGTTGTAATCAAATGGATTAAGTTATAATTCGTTTAAATATTTTGAATTTCTAAGATTTGTTAACAGATGAAATTGAAAATATTTTCCTTAAATAAGCAGCAATATATACTCTCATTGGCTACAACAGTGTTTATTGAAACCAAAATGAAATGTTACAAACGTGCATAGAAAAAATCACATAAAACATGTTCCAAAAGTATACAGGAAAACCATAGTAAAATGTACAAGTATTAATCAGTTTACATTGATGTAATTGCTCATGGCTTTACTCACCCGCTGCTAGTGGCGATGGTATCACAGGTGTATGCGTATCTGGAATACAAGAAAGAAAATAATATTTATAAGATAAACTGAAAGGAAAATACTAAATAGCTACGGTAAAATTGTTATGTGAAATATCTAAAATTTATTTCAAGAAATAATTCCAGAGTACACGTAGGCAGGCTTTATCAAATATTATTCAAATTTTTATATAAGTGTGAGTATTTTGATAGGAAGGATCATTCAAAGCTCGTGTGATATGATATATTTTAAGTCCAAACGGGAATCGTAATATGGGCACCAATACGAATGATTATTGTAGGAGTACAATAGCGGCAGGATTACAATAGCGGTAGGATTACTATAGCGGTAGGATTACAATAGCGATAGGATTACAATAGCGATATGGTCAAAAGTGAACGAATTTCATGTCTATATGTCTATATATGAATATTTCACAATACATTCCAATTAGTTTGCGATGAAAGCAATCCTAATAAGACAAGACTTCATACAAGTTCTTCTCACGTATAGTCCTTCCATAATGCTAATGTTCATACTCAGATCATAACTGGCTGCTTTGTCAATGTGAAAATTTGATGTTTTTATATCTTGGGAAAGTATTCTTCCCTAAAGTAACATTCAGTGTTTGGTACTTCATATTTGCCATTTCATTTACAATAATGCAATTACATAACAGTGACTGAATTTAGATTTTTAGTCATCGATATCCGTTTTTTTTAAAATTGCTTGTTAGATGCATTGTCAATACGTTATGTTCGGTAGTCTACTTCTAATTACTTCAGATGAACACACTAATTTGTTAGTTTGTGAGATGTTTAATAAAACTGCATGAAAGCCATTTAATCTTGTCTTTCAATCTACATATGGAACTATTTGTACTTTGTTCATATTTCATCTTCCTTAATATCTTAAAGCAAAACTATTGCATACTATATATATATATATATATATATATATATATATATATATATATATATATATATATATATATAACTTCGGGAATTGAAGTCCATGTAAAGATGATTTTCTGACCCAGAAAGTACGTACTGTCAACATTTAGGCGTGATCGAAGTAGTACTATCTGCTTGTCGGTTTTGGGTTCTATAGATAGCACACAGACACCTTGTGTACATATTAGAACAAATTAGTTTATTGCAGCAGACGATGATGGCCCCATATAAATATAACATTGGTGAAAACGCACATCCTGAAGGAGGAACCTGTCTTGAAGAACAAGCAATTCTACAGATGGGGGTTTGTTTCATCATAGAAAGCAATAAAGAAGAAATAACAAATAGTGTAAAGGAACAAGACTATTCCATCCTGTGAAAAAGGTCTTGAAGTAAGCTGGTACGAGAGACGGTGATGGTATTGGGGGTGGGATGTCTCAAAGCAGTAGTAATTATAAACCCTGGATTATGAAAGATCTACTCGATGTAATGGCTTCTAATCAATGTTTGAAGCAAACTTTAAATGACAATCGTAGTTTTATGTAAATTAGTGATGGAGGATATATGTGCATTTAATATAATAAACCAATCGCTCTTGAAAATTAACGTAGAGATTAAAAACGTTTGTATAATTCAGAAAACCGTAGCTGTTAAACACCTATTCGGTTGTTTTACTCAGCATTTGTTTGGTGTGTGTTGCATTTACTCCAATTATATTCAGAAGGGTATCATTCTTTTGAATGTAGCATTTCATCCAGGAGACCAAAGCACAGGTCTGACAGTGACCCTCTATTTTTGAGTCCAAAACCTTACGGTAATATGAACTTAGATTACATTGATATATATATATATATATATATATATATATATATATATATATATATATATATATATATATATATATATATATATATATATATATATATATATATATATATATATATAAACTGTCATGTTCTATACATATTTCTGCGTCTAGCAGGTCTGTCCTTTGCATACAGGGTTATGTTAAAGGATTCTATGCATATTTATACGTCTAGCAGGTCTGTACTTTACCTACAGGGTTATGTTAAACGATTCTATACATATTTCTACGTCTTACGTCTATTAGGTCTGCGCTTTACCTACAGTCTTATGTTGAAGGATTCTATACATATTTTTACGATGATCAGGTCTGTACTCTACTTACAGTGCTAGGTTAAATGATTTTATACATATTTTTACCTTGATCAAGTCTGTACTTTCCTTACAGTATTATGTTGAAGGATTCTATACATATTTTTATGTCAGTCAGGTCTGTTCTTTACCTACAGTGTTATTTTGAAAAAGTCTATATATTTTTACGTCGATCTGGTCTGTGCTTTACCTACAGTGCTATGTTGAAGGATTTTATACATACTTTTACATCAGTCAGGTCTGTACTTCACTGACAGTGTTATGTTGAAGGATTCTATACATATTTGTACGTTTACCATGGCAAATCATAAGTTAAGGTTGTGTCAAAGTAAATCATAGGTTGAGGTTATATCATGGCAAGTCATAGACTGAAGATGTATCTTGGTAAATTATGCGTTGAGGGTGTATAATGGTAAATCATTTTTTGAGGTTATATCATGGTAAGTCATAGACTGAAGATGTATCTTGGTAAATTATGCGTTGAGGGTGTATAATGGTAAATCATTGGTTGAGGTTATATCATGGTAAGTCATAGACTGAAGATGTATCTTGGTAAATTATGCGTTAAGGGTGCATAATGGTAAATCATTTTTTGAGGTTATATCATGGTAAGTCATAGACTGAAGATGTATCTTGGTAAATTATGCGTTGAGGGTGTATAATGGTAAATCATTGGTTGAGGTTATATCATGGTAAGTCATAGACTGATGATGTGTCATAGTAAGTCATACGTTGAAGATGTATCATGGTAAGTCATAGGCTGATGTATCATTTTAAATTATAGGTTGAGGTTGTATCATGGTAAATAATAGGCTGATGTATCATTTTAAATTATAGGTTGAGGTTTTATCATGGTAAATCATAGGCTGAGTTTGTATCATGGTAAATTATACGTTGCGCGTGTATCATGGTAAATTATAGATAGAGGTTGTACCATGGTAAATCATAGGTTGAGGATGTATCAAGATAAATCAAGGTAGAATGGTCCTATCAGCACAATCAAACTCACATGAGATATTTATTTTACTTTTTATTGAAGACTACTTCCAAAGTCAATGATGATAGATGATGATAAAAGATAAAGTTTAAGTACACATATGTTTAACTCATAACTTCTGAATTTCCCATTTATTTTTCGTGTATTTTCAGTCATATTTTGATCAAGAGATCATTATTATCTATTTTTGTCAAGACTTGTCTCTCATGTCCTCCATACATGAGATAAAACTGTTTATTCCATGTATTGTGATGTTAGGTCACATCACATAATCTACTTATATGATCCAATTCTAAAAAGGTCAATGTCTTTTTCATGGTAGGACTGTAGTTCGGAATCTGCTTGGGTAATGAAAATGAAACATCTACGATGGCGTGTGTTGTAACACTATCAAGACTCTATCTGCAAAGTTAACGATTTTAACAAGGTTACCTGTCGTGTCACGGTTGTAACTTTAAGCCATTCAAAGTAGCATTATCAACGTTGTACAACACTGTATTGCGATACCAATTGCAAATATGCACACAATTCTTGCAAAGTCTTTAAATTAAAAACACATTGAGAAATGCTGATATCCATAATAATCGGACAGTTTCATATATCACGATCGTATTTCTATTTTAATGCTAAAATACCCAGCTTGTCTTTTCAGGCTGTTTAACATATAAGGAAGACTTGTGCATCTTGATATAGACAGCATATTGAATACAGTGTTCTCTCGTTTCGCCAAGAGCACATGTGGAGTTATGTTAAATAATATGACCATTGGTGCATTTTATGTCCATCTTAAATGGGACATATTACGTTAACGCTCTATTCGTCAGTAATTCTGTTAACATTTGCTTTTCCAACTTATAACTTTGTGACAGACAATGAATGCATGATACTGTGTCAGTGTATAAATCATGACTGGACGGTGTGTCACCATGATACTGTGCCAGTATATAAATCATGACTAGGCAGTGTGTCACCATGATACTATACCAGTGTATAAATCATGACTGGACGGTGTGTCACCATGATACTGTGCCACTGTATAAATCATGACTGGACGGTGTGTCACCATGACACTGTACCAGTGTATAAAGCATGACTGGACGGTGTGTCACCATGATAATGTGCCAGTGTATAAATCATTACTGGACGGTGTGTCACCATGATATTGTGTCAGTGTATAATCATGACAGGACGGTGTGTCACCATGATAATGTAAAAGTGTATAAATCATGACTGGACGGTGTGTCACCATGATAATGTGCCAGTGTATAAATCATGACTGGACGGTGTGTCACCATGATACTGCGCCAGTGTATAAATGATGACTGGACGTTGTGTCACCATGATACTGTACCAGGGTATAAATCATGACTGGACGGTGTGTCACCATGATAATGTGGCAGTGTATAAATCATGACTAGATGGTGTGTCACCATGATACTGAGTCAGTGAATAAACCATGACAGGACGGTGTGTCATCATGATACTGAGTCAGTGTCTAAATCATCACCGGACGGTGTGTCAGCATGATACTGTGCCAGTGTATAAATCATGACAGGACGGAGTGTCACCATGATACTGTGCCAGTGTATAAATCATGACAGGACGGTGTGTCACCATGATACTGTGCCAGTGTATAAATCATGACAGGACGGTGTGTCACAATGATACTGAGTCAGTGTATAAATCACTACAGGACGGTGTGTCATCATGGTACTGAGTTAGTGTGTAAATCATGACAGGACAGTGTGTCATCATGGTACTGAGTCAGTGTATAAATCATGACTGTACTGTGTGTCACCATGATACTGTGCCAGTGTATAAATCACGACAGGACGGTGTGTCACAATGATACTGAGTCAGTTTATAAATCATGACTTGACGGTGTGTCACAATGATACTGTGCCAGTGTATGAATCATGACATGGCGGTGTATCACCATGGTACTGAGTGAGAGTATAAATCATGACAGGACGGTGTGTTACCATGATATTGTGTCAGTAAAAAAATCATGACAGGACGGTGTGTCATCATGGTACTGAGTCAGTGTATAAAACATGACTGGACGGTGTGTTACCATGATACTGTGTCAGTGTATAAATCATGACTGGACGGTGTGTCATCATGATACTGTGCCACTGTATAAATCATTACTAGACTTTGTGTCACAATGATACTGTGTCAGTGTATAAATGATGACGGGACGGTGTGTCACCATGATACTGTACCAGTGTATAAATCATGACTGGACGGTGTGTCACCATGATACTGTACCAGTGTATAAATCATGACTGGACGGTGTGTCACCATGATACTATGCCAGTGTATAAATCATGACTAGACGGTGTGTCACCATA
>JAEAOA010001233.1:30000-397500 GCA_016746295.1 Potamilus streckersoni
CAAGCATTTCCGATTAATCGAATCGTATCCGGAATCGGAAAAATTTCATGCCCAAAATCGGAAATCGGTTGAAGAATGCTAATCGGTTATGCCCTAGTTGAGAGATTTTCTTACTTAAAGCCTGGATGCTGCATCACTATTTATTGTTTTGGTGCCATCTTCACAAATTTGAAGACTTTGAGAAGGTCATTTAATACGCTTTTACCTCAACCCATGTGGTACTAATGTGGAATTGTGAGAGGTGTGAGTATGTGCATCCACTAAATTTTGTAGTAGAACTTTCATCAATATTATGCGCATGCAGCTATAGACATAAGGGAAGAGCATGTAGGCATGCTGATAATTTCTTTGGAAAACTAGCTATCCATAAGTTCAGTATGCCAAAACGTTTAGTTACAAGAAACCTTGCACATGAAGATATTTGTGACGCAGGCTAAGACTTTGAGGAGTGTTCCAACTGCTAGGAGATTCACTGAAAGTGCGACATAACACGTACATTCTCATACATTATTATGGACACCTGTCGTGCATGAACTCCTGAAGTGAGAGACACTTTACAATGTTGTACATTTTCTTCAAAAATTGCATTTGTAGAAAGCAAGCACTGAAAAATAAGAGACCAATCATTTGTGTAACACATTCTTTGTTCCAACCCCACCCCTTTTGAGAATTCAATAGGCAGTCACTAATTTTAATGCAACCAAAAGAAAAAAATCTATAAACCTAGTTTAACCTGTAAATTACTTTTAAAATTAATGTTAATTTTTATTTCAATGTTCACCTAGTAAGCCATACTTTAATATTTCTAAATTATTTGTCTTTAGACCCAATACAATTCACGTCATTTCTTGAAACGTAGTCAAGAGTTGCGACCTGTTCAAAAGATTTCAGTTTTACTTTCATGTCAATAAGCTGGCAGTATACAGGATTTACTTTGTGCCTCTATGTGGATCTATCTGTCTTACTTGTTCAGGGTGAAACTCACTTGTTAACATTAAACTTTCACTATCTGTGAACGTGAGATTAGTACGTGTTTATCATATAAAGAAACACATCGTTTTATTATTTTAAAAGAGAACGAGATGTGATAATATAGATTTTTTTTTCTCGGCAACACTCTGAGATGTGTCGCCGTCCCCCTCCCCAAAAAAACAAAATTGTATTACCTGATTTATCCCTGCTCTCAATCTGAGTTTAAAAATAACTACTTTACGTCATGAGGACTACAATACTATGTAATAAAACTCTTTCATCCCATCGCCGACATCAGTAGATAGTCTTTTATTATCCTATAAATTATGTGAAAGCATCGACATCCACTCCGTTTGCGCCTTATACTACCATTTTGATCTGTCACATGACCATTTTATGCGTCAAGCCCGATGTTTAGACGAGGAAACCCATTGAGTGTTCAGGATTGGCCGTCTTTACTCGCGCATTTTAGCTTTCATAGACTTAATTTCAACCCTTTTAGACATTCCGAATCTAATAAACAAAACAAAAGTGAAGAAACAAAATTTAAAACCTACACCTATACATATTTAAACAAAATAAAGATTTTCTTTTTTGTACATTACCTTTATCGAGATGAATTAAACAGACTTGGTGATCGTTCATTACCACAAACTTAGTATTTTGTGCTTTTCCGTTGATTAACATTCTGTATCGAAACAATTTTGTGTAATCTGTGATTTTATTAGCTATGTAATATTGTTAATTTTTGTCTTACTATTAAGACTATACGGACAATGAGAATTAACATTACAGACACCCCACCCCCCGGGCCTGTATACGGACACGATTTATACAGACAAATGGCACACCTTGGGTCTGTATACGGACAATGGAAATTTTGTATTAGTGACTCGCACACTATGGGCCTGAATAGTGACAAGAGGTATGACACACGTGGCATGACGTTACGGTACTGGTCATTTTAAAACATTGTTGCAATGTACAAGTACTGTGACGTCAAGCGTTCGCTGTATTAGAGTAATGTATGTAATGTATGTATTATAACTGACATACTATAATGTGTTATGTTAGAGTAATGTATGTATTATAACTGACATATACTATAATGTGTTGTGTTAGAGTAATGTATGTATTATAACTGACATATACTATAATGTGTTGTGTTAGAGTAATGTATGTATTGTAACTGACATATCCTATACAATTTGATTGCTTTTAAAAAAAATTGTTGTTTAGGCAATATAAAAAAATGATAATCTTTTCTAGGCATGGAAAGTGGCACTGAAAAGGGCCTTTATTTCTTCTTATTTTAACTTTTGCATTTTTTCCACCATCTCTTGACTTTCTCTAAAATTCCTCTCTTCTTTTCTTCTTCTGGCATCCAGTCAGGATGACCCAGAGTTCTAGATTTCTCTTGCACTTTTAGCCTGTTCTGATTTAATTTTTCAAAGTCTTCTTTCTTTTGTTTTTGGTTTTCTTTGTCTTTCCGTTCTTTTTCCATGTCTCCTTTATCTTCTTGACCTCTTCTTCCAGTATTTTTTTATTATGTCTTCGCCTTTCTTCATATTATCTACACATTTTTTCACAAAAGGCCACTATGTTAAACTGATATCTTCCATATAGCATCTCGCTTGGATACCATCATCCAGAATCTGCTTCAAGGTTCCCACTTTGAAGTATTTTGGATTGATGATTCCTCTTTTTTTGTCTGCTTCTTATATGGTTATCAATTGTAAAATAATAAATAAGAGTACTCATTTACTCCAGTCTGTTTCACATCTATAGCAATTTTTCTTGACCAATTCCTTAATTTTATCCGCCAAGTGTTTAGCAAATGTTGTTCTTGTTCTGGCCATCTGAACTTGACTACCTAGTTCTCTTTGTCTTGGTCTTTTTCCACGGTATTCTCCCATTCCATAGAATTTTCAACCTTCAAAGAAGGATAAGTGTCTTCCATAGTGTCTAATATTCTAGAATGACTTCTCTCCAACTGTTGATTTCTATGGTATTATCGAATTCAGCATACAGGATGACGTTCACTGTGTGTTCGAGACCTGTTTGTCTTCTAAACTGAAGTTCCACACATAGCTGACCCGATTTTATAGTGTGGAAATGTCCCTCATCGCAAGTTTGGTCTGGAGTGAAATCAAAGCCCCACAATGTGTAACATCCAGCATAATCGTCGTACGAAATGTCGTGACTAGTGTTGGTTCCTAGTTGTAAGGTAGATTCGTACAGGGGCAAGTACGATCTCAAGTAATTCTTCTGCTCAAAGTTAGGTTCAAAAGGTCTGGTATATAAAATCCTGCCATCACGACTGACTTCAATCTTAGACACATCGACGTGATGAAAGTGGAAAGGATTTTCATTGTGTATTCCGTTGAAGGCTGAATTGCTGACGATAACAATGACTAAATGTTTGGGTAACTCATTGAAAGAGATGATTTTCGTTTCTGGATCCGAGTCCACTAGCAAAAATTCAGTTCAATTGTGTATTTTACAATGTCTACTGGAGTCGACAGACTATCCATGCTATCTCTTGTACAAGTAATTATGTAAATGACCCTGTTATTAGCATATTTATACTTTCTCATTTAGGTATATCCAACATATTTGTATGTACATTCATATGGGAGTATCCAACATAGTGATATCTACATTCAAATGGGTATAATATACAACATATTTATACCTAGAGTCATGTGGATATATATATATATATATATATATATATATATATATATATATATATATATATATATATATATATATATATATTCACACGTACAAACCTACACGCAAAAATTGAAAATACAGTTGCCAATTTAGTATTTTTTGTGTATTGAACATGCAGAATGATCTAGGCACTGATTGGAAATTATTATGATGTCATGTAATACTTTTTCGTAAATAGCATATTTTACAATCATTGTATATGGTTGATATTACACATAGCCGGATATGTAAAACTTTTAAAGGAGCGGTAGAATATGGGGGAAATTTTTGCATATAGCATAAATTATTTATTAAGTTATGCAAATTGTTACTTGTGCTATATTTACTCTGACACATAGACAACAGCGAGACGCTTCATTTAATAACCGGTAACTCCATCTACTGAATTGGATCATAAATGTAGGTCACTAATCAACTATTTTTATTCCTGTAATTTATTTCCAAGACAATATCCTAAATGTAGGTCAGTAATCAACTATTTAAATTCCTGTAATTTGTTTCCAAATGTAAAGTTACCATTGGTAATCTTATTAACAGCAGTCCTGTTATCTGTAATACCTGGGTGAATCAAGAACCAGTTTTTCTTTTTCTAATGCACTTAATTAACTCTGATAAGTACGCAAAAGTCTGAGATCCAGACTGAAAAACAATGCCGACGTGCATAATCTAAAGCAATAAAGCAGCCATCTACAAAGTGTTTTGAAGAATGCCTTTTTTTTTTTACAGAATCCAATAACTAATAAATGTTCACGTTTAGGAGCAATTAATACAACATGTAATAAGCTAGTAAAGTGACATCTATGTTCGATGGTAATGCCAATCGTGATTTTCTGTCTCTTGGTCTGTCAGACATCCTGAAAAATCTTTCTCTGCATTTTCTATTATGAACTAAAACTTTAGAGAGGCTACTGCTTAACAGCAAACTACTGGTGATATTTATAACTTAGGATGGATTGATTGACATCTATTCCATAACCTTATCAAGTAATTTTATGTAAAACTGATGCAATTGAAAATTTTAATTTCAGTAATAAGATGCTCTGAATATGTCTTTTAAAATCAAATTGTTAAAATCAGATGTGCTCCTTTTAATAAATAGTTTATTTTGAGAACCAAATACAATCAGGCCTTTTGATTGTCCTTGTATCCGCAAAACAGGAAGTGACAAAACACTAAAGGATGATTTAACCCAATAATCGAGGACATTTGGTTGCAGGTACGTACCATATTTCAGACTTCAAAAACCCTTGGCACTGGGAGAATAACTACAAATACCGAGATGTAAAATAAAGGCATAATATAAAGTGAGAAATAAACGTATGATTGTTAAGAAACTCTCCGATGACACCAATCAGCAACATAGGAAACCTTAATATCATAATTCAATGACACCAATCAGCAACATAGAGAACTTTCATATCGTAATCCAATGACACTAATCAGCAACATAGAGAACTTTCATATCGTAATCCAATGACACCAATCAGCAACAGAGAACTTTCATATCGTAATCCAATGACACTAATCAGCAACATAGAGAACTTTCATATCATAATTCAATGACCAATCAGCAACATAGAGAACTTTCATATCGTAATTCAATGACACCAATCAGCAACGGAGAACTTTTATATCATAATTCAATGACCAATCAGCAATATAGAAAACTTTCATATCGTAATCCAATGACACCAATCAGCAATATAGAAAACTTTCATATCGTAATCCAATGACACCAATCAGCAACATAGAGAACTTTCATATCGTAATTCAATGACACCAATCAGCAACATAGAGAACTTTCATATCATAATTCAATGACACCAATCAGCAACAGAGAACTTTCATATCGTAATCCAATGACACCAATCAGCAACATAGAGAACTTTCATATCGTAATTCAATGACACCAATCAGCAACATAGAAAAGCTTTATATCGTAATTCAATGACACCAATCAGCAACATAGAGAACTTTCATATCATAATTCAATGACACCAATCAGGAACAGAGAGAACTTTCATATCGTAATCCAATGACACCAATCAGCAACATAGAAAAGCTTTATATCGTAATTCAATGACACCAATCATCAACATAGAACTTTTATATCGTAATCCAATGACACCAATCAGCAACGTAGAAAAAGCTTTATATCGTAATTCAATGACACCAATCAGCAACATAGAGAACTTTCATATTGTAATCCAATGACACCAATCGGCAAAAATAGAAAAGCTTTATATCGTAATTCAATGACACCAATCAGCAACATAGAAAAGCTTTACATAGTAGATTCAATGTAAATAAACTTCAGTGTTTTTTACTACTCCACAATAACTCTTCATCACAAAGACAGACAGACATGTGATCATTGGGGAAACTCGAAAAATAAATATATATTTTTTTGTTCATTCAACGAAAGAGCGGATTTTAAACTTCGTATGATTGTAAACACTCAAAAGCTATCGGCCAACGAGTAAAACGTCTACCAATAGGAATTTACCTATTTTTCTGTAAAAGACGATTGCCTTTAACATCTTTTTTCTGGCTATATATGTCATGTAGTTGTTTAGGTGGTGGCCGTGGTGTTAATTAATGTATTAATGTTTTTTTTTTAAAAGAGAGATTTAACATGTCATGGTATATATTTTATCCCTCCAAAGTTCAAGAGAAGAAACCAGCAAGCGAACGAATAACATACGTAGAGTCCTATATATTAATGACACCTTTTTAATAAAAAAGTATAATAAAAAACCGTTATCAGTATTGAAGCGGAGAATTATATAACACGTGTTTTTCCCACAGTCCATTAGTCTTTTTGTCAATTCAAACAAACCTTCAAATACTTGATGAAATCTTCCAAGAATTAGTTTTAAGGTGCTACTACCCAACATTGTGTTCAAAAGCGTACTGTAAGATCATGAAAATTGAAAATATGAATAGTGAAAAATTAAAATGTGTAAAATAGTGAAATATTAAATTATGTGTCCAGTCGAACATGAAATTATGCAAGACAGTGAAACATGAAAATATGTACGAAGGTGAAATTATGCCCATATAATGTGAAAGGTAGTGAAATACGACGCTATGTAAAATTGTAAAATTTGAAGGCCAAGGCTTGGCTTCTTAAATTATTTGCGAACAATTGAAATGAAACATGGGAACAGTAATGAAATATAAAAATGTAAAAGGAAGTGACTTTGTTAGTCTTGTGCTGTTCAGTTAAGGTGAAAGACTTTACTCGTCCTAAAAGCAGTTTAGTTACTCGTCCTAAAAGCAGTTAAAGCAGTGACTCGTCCTAAAATCACTAGTTAAAGCCGTGATTCGTCTTAAAAGCAATCCAGTTAAAGCCTTGACGCGTCCTAAAGCAATCCAGTTACAACTTTGACTCGTCTTAAAAGCACTCTAGTTAAATCATTGATACGTCCTAACGCATTCCAGTTAAAGCTTTGACTCGTCTTGAAAGCAATCCAGTGAAAGCCTTGACTCGTGCTAAAGCAATCCAGTTAAAGTTTTGAAACGTCCCAAACACAATCTAGTTAAAGCCTTGACTCGTACAAAGAGCACTCCATTTACTACTATTTGGCAATTTATATTTATTGGGTCCTAAAGTATCTTCTAGCATAGTTTGTTTTATATCGCATTCAGTTATCAATTCTTTAATCACACTCAGCAGGGTTTTAATTTATTGGCACTTCCTCCCCTGAATTTGTGGTTTATCACACTGTAGTTTGCTATGATATATATATAAAAGCAGCTTCTTCATAATATCTTTTGCAGCCGTTTTGATTGATTCAGTTGTAGTATATTATATAGTGAAACTTTATCTTGTAATTAGTTCTCCATACAGTTTTCATTTATTACTTGATTGTGAATTTTCGATTTCATTTCAAATAAACTACTTCCTTTTATTCAGCTCGTAGCTTGAGTTTACATATGACTCGTTTATCATTTACGTTCCAAAATTAAATTTCTAAAGGCATTACTCAAGAATTCGTGCACTGAATTTTTAACATATTACGCAATAGTTTCTCATTACTGGTTAAACCGTCAAAGTGAAGCAAAGGTGTCTTACAATATAGATTTAAAAGTAACCAGTGTCTTCAACAATCAAGAGTGATATATTTTGTGTGCTATTGATTTTATCTGCTTGTATCTTTAAGCTTTGTTATTTCTCTAGTTCCTGATTGCCATTCATTTAAGTGTTATTCTTACACATTTAGCAATAGAGGATATATTTATTATCATTATATGCTCATCTTTCTTCTCCGTTAACTTTTACATTGTCAGAATCGTGCAATATTCCCCGATAGTTAACTTTCAGAACCCGTGCGCGAAGGAACTATTTTCTAACGTAAACAATTTTTTTTTGAATGAACTAAAGCAGATATTTCATGGACGGCCACATACCAGCAAATGTTTCATAGACTGACGCATACTGTTACGAAACGGCTCGTTCTGTGTAACATACAAAAGAAAAAGTGCACACAACAAGCTTTATGAATTTTAATAATGATACAAATTATTTACTAAGTCATAATGTAAATTTTTTAAGACTTACGGTTTTAGAGAAATGGTCCAAATTTTGTTCAAAATTAATAAAAAAATAAGTCCTGAAAAAAGTTCTAAACAGACTAACGTATGATGTTCCAGTCCAAAATGGTGGTTGTCCACAATTTCCAGAATTTTTCACAAAAACAATGTACGTGTTGTCCCGTTCCAAAATTAGCAAGAAAACGTCCAAATATGCAATGTTGCTCGCTAGGAAAGTTATAAAAAAGTGAATAGTTTCTCTGACACGGGTTGTGTTATTTTACGTAAATATAATAACGAATTCTTCTTCTGGCACAACAAATTAGTCAGTCTGTCCGTGACTGTTGACTCTCGAACAGGACAGTTTGTAAGTGACTATGCATGAATCACAAAAACTCAAAGCATATATGGGAAAACTTATGTGTAGCCTGAATAGCACTCACACGAGGAAGCATGCAATTTCCCAATATTTCTGAACAATGAATTTTCGTCATCATACACAGCACGTGCCAACATGAACTACATCTACGACTCCAGTAAACTTATCAAAAACATGTTAGACGATATAATGAAATAAAAATATTTATACAAAATTGATTTTTAATGCACTTTAACTCCAGGGTCGTAACACCTTCCCCCATAAAAAGAAGAAAAGGTTTTATGTCATAAAACCTTTTTTTTTTCATTGCAGATATTAATTCTACACAAAGTAAAAATTTGAAATAATATAAACTCTTATGAATTAATAAAAATGACATTTCCACACAGGAAATTCTGAAATAGCCTTAACAATTATAACTTTCATACGTCCATGTCCTACAATATGTCCTAGGAAGGTAGCAACTGCATGGCAGAACTCACTTTTAGATAAATAGTCAGAAATGCATCCGTGAGTCTGTCGAAGAACATCCGAATCTTAGTTGTATGTCGTTTCCAGGTGCTGTTGTAAATGATGACATCTATATATGCATTGCAGTTGTCTAGACCAAAAATCATCATATTCATAAGGCGTTGAAATGTATTTTGAAAAATCTTCATCCCAAAATAAAAAACAATGAATTGGTATAGTCCATCTGGAGTCACAAATTTCAATTTCTTTTCTCTTCCTTTACGGGAATTTGCACAACTTCATGAGGTCGAATTTAGTGACGTATTTGGTATTTCCAATTTTGTCGATACAATAATAGATTCTTGGCAGTGGAAACGAGTGTTTTTGTCACAATTCACTTTCCTATAATCCGTATACATTTCGGAAATTTATACTGTTTGTGAGCTCCACTCTTACTGGGCTCTATACATTTGTCCAGTAATTACTGCATTTTTTTAAAACTTGGTTTGTCCTTGTAGGCACATCTGGAAACAAGTTTATATTTGGACAACAAATTATTCAAGTTCATTTTTTTTTCTTGCAAATTAAAACTGTTTCTGGTCTAGATGTTTTACAACTTCCGACTTCTGTAGACTTGTTCCAATATTAGCAAAATCCAGTTGAAATCCTTCATGTGAATATACATTTGGTAGGACAGATACTACTAAATTGATTACATTTATTTGGCTATTTCTTTAAAAACAGTAGTACTCCATTAATTTATTTAGACTTGAGTACAATGTTATAATTTAATTAATTTTCTTTTTTACTTTTGTAAGGGCCATATAATCTTATTTGCAGAAAATTGTGCAGAATACTCAAGAAAGACTGGACTTTATTACAGGAGCCAAAAATTCTCTCTAGTACGTATTGGTGAAACCATAGTTTCACTTTCGACTTGATTTGCCGAATACCACATTCAAGTGCAATAAGCTGGAACATACGAGACTTGAACTGTGACCTTTGACCAAACTGATCAAATCTGAGAAGGCCAAATTGAAAATAAATCCTCAAAGTAATTACTTCTGAAATACTTGTTGACACATGCTTGTCAACAAATTTTGGTTACATGGCATGGTCTTTGGTAAGAGATCAATACAATGTACTTCAACTCTACTTAATGGTTTGTCAAATGTAGGAATTGGTTTCAAATGAGCATTTTGTTTTCCTAAATTCTGACATACCTGACAAGATCTGCAAAACTTGGAAACTTCCCTTTTCATTTTCGGCCAATAGAAATGAATCAAGATCTTGTTATGCATTTTATTTATTCCCAAATGACCACCCATAGAAGTTTCATGGGCCAAACAAAGTATTTTCTGTATGTAAAGTTTTGGAACCAGAATTTGATATTTAACTGAGCAGTTGTAACTAGCAGGTACCTGCGGAGGTTTCCATTGTCTCAGAAGAATTCCATTTTTAATGAAGTAACAGACAGGTACTTCGCTTACTTCAGTTTCACTAACAGCCCGCTGAAACAAAGAGGAGATCTCAGGATCCTTCTCCTGTTCAACGACAAGTGATAGTCGTTTATCACCCTGATCAGATAAAAGAGAATGAATATTCAAAAGAGGATCACTATGATCAATACCTATCGACTGATCCAAATTAGAAATGCAAATGACCTCATCAAAAGCATGACCAATACATGTGTCAGCTAAAGGAATACAGTCCTTATCAAAATCATTCTCAAGAATTTTATTTGCCAAAGCTCTGGTAACTGAACAAGCTGAACTTAAATCAGGGATTTCATTTTTAATAGGATCAACTTTTTCATCCAAAGAAGGCTTGTCTGTTACAAGTGGAATAACCACAACCTTGTCTCCAGCTATGTCGTTGCCTAGCAACAAATTAACGCCCTCAACAGGCAAAGTATACACTACACCTACGGTCACATGTCTTGAAAGTAAGTCTGATGTCAAATTAACAGAATGGAGAGGGACATCAGCAAAGCCGCACTCTACTCCCTGAATGAGAACACTCATTAGAACAGGTCTTCTCAGAAGAAGGCAAAACACCTGAAACTAAAAGACTCTGAGAAGCTCCTGTATCCCTTAAACCTTAAAATTTTAATAGGGATAGGATTGGCCAAATCACCCGATAGTGATATAGAACCTTTTGACATGAATGGTTCGAAATTCTCCAAAATACAATCAGACTGAGGTTTATCAAACCTATCAAATGTATTGTTTTCAATACATGATCTTGACCTTCTAGAAATAAGAGCAATTGGTATAGGTCTATCTTGATTCTGGTGCCTATATTTCAATTTGAATCACTCAGAAATGACGTGTCCTTTTTTTCTTACAATAGGTACACGTAGGTAGAGACAAGGATTTAGAATCAAGTCTCTCAGAGGCTTGATTTTTAGACGTTGTGCCAGATTGAATTTATTCAGAGTCATATTTGTTTGAAACTCCTTTATATCATTAGGTTGCCGAGTGAAAGTTTTGTTTAAAGCAACTTTATGAGTTAAGTAATACCTATCTGCAGCCAGAGCAGCATTTGCCAAGGTCGTAACCTCATGATCTTCAATGTGATTTTGTATGTCACTGGGAATACAGTTTTTGAACTCTTCGAGTAATACCAGTTGTTCAAGTTTTTCATAATCATGTTAAGTTTTCTCAGACACCATCTCTTGAACAGCTGTTCTTTTTCCCTAGCAAATTCAACATAAGTTTGTATATTGTCTTTTTTGTAACTTCTGAACTTTAGTCGATATGCCTCAGGAACTAACTCGTAACCTTTCAAGATGCATTCCTTAACCAAATCGTAATCAGAACTTTGTTGTACTGATAGAGATATATAGATATTTCTGGCCTTGCCATAAAGTACACTCTTGCAAAAATTGAGTCCAACACTCTTGGCCATTTTGAAATCTCAGCTACTTTTTCAAACATTATAAAATATTTGTCTACTTCCTTTTCACTAAAAGGGGGAACTAATTTGATATTTCCTATAATGTTGAACTTTTCACGAGATATGGAATCATGCCTGTCACTTGCCAGATCTAATTTTTCATTTTAAGTTGCATCTCTCTCTCTTTCTCTTTCTTCAAATTGCAATCTCATTTCTTCTTTCTTAAGTTCAAGTTGTTCTTTTTGTAATTCTATTTGTATTTGCCTATCCTTATCTCTCTTTTTCTATTTGCATTTTCATTTGTTCTTTTTGTAATTCTATTTGCCTTTCTTTTTCTTTCTCTTTTTCTAACTGTGCCCTCTGAAATTCAAATTTATATTTCAACTTTAGCTCTGCAATTTTAACGTCAGCATCAGTTAAAGTCTTACTGACAGAGGCCAACACACTTTTGACTAAAATATTCTTCTCAATCAAATGTTGAACTATAATTGTCTTGATTTCTTGTTTAAAGTTTTTGCTTCAGAGTTCATATTTTCTGGCAAGTTCAAGCAATTCATCCTCCCTAAAACTCTCCAACTGATCTTTGGTTGGAGTAGAAAGGAAGATCTCCACTCTCAACATTTTCAAAGAAAAAGCTTGTTGTTTTCACTAAAGTTTCAAATAAAGTTAACTAGGGGAATGTAACTTTCAAATTTAAGCCAATTTCGAATATCCCGGACGAGCCCCCAATTCTTCTTATGTTACGAAACGGCTCGTTCTGTGTAACAAAAAGGAAAAGTGCACACAACAAGCTTTATGAAATTTAATAATGATACAAATTATTTACTAGATCACATAACATAATGTAAGCTATTTAAATAAGACTTACGGTTTTAGAGAAATGGTCCAAATTTTGTTCAAAATTAATAAAAAAAAGTCTAAGTCCTGAAAAAGTTCTAAACAGAGTAAAGTATGATGTTCCAGTCCAAAATGGTGGTTGTCCGCAATTTCCATAATTTTTCACATAAACAATGTACGTTTTGTCCCGTTCCAAAATTAGCAAGAAAACGTCCAAATATGCAATGTTGCTCGCTAGGAAAGTTATAAAGAAGTGAATAGTTCCTCTAACACGGGTTGTGTTTTTTTACGTAGATATAATAACGAATTCTTCTTCTGGCACAAGAAATCAAAAGTTTTATGATTCGACTCAACTACGACTGTCTGTCTGTGACTGTTGACTCTCGAACAGGACAGTTTGTAAGTGACTGTGTATGAATCACAAAAACGAATTCTTCTGGCACAAAAAATCAAAAGTTTTATGATTCGACTCAACTACGACTGTCTGTGACTGTTGACTCTCGAACAGGACAGTTTGTAAGTGACTGTGTATGAATCACAAAAACTCAAAGCATATATGGGAAAACTTAAGCGTAGCCTGAACATCACTCACACGAGGAAGCATGCAATTTCCCAATACTTCTGAACAATGAATTTTCGTCATCATACACAGCACGTGCCAACATGAACTACATCTACGACTCAAGTAAACTTATCAAAAACACGTTAGACGATATAATGAAATAAAAATATTTATACAAAATTGATTTTTAATGCTCTTTAACTCCAGGGTCGTAACAATACAAACTGCTTTGGCACATTCCGCGTTTACTTTTTTGGTACAATGTTTCAGATTTAGGTAGATATAGACGCTATACAGGGTCCTCACAATTAAACGCAAGTTATACACATAAACTGTCTTTTTAATTAATTATAAAAATGGCCAAAAATGTACAAAAAATTTTACATCCTGAATTTCCTCAAAAATATTTTTTCGTCGGTCTATAAATCTGAATAAGATAAGCCATGTAAATGGTTCTGAAATTGTACTGTAATTTCGAGTATATTCCAAGTGCAGTTACATCCTCCTTACTGCACTCAAAATGAAATAAACATTAAATTCCACAACATCTTTTCGATAATTGCAATGGAAAGGCTTCATAATTTTCCCACATTATGATGTGAATCATTCAATGACAGAAAAGAAACACGAATGCCGATGTCAACACAATTTGAAACGATTAAATTGGCAGACGCTGCTGGAATCCAATGCAAGTCGCTTCATGTAGATAAATCCAGACCATAATCAAAAAATTGCGTTGAATCGACAAAAATACCAATACGAATTAATTCCAGGCAAAATGGAAAAGTTTTTGCAATGTGTATTCATTAACAATCCTTCAAATTTCAGTTTTAAGTAGAGCAAACGCCATTTTCTTTCGAAACTTACATCTAGCGCGCGACCAACTTCATATATATCTGGGCGGAGTTATGCGCTCATTAATAATGATGTGTAATGATCCATCAACGCTTATGTATTTAGTTTAGAATACGGCATACATTTAGTTACTTTGTTTCTTGCAGTGTATTTTTGTTTATGTTTCAGCCTTGGGAAGAATAAGAAATGAGTATATAATACAAAGGTTACTGTATTTGTATGGGAAAATATGAACTAGTTTTGTCGGAAGGATATACTGCACTCCCAAGGTCGTGCAGTATATCCATCCGAAAACCTCGCTCATATTTTCCATACAAATCAGTAACCTATAAGTATGTCATTTTGTAAACATTCGGTAATTATAATACCTTTATTTGTCACGTTTAGAACCTACCATTTCATTCTAAAATAACAGAAAATCTTGAAGCGGTGTCCTGATTGCCCGCGAAAGAAGCGAACTAAGAGAAAATAAGAAGCTTGAGATAAATCAAAATAGTTTATTAAAGTAAATAGGGTAATTTAACTGAAATGCCGAAAATGTGTTGTTTTTAAATTAAGTTTTAGACTTTGAACAAAATATTAGCTGGATGACGGATTTATGAGATAGAAGGTAGGGCCAATTGATTTCAGTAAAGATTTAAGATACTGGGTTGGAGAAGAATATAGAGGAGTTATAAGAACAGACTTAATGAGCGTTGAAATGATCATTTCGCTTTTAAAAAAAATCAATTGATGAAGGCATTGCTACAGTATCATGGTATATTTATATGGTAATTCTATTTGTAGTCTTCCCCATATCATCTAGAATGTTGAGTCAATGGCTATGCCTACCAAAGCCATATGTAACAAAAAAAACTTGAATCCAGAGACGATGCAAAAGTGGTAAAGGCTTTACAATTACTCATTGGGTTAAAGATTAGCATTTGGCAAGCCTTTATTATTTTAATGAGTTAATGATTAGATTTGCAAGCCTTTTTTCATGCTTCCTTTTCGAGTCTTATGTTGTTGTACAGACACTGAGATACAGGACAGGATCTCTCCATTGTAAAAATGAATTTACATGTCGGAATTAACCAAGAACTATCCAATTAGTATTCATTGCTGCCTGATAAACTCGTTCCAAAACTTTGTTTTACCCATATTCTCTTTTGATTATAAACTCATCCTAACATTAAAAGAATAGGCAGTCGTTATTTTAAAATATGGCGATAAGAGAAAAGAAGTGGGTACTTTTAGGTAAACCATTGCCTTGAGTGCTTATTTCTTTAAATTTATTAGTAGTAATGAACCGCTAAATACAGTCATTTCTTGTTCATTTAGTACAGGCAAGCTACGGCCACATTTTGTATCAAGTCTATTTTGTCGTGACCATTTTAAAATTTGAGAAGTGAAAAACAGTAGGAAATGGTTTATAACTGCCCTTTTTATACCAATAATGTTAACATTGTGAATAACGCTGTCATAATTTTAGGGAGACAGGTGGTGTATGATTAAGGTACCAACACATAACACCATTTTAGGGAGACAGGTGGTGTATGGTTAAGGTACCAACACATAACACCATTTTAGGGAGACAGGTGAATGATTTAAGTACCATTACATAACACCATTTAGTGGCGACAATTCCAGTAATAAGGTTGGCAACAATCATTGTCTGAGCATGAAAATAGACCTCTTGAGAAACGTATACAGGTAAATTAGTGGTCTTGAGTTAATAGAACATGTGTAATATGCATTGCATGAGCACGGCCAGGTATACTACTGCTATTTAGAATTGTACTAAAACATAATTATGAAAACTTGTGAAATATTATAGAATTGTGTGAAGAAAAAAAAACTGGGAGTAAATCAACCTATTTTCTTACCTATAATTGTAATCTTGATTGATTTCCAGTCCAAGATAAAAAATCTAGGTCCGGAGCTCATGCCATCTAAAATGAGTTTTGCTAAATGCACTTCCGTGCTGGAGACGATATTTACATCTGTATGAAGATGGATGATGAAATTTACAACCACACTTCCTGAGCTGAAATGAAAAGAAGTAAATGCCAATCCTATGTGACTGTTATGGCAAACAGAATTCCAATGCAAACTCTAAGAAAATAATTTACGCGATTTCAGAATTAGGCGCAAGACAGCGGCCACATCCTGTATAAATATGGAAGGGACGTACAATATTTCTTGCTTCATATGGCCTTTAATATTGATTCCTAAATTGTTTCATCTTATGCAATATTATGATACCCATATTAAAGTAACCATTTGATAAATTAATATATCAGTTAATAACTTACTAGTTTAACCAGGTTCAATATTGATATATGATAAATTAGTCGGAATGGCGTTGCTTACAATCGTAAGAAATTGGACTTAATCACTCATATTCCTTCTAATGCTTGATTAAAGAGTAAATTATCCTTTGAATCTTATTGTAAATATGTTATCAGTTAATATATATATATATATATATATATATATATATATATATATATATATATATATATATATATATATATATATATATAGGTCCACATACACAACGTTTTTGTGTTTAATTGTTTGTATTATATGTGATTTGTATTTGCCTTTGAAAAAGACTCATTAAGAGTCGAAAGCGCTCAGGCTAGTTAGTTACTAGTTTCGCACTATTCGTCGTCAGTTTATTCTCTCTCTCTCTCTCTCTCTCTCTCTCTCTCTCTCTCTCTCTCTCTCTCTCTCTCTCTCTCTCTCTCTCTCTCTCTCTCTCTCTATATATATATATATATATATATATATATATATATATATATATATATATATATATATATATATATATATAACAAAAAATGATTGATTCTCCATAGAACAATGCGTGAAAATTGTAATCAGATTTAACAATTTAATAGAAAAAATGCTATTATACAGGCTAGAGAATTTTAATTCATACTCTACTGAGTTTCGAACCCATATGAATCGTGCGTAGCACATACACACACAATGTCTTTCATAAGAATCAGGAACAACTATATATATATATATATATATATATATATATATATATATATATATATATATATATATATATATATATATATATATATATATATATATATATATATATCTATATATATGTGTGTGTGTGTGTGTGTGTGTGCGTGTGTGTGTGTGTGTCTGTGACTAAGTTCAGGTCTTCTGGTGGAGATATTTGAGACTTATGAGAAACCTAATTAGTTTTTCTAAATAGCAAAGAAACTACTGATTGTGAACTAATAGCTAAGTAGACGCAACAAACTTCTGTTAAATGTTATCCAATCAATTTTTAATGATTTCTGTGACCGGAGAGTATAAATCTTAATCTAAAAGAGTGGCAGGTGGAAGAGTCGATGTTCGTGGCACGCTGAGGAAGGTATTCAAGAGAGAACACTTCATGGCATCCAATGATTACAATGTTGTGGCAGATGCCATTATATAAAATATACAAATGGTCGTATTAGCGTGGCAGATGTCACAAGAACTGTTGTATAAATTATCGTATTTAAATGCTTTAATCTGCGTCCAAAGTAAATTCTTATGGAATGTCGAATTCGAAAGAAAATTCATTAGTAAGACGAGTATTTAATCGTGATATATATTCTTGATTTGACGGGATCTGTTATCCCCGTTTATACATCTCTTGATTTTAATTCAGCATCTCATGCAAACAATCCAATAGCAGTCTGGTGTAGGTTCCGGCCGTATAAGGGCTACATGAGAAAGGCATGTATATAAACGGTTGAGATGTATTGGAGACTATATTGGTACCAGGGAGTATTTTTGGCATCTTTTCTCTAAATTCTGAGAAGTCTTGTTACATCTTACTGGTGAAATATTTTAAAAGAATGTAACATCTGCTTAGTTCATTTCTGTGCTTTGACTGGGCTTACTTTATGTTACTTACCTACTGTATGATGACTGACCTTACCTTATGTTTACAATTTCTGTAC
Organism: Potamilus streckersoni; assembly: GCA_016746295.1. NCBI lineage: Eukaryota > Metazoa > Mollusca > Bivalvia > Unionida > Unionidae > Potamilus > Potamilus streckersoni. Next base: position 48,191 of record JAEAOA010001233.1, read on the forward strand.
TAGAATATACTTTACTAAATTCACTTGCATTAAATATGGAGTTCATCTGAAAAAGAAAAGATCTTTAGTGTTCTGTACATCTGTACATTTAATTTTATGATTTCTTGGCTTTTTAATGATTGTATTTATATTTATTTGTAATTGATCATAGTCCATATCCATTCTCAGAGTGCACTTGACTAGGGACACTTATTTTGTCAACAAATAATTTTTCTCTATGGTTGTGAACTAAACATTCAGATCATTCTTAATGTAAACATTTTTATCTTAAGCTGAATGTAGAACATTAAAATTCTCCCACGAAAAATCTGGTTCATCTGATGTTTACCATGCTTACTTAATTATAAATATAGTAACAGATTTTATAGTGTTGACAAGTTAGAATTGTCTAGAAATGAACTTTTGTCCCTCATCCTTCTTCCACTATTGTCCATTGCTTTTCATATAACGTTATTTACTGATTCTTGCGATTCTTGCATTAAAAGCTGATCTTTAGTAGAATCAATCTTATTGTTTCGTTCAGCATTTTCATATGGTTTTAAAAAAAAGTTATACAAATTAATATTCACACGATATACAAAGCGCATAGGAATAATATTCTTGGACAGATACATTATTTTTTTATTGAATTCAAACAAGAGCTGTTTTGGATTATATTATTGTCATATATCAAAAGATTCTAAGCACATTGCAACAATCCAGCGTATTTTGAGCTTATAGCGTATCAAAGCATTCATTATTGGTGTCTATTTAGAATGCTATTCGAATTCGATTTGAACTTGTGATACAACTTTCACAATACGGTAAATTCTTTTAAAATTTTCAAGGGTAAGTAATTAGCTGAATTTTAACAAATTTGACTACGTATGCATTTTAAGTATTTGTGCAAACGTAGAGAGAGAGAGAGAGAGAGAGAGAGAGAGAGAGAGAGAGAGAGAGAGAGAGAGAGAGAGAGAGAGAGAGAGAGAGAGAGAGAGAGAGAGAGAGAGTTCTTACTTGATATATGAAAGCTGAAGAAAATAGAGAATATGCTACGGTATGTGTGTCTAGAAGATCAGAACTGAACTCAGAAAAAGGCCCCTGTACGATTTTCAAAGTCCCGTCTATACGCCGGGTGTTGAATAAAACTGTAAAAGTTGAAGAATACATAGTTTTGAGTACAATATTATTAGCGGTAGATAAAAATAAAATAAGTCCAGTTATTTAATGAAAGCATATGCATGTCAAGGAAAACGAAAATTCAGTGGAAACATTCTTTATGTTTTTCAACATGAATTAACACCACTGGTTACATTGTGATTGAAAAGAAAATATAAATTTTATTTGTACGTTGTAATCCTAAGTTCATTTACCTTATCGACATTGTCATCAAACATCTGACTGAAAGGAAATATATGTTAATAGATTGCTTTTCATTTTTGTAATAGACTGGCGATTAACATAATTTACTAAAATGTCAATGCTTTCAGTCTACTTTTACAAAATACTGATACATAATACTTAATAATTTATTACGACTTTATCGTATTACCCTAAGTAAAAGTGAATAAACAAAACCAACAAGTTTTGTAAAATTAAGTAATAATTTATTTCCATAGAATGAAATGTAAAACATAACACGAGAATACATTATTATGACTTCAATCCTAAAAAGTTCAGCATGTTACATCACCAGTTCTAATTAATAAATAATAGGATTAAATACCAGTGGTGCTCGAATAATATCCAGAGCTGAAGGCGTCCATGTGCCAAAATCCAAAGAACACACACACACACACACGCACACACACACATACACACCAACACAAGCGCACACACACTCATACATGTGATAATGTTCTAACTGCTCCCAATTAAATTACAAAAATATAATCAAAATATCCTTATTTGAATTCACTATAATTTCAATTTAATGTTTCTGTCCAAAAACATTCTTTTACAACACTTTCTATATCCAATGAATAATAAACTGAATAAATCAAATGAGAAAATGTACACAACAGTAAGACTGGTTTCTGAATCAGACGTTATCTCAATAATGATTACTTTCTAAACTTCACAACATATTTAATCCCTTCTACACAATTCTCAATTTTTTAAATAAAAAATACAGTTTATTTAGTGGCATTTTCTCTCTAGAACACACTGGATTGTTGTAAAGATAAAGTATAATAAAGAGCATGTTAAGTTAAACATAATGAACTTGCCCCAGACCAAGATAATGATCCTAACATATAACCCACAGTTTTATAGCGGTGTATTATTTGTTGGCCAAAATTAAAAGTTACTGGTCAGGAAATCAATTCATATGATTTTGTACAAATCATATATTCATGGAGCTATATTCAAACACATATGAGATTAGCTATAGCTCTATTCAAACATACATGTGATTAAAATTACTAACGATGAAGTTTTATGAATGTCACATACTATACACGAAGCAATATAATAATTATATACGCGTGAAAGTGTATTTACACTTAGAATATCTTTTCGCTTGGTGTTCCAAATATAAAATATTGTTTTCATGCAACATCAAACACTACTTTAATAATCTATGATTTTTGTTGTTCAGTTTACCAATAAAAGCAAGGGTATTGTAATCACCGAATACAATAATCGGAGATGAAACTAAACTAATATGAACTTTGTATATATATATATATATATATATTATATATATATATATATATATATATATATATATATATATATATATATATATATATATATATATATGAGAGAGAGAGAGAGAGAGAGAGAGAGAGAGAGAGAGAGAGAGAGAGAGAGAGAGAGAGAGAGAGAGAGAGAGAGAGAGAGAGAGAGAGAGAGAGAGAGAGAGAGAGAGAGAGAGAGAGAGAGATTCTTTTATTTTTGGTTCGTTAAAGAAGCCTTTCCATTAAAAAGACCATATTGTCTTGAAAGCTGAAGCAATTAACCCTTTTTCAAGGATTCTAACCTTTCATGGGTAAGATTTAAAACTACGTTATCCACTACATTGTGGCTTCTTCTTGATTGCATTAGTCAAATTCATAAAATAATACGTGGAACTCAGAAAAGTCTGAAATGAAGTTAATTTAAATATGTTTTCGTAAGATTTAGAGAAATTCATATTCCGTACACAAGTCCAGAATTTTCTATTATTTAGTACATATGGTCTTAAAAAAAGAAAGAGACGAGTGAGAATCAACAATTGTTGTAAAGTTCAACAAATAATTTATTTCACTAGAATAAAAGGTGATAATGTCAAAAGAACATAATGCAAATTAAATCGAAATGTCATAAAATTATTAGCACAGTTCCTAATGAATGAAGTTCTGAATAACCTTTAGTGGTATTCCAAACGATTTCCAATGTTGAAAGTGTTGATGTGCCTCTAGTGGCCAGTAGTCTTTATTGTAATAATCTACTAATGATTTAAATTGTAGTGATGTCCTGATAGTCTTTTCTTGAATTACAGTAACATTTCCAAAGCTATCTCGTTTTAGTTTGCTATAATACCCTGTTAATGTCTCTTTCCAAGAATATTATAGAACATTTCCAGGGAATATTAATTGAAGTAAATAATTCCACCTAAATCAAATCTAACACAACAATAAAACAATTGATTCTGTTGAGATAATATCGCAAGAATAAATTTAATATTCCCAGTAAGCAAGCTCTCTGCGCCAACATGCCACGTTATTATTTTCTAGAAAAAAGAAAACTATTATTTAATAGAAACCTTCATTCTTGGTCGTGCAGTATCCATCCGAAAAAAAAAACTGGTTCATATGTTCCCAAACAGATGTAGTAAGCTATAAATATAGATAATCATGTGTATTAAGTACATGCAGATAAACCTCTGAACAGACACAGACAAGTTGAGTGCATACAACAATATTATTTGATATGAGTTGATATATAAATCATAATTGTATGAAACGTTGTTCATTTCCTTGTCCAAATAAGTGAGGATTAATTGATCACTTGTCATCGACTTCTTAAGAACGATTCACTCTGACCAGTATGTTTCGCAAGTTACATAGGGTTACTATATTTCAGGAGTATGGAATGTTTGCATGAAAATTAATTTCATATCTTCTTCAAGAAAAGAAGAATGTAAGGAAAAAAATTGGCTCCAAGTTCCTCCTAGACACGAATGGAATGTATGCAATACAAAGTCAATAAGTATTTCACACTTCCTTAATACACCACAGAATGTAAGGAACATAATTTGTGTCATATTTTCTGCTAGGCAAAAACGGAAAGTATGATAATAAATTATTTCTAAGTTTTTTATTAACACGCGCAAAAGAAACACATTTTCTCAAAAAATCTTGGTAATCATGAGATGTAACGAACGCATATAAAAAAATCTCAAAAATGCGAGTCAGCACTTATGTGCCTTAAACGGACTGCAGAAAATGTCTAGTTTCAAAAGCGCCTTTGTTGGAGATTATAAAATGTGATTTGAAACTGATGACAAAACTCGCCACTTTAAAGTTCACTGCTTCGTTTGATAATTAGATAAGCTTAAAACTTGACATTCAATAGATAATATGCAAGTCAAGAGAAGGCATTTCCATTGAAAGCTTCATATGTAATTATTACTTTTTATGAAGTAAACCGTGTTTAAAAGTGAAAAATATAAACAATCTTAAAGCATTTAGCCATAAGTAAGTATGTTACGTATCGACTCGTTCAAAGTAATAGAAAGAAAAGAGTGAAGACAACAAGCGATTGTAAGTTTTTAAAAAAAATAAGATATTTCCCTAGAAAACACTGAAAGGTAAAAATATGAAAACCATTTTCCAGTAAATACTGAATCTCCTTTTCAAGTATTTCTGTTTGAGTGGGTTCACCCTGTATGGATGTTGTTTCATGGATTTTGAATCTACTATTTTAACGTCATGAAAAATTTTGTTTGTTCTTGTAGGTACGTCTGGAAACAAGTGCTCATATTCAGACAATATCTGTTTAAGTTCACTTTATTTCTTGTTGCTTCAAATGAGAAAGTTTCTGGTCTAGATTTTCCATAACTTCCGAAGTCCAAAGATATGTTGTTCCAAGATTAGTAGCATATGAATGAATTTCCTTACTCAAAGCCTCAGTTGATGGGGTGGGACAGGTACAACTAAATTAATTTCATGCCTTACTGGGCTATCCATCTGAATATAATAGTACTCCATTAATTAACTTAGATCAGAGTACTAATATTATAATTTAACGCATTCATTTTCTTCTTTACTTTGTAAGGGCCATTAAATCTAAATACTAGAAAATTTTGCAGAAGGAGCATGAGAGAATAAACTCTATTACATGACTCAAACATACCCTCAAGTCAAGTTCGATATAACAATAGTTACGCTTTTGACTTGAATTGCAGAATGTCAAATTCAAGGATAACAAACTGGAAAATTCACGACTAAAAATCTGATCTTTGATCCGACTGAAGACGAATTTAAGGCCAAATTGAGTAAAATTTCTCAAAGGAATTACCTCGGAAAACTGGTTGGTACACACTTGATGGTCAACAACATTTGGTTGCCTGACGTAATCGTTGGTAAGGTACCAACACAATCTATCATAATTCTACTGAATGATTCGGCAAAGGAAGGAATTGGTTGCAAATGAGCTGTAGGTCTTATTTTATTGGGCTTTCATACCGTTTGACAAATATTACAATATCTACAAAATTTGCACACATAGCTTTTGTTTTTTGGCCAATACAAGTGATTCAAGATCTTGTAATAAGTTTGATTTATTCATGAATGACAAGCCAGAAGAGTTTCGTGGGCCAAGCAAAGTACTTCCTGTCTGTCAGGTTTCGGAACCACAATCTGATATTTTACTGACCATTCATCACCAGCAAATTAGCTCAGGAGGTCTCCACTTTCTCATAAGAACTCCATTTTTAATGAAGTATCAGTACTTGGTGCATGGTAGCATGAGTTTCATTAATGGACCTCTGAAACAAACAAGAGATTTTAGAATCTTTTTCCTGTTCGACGACAAGTTATTGTCGTTTGTAATCCTGACCAGACAAAATAGATTAAGTATTCAAAAGAGGATCGAGGCCCTTTTATTGATCCAAATTATAAGCAAAAGTGACCTCATCAAAGCCTGAACAATACACGTGTCAGCGAAAGGAATGCATCTTTTATCAAAATCATTCTCAAGAGCTTTCTTTGCCATAGCTATTGTAACTGCTCAAGCTTGGTATAAATCAGGGATTTACTTTAGAATAGGATCGATGTTCTCATACAAAGAAGGCTTGTCAATTACAAGTGGATTAACCACAACCTTGGCCGCAGCTACATCACTGCCTAGCAACAAATCAATGCCCTCAACAGATAAACACTATTCCGACCGTCACATGTCCTAAAACTAAGTCTGATTACAAATTTACACAATTTAGAATATTAACAAAGCCGCACTCTACTCCCTGAATGAAAACACTCATTAGAATAGAACTTCTGAGGAGAAGGCAAAATACATAACACTAAATACTCTGAAAATCTCATGTATTCTTTAAAATTATAATATGGATATGATTGGCTAAATCACCTAAGAATGATATAGAAACATTCGACACGAATGGATAAAAAGCTCTCCATAATAAAACCCGATGGTTTGGAACAGACTGGTTTTTCAAACCCCAAAAATGCATTGTTTTCAATACATGACCGTGACCTTGACTTCTTAGAAATAAGAGCATTTAGGTTAGGTCTATCTTGAATCTGATGCCGATATTTCAATTTGAAGCAATCATAAATGATGCGTATTTTTCCTTGCAATAGGTACAAGTAGGAATAGACAAGGATTTTGAATCAAGTCTGTCAGAAGCGTGATGTTTAAAAGTTGTGTTAGATGGAGTTGTAGAAGGAGTAGTATTTGACTGAAACATCTTTCTATCAGTAGACTGATGAGTTAAAGATTTGCTTACAACAGAAACTCTATGAGTTAAGTGTTACGTAACGGCTCGTTCTATGTAACATAAAAAGAAAAAGTGCACACAAGAAGCTTTATAAACTTTAACAATGATACAATTTCTTTTAATAGAATACAAAATAATGTAAATTATTTAAAACGAGACTTACGGTTTACAGGAATGATCCAAATTTTGTTCACAAATAATAAAAAAATATAAGTCCTGAAAAGAGTTCTAAATACAGTCTGAAAATATGATGTTCCGGTCCAAATTGGTGGTTGACCACGTCAAATGAAGGCTAACCGCAATTTCCATAATTTTTCACAAAAAACAATGTATGTGTTGTCCCGTTCCAAAATTAGCAAGAAAATGTCTAAATAGGCAATGTTGCTCGCTAAGAAAGTTATAAAGAAGTGAAAAATAGTTCCTTTAACACGGCATGTGTCATTTTACGAAGATATAATAACAAATTCTTCTTCTGGCACAACAAATTAAAAGTTGTATGACTCGACTCGACTACGACAGTCTGTCCGTGACTGTTGACTCTCGAACAGGACAGTTTGTATGTGACTGTTAACTCTAGAACTGGACAGTCTGTATGAGACTATGAATCACAAAATCTCAAAACATATATGGGAAGGTCGATGGGTAGCCCGAAACGCACCCACTACGAGGAAGCATGCAACTTCCCAACACCTCTGAACAATGAACCCCTGTCACCATACACAGCACGTGCCAACACGAATCACATCCACGACTCAAGCAAACCTACCAAAAACATGCCAGACGACACAATGAAACAAAACGAAATAAAAAGACCCATACAAAATTGATTCTCTAACGCACTTGAACTCTAGGGTCGTAACATAAGAAATACTCATCAGCAGCAATAGCATCTTTTTCCAAGGTTTCAGTTTAATGCATTTCAAGATGATTTTTAATGTCACTATGGACACAGTTCTTCAAATCTTCAAGTAATACTAATTGTTCAAGACTTTAAAAATCATGTATGATTTTCTTGGCTAAACAGCATCTCTTGAATAACTTTTCCCCTAGCAAATTAAACATATGTTTGTCTAGCAATTTCCTATAGTTTCTGACAATAAGCCTCATAATACTAAAGCACAACACTTCAAGATGTTTTCCTTAACTAAATCATATTTATACTTTTGTCCTTCTGACAGGGATGTATAAATATCTCTGGCCTTTCTATAAAGCACACTTTGCAGTAATTGAGTCAAATACTCTCTTGGCCATTTTGAATTCTCAGCAACATTTTCAAAATGAACACAATATTTGTCTACTTCGTTTTTACTTAACTAACTTGATACTCCCTACAATGTTAAACTTTGAACTATTATCAGAAGTGGAATCGTTTTTGTCACTTGCCATTTCCAATTATTTCATTTTAATTTGAAAATCTTTCTCATCCATTTCGTTTTGAATATGTAGGTGCAATTGTTCTTTTTGTAATGCATTTTTCTTCTGTTATTCCAGTTGTCATTTTTCTCCCTCTCCTCCATTTAGAATTATAATTTCGTTTGTTCTTATTGTAATTCCATTTCTATTTGTTTATCTTTCTCTCTTTCTTGACTGTCATTCTCCCCTTTTTGAAATTGTACATGTTTATCCTTCTCGCTTTCTTGTATATCTTTCTCCTCTCTTTCAAATTTAATTTCTTCTTTCTGATTGTCCAAGTTATATTTAATTTTTAGTACCATCATTCTAATGTCAATGTCGGATATAAGCTTACTGACAGATGCCAAAACACCTTTATAAAAGTATACTTCTGCATTAAACATTGAATCAAAATATTTTTTAAGTTCTTGTTTTTCAAGGTCAATGAAGCCTTTGCTTCAGAAAGTTCGTACTTTATAGCACGTTCAAGTAACTCAGCCTTCTTCAGACTATCCAACTGTTCTCGAGTTGAGATGGAAAGAAACTCTCCACTTTTGATAACGACATTGTGAAAAAACCTGTTGTTTTCGTTAGGATTTCAAATTAAATGTGAAATAGAACTTTAGCCAAATTTAATTATCAGTCAAATTCATATATGATCAAAATTAATATATTCCTCATGAACCCCAAAATTGACTTTCCAGTTACGTATGGGCTCGTTCAAAGTAACAGAAATAAAAGAGTGAAGACAATATTCTTTGTAAGGTTTCATAAAAATAATTTGTTTCTCAAGCAAGCACCGTGAAAAGGTAAAAATATGAAATAGGACTTACCATTTGCGAAGAAAGTCTAAACATTTGTCCTCGAATTGTGAAAAATATCAATATCTTATCAATAAACAATTCTAAGTGAAGCTACTCTGAATCTCAATTCCGTTCCAAAATGGTGGATTAAGACGTCAGACGAAATTTTTACACAAATGTCCAGAATTTACAATTTGAATCACGATTTTTACTGTTCTGTTCTGTTCTAATTTAGAATTCATTTCAACAAATGTCTATGTCCAAGCCAGTTGTATTGTTCTCAAGGGAAAATAATTATTGTTTAACAGGTAGACGAACTACAGCTCTATAATAATATACATCTCAGTCTACAGACGTACAAATGAACAACTCTTTCTAGCACAAGACATGAATGCCTGTCTTCAAGATATATGAACGACTCTCTACAAGGTGTTTTAATATGACACTTGACTGACTGAGCAACTATTGCTGAGTATTTAAACTAAATTAAAACGTCATATCACGTACACGCATGCAGAAAGCATGATGATTTAAAATCTCACCACGCATTACAAAACGAAAACAAGTATAATTAGAAATTACCTCGGTCACAACGAATTATCTCTCTAGCTTGTTTATCAAGCCAACAACCTCAGATTGCTTACAAAATCCTAAGAGTCATATTTACGTTCAAAACAAACACGTCAGATCTTTAAACATAATCATCATCACTATAAGAATTATATTTAATGATACAAAAGTGAAATAGAAAAAGTTCAAATTTCAATACAAGTAATTAAACTATATGGTCGTAACTAAGTAGTAGATAAAGTAAGTACTGGACACAATAACATACATTCACACACATACACAAACACACACACCATACATATTTTCTTATTTTATAATTCATGAGGAACGAAGTCTACCAGATAAATATTTATTCAATTAATTCCAGGAATCAAAAACATGCTCTTTAACACGTAGGGTTTAGACATCGAGTCTTTGATAACATAAAGCGCAAAAATAAAAGGAGTACAGAAAAAACTATTGAAAGAAAATCCGCGGCAAAAATCGAACGTTTTTAGTGATTATACCACATTATACATAAATCCTGAGGATGAAGTTGTGTCAGCTTGCAGAAAATATGCTCTTCCATTTGAAAAAAAAATCAATAGACTAAATTTACTGAGGCATAGTTTGTTTTCGGTTTGGTTTTAGCAAAATCTATTTTAAACACGAATCACACTAGGAAAAGCAAACGAGTTATATCAAGGGGAGAATAGTTACATATGCATTTGTATAATATACCTTTTTCTGTAACTTTCTGAGTGGATTCCATTTTCTTATTTCTTTCTTCTGAAATAAAGAAAACACGCAAACTTTGGCAATTAACTAGTTTAAATTTAAAATAAATTTTTAGCGAAATTATTTAACTAGGAATATACATTACACAGATGTATGGAATTGGAATATATATATATATATATATATATATATATATATATATATATATATATATATATATATATATATATATATATATATATATATATATATATATATATATATCAAGCCGATGCCATTGCCGTGTTTAAATATGATATATATTGGACAAATCCTTATGAAACAATTTCACAGTTGTTACGAGTGTATGCTCTTAAAATAAGTAACAGAAAAGTGTGAAGGCAAAAAGCTTTGCAATATGTAACAAATACGTTACTTCCCTAGAATACAAAATGAAAATGGGTAAAAAAAACTTACGGTATTACGAATTCAATCCAATTTAATCCAAGTACTAAAGACACAAGTCCTAGTAATAAAAAGTCCCTAAGAAAACTCTCTTTAAGTCCCCAAAACATCCAAAATTGACGGCAATGACGTTACTGTATGGTATACCAAGTGCTGATGTGTAAATAGTCTCTTGATGAATCACAGAAATATTATTCAAGGCTTGAATTCAGTATAGATTCAAATTGATGTTTTATCGAAGAAGTTTGTCAGAGCACTTTTGTATTTCCAGAGAAAACAATCACTTGAATTCAATAATTGGAAGATAATTGTAATTGAAACTCGACCCAAACTGATCATAACATAATACAACATAAAGTGCCAGATGTTAAAGCACAACTGGTAGAATCATAAGTCACAATATAAAATAGTATTAAGCTTGACCTCAAGGTCATAATTAACATTTTATTTTCTAAAAACAACCATTACCTAATGGAAAATAGCATTCTAGAATGATGTAATGAACCTTATTTATTTTATATCACAATATCATATAAAATTCAATTGGTAATCTCCAAAACCCTTACCCTTATCAACATATTAAAAACGTTTTTCTACCATAATAATAATACAGTTAATAAGCACATGCACATAGAGAATAATGAAGCTATCATTAGTTGTTTACCTAATGAAATAAAAAAAAATAAAAAGTTAATTAGGTCAACCAAAATGAACTCAACTTTGGACATGGTCAAGACAAGCAAACAATGTTATATTAGATTAACATCTAATTAAATTTAAACAAATTAAATCTAATAGATAAACAGTTTAATAAAACTACGTAACACAAGCATTGTCAGAAAGCATCCATATGTGATCACTGTTACACTTACATTTACAGGGCGTGCTATTTTTGCATACATATAGCACAAATGACATATTTTCAGTATTTTACTATCGTTTGATGGTCGTATGTTGTACGTTAGAATTTTAATATTCAAATTTCGTGAAAATATAATTTATAAGTTATTGATGCGTATTGTACCATTTGCAAATCAAGTCAATTATTTGAAACTTGTACCCTCATATGCTGACAATATATATATATATATATATATATATATATATATATATATATATATATATATATATATATAGATATGTATATATATATATATATATATATATATATATATATATATATATATATATATATATATATATATATATATATATATATATATATATATATATAGTTATGTATATTTAATTTGCATTGTCTATTTGTTAGCATTTTAACATTTTAATCATCTTACTTCATTATATGCTAGTATACTATAATTTGGGCTCAACCTTCCACAAAATCAAATTTATTTTCTACTGGAATCATTCGGTTTGATATCAGGATCATCATTAATAGAAATAAACATGTTTAGTTGGGTCTTTATTTGAATCCCACTACAAGTTACTTTGCTTATCTCATATAGTCCAGATTATATATTATAATTTTAGTAACAGACTTTATAGTTATGACTAGCATGTTCTTTTGTAAACATTATGTAGTTTCTATAGGAATATCCTTCATTGAATAAGTTATTTTAGAAAATGCTAATTGTAACCTGACGTTTAGTAGAGGACTATATAATCTTGTTACTGAAAATTTTATTCTTTACTGTTTTAAATCTTGTAGCTACATACATCGATTGGAGAAGACATAATTGCCCTGCTAAGCAAGACAAACAGAGCTGTGACATTCAGAATAAAAATACTAAAGAGATAAAAATAAAATCCGGAATACCTGAAAACAGTGTACGTCTATTCTCATTTTTCGGACTAATTTCTAGGCAGTGTTAGTTTAGAGACATTGTCCAGAAGCCTTTGTAAACAGTGTTGTTTCAGATATGTCGTGAACAGCGTGTATGTAATAACATGGTCCAAGGTAATTGTAAACAGCGTGTATTTCATAACATGGTCCAAGGTAATTGTAAACAGCGTGTATTAGTAGTAAGGGAAAAGGCTGTTTCTAGCTCAACGACTCCTATCCCACAGGTAAGCTCTGTCATACAGAGGTGACGAATTTTGTTTAGGGAAAAGGCTGATTCTAGCTCAACGACTCCTATCCCACAGGTAAGCTCTGTCATACAGAGGGGACGAATTTGTTAGAACAGCACATGCGTGGAATACGATTATTCTAAAGACGGCAAATGGGTTTTATAATCAGTCTACCCACAAGTTTTTTTTATCAGATAACAGGATGAAAATTAAATTGTGCATTAGAACGTTTCAGTTAACAAGACGGAAATTAAACTAGCATTAGAATGAAAATGATATTATTTTATACCTCGTGACTAATGATTAATGTTTCAACTGTTGATATTAAAAATATTTCATTATCACGATTATAGATACTAAATTTTACTTTACCGCTTACGCAGCAACGGGACTCAAACAAATCTTTTATTTCTGGTTTGTTCAGAGGATATTTTTTGTCGATAAAATATACCTTTGACCGATCGAGATCAATTGTGAGTTTAGTATATTTTTGTTGGCTAATGGGGCTGTGAAAGTTTTTAAATTCCGCTAGCAACTTTTGATACAATTGTTCGAGATAATTGAAATACTCGCTATTATCAGATCTGATGAGCGAAAGTTTTAGCTTGTCACGTGTTCCACAAAAACATATACCTGATGTTTGATTATTAAATTCAACTGTCAATTGAATGCTGTCCATCATTAAATATTTGATTTTACTACTATAACTATTTGTCTTTGTCAAATTTTCAAACATTATTTTATAAGTTTAGATAAAATTTTATTCACAATGAAAATACCCAAGGGCAAATGTATCTACTCCATTTTCACAATAACGTTTGTCATCAAAATTACACAATCCACGTTTGATAATGACATCTGTTTCAAGCTTATGATGATTAGTTCGAATTGCCATAGCTCTCATAAACTAACACCGCCATCAAGCGCGTACTTGTAGTCATCAAATTTCATAAACTTTTTAACAAAATTACGAGGCAGACCTTTGGCTTTTTTCGTTATTTTATTATTGTCTAACAATATGGCATACATTTTGCTGCGTAATCCGATAAAGTATTTGATAGCGCTCGAGTTCATTTCATCTTTGAACTTACCAATAATCTTTTTATTTGTGTCGTCATGAAATTTACTGTCACGTGGGTAATCAGAAAGATCAAACAGATGTCGATTATTGTACATGTCCTGATAGATATCCTCGCATTCGATTTCATATACGAGCGAATCGGTATCAGTAAACAATAATCTACTTGCCGGCCATTGAATTTTAGAAAAATTGTACTGAAAATCGTACATCAACCACTTTGATAAATCTAACACTGCAGCTCCAACATAGATCGGCTTGTTTTGTTCTAGATTTGTTTTTCTTCTTTGTATTGCAACAAGATTTTCATTAAATATTTTCATGCTCACAAAATCATCGTCTGACACAAGTTTGTTTCTGCGATTGACATCATTAACTATTTCAATATTTACGCGTTTCTTAATATTCTTCATCGTCTAACCAAAAACGGAATTGTTCATCAGTTTAAAGAAGTTTTTCTCAAAATCTGTTTTCGCTGCAGCTCTTCTTCAAGTGTTCGAATTAATATAACCTCTCATCCACGGCGACTGATTAAATTTTAGTACACGATGAACCTTTCTCAACAAAAGAGCAACATAGACTGCTTATTTTAAAACTTTGTAATGCAAAACGTAATTTTTCTTATCAAGTAAATTTGGCACCAGTTTCTTGACAATAGAATGTTGCCTTGGCGATGCTAACACTTGTTGTTCTTTTGATAACAAACTATAATCTATGACCATCGATTCCGCACAGAAAGGATAATCGTTATGTAATTTGTGTAGCTAATTTGGATAATCAAGATCAACTTCAACGAAACAGGAAACATTGTCGGGTATCTTTTTTTCCGTCTCCGATAGAAATCGATCAGCCGTGATCCAATGAAATCCACCAAGAGGCATTGGTTCTGCCATCGAACCACCGTAAAGATTATTTCAATCTAGATAAACTAAATATTTCGAAGGGAGCTCAGGGTTATACTGTTTCAAATATTTGTTGTTTGCTTCAGCATATTTTTTTGTTATCACACTAATACCGCCTCTGATACCTTTTTCAATAAAATTGAACATATCAACGTCAGTCAGTAATTCTAACCTTACCTTGCTAAACTTTAGCAGAGCATCCCATGACAACCCAGGGGCAGAATAATACCAGCAAGGATCTAGTCCATAATTACTATAACTCACTTCTCGAAAACTTTCAAAAACATCTGCTAATAATAACACGTCAGTTTTCAAATACAAATCATGATAATCACCAAAAGTCTCACAATCAAACTCTTTCCAGATATCTTGTGCATACTTGTACTCGTCATCAGTTATATTTTCATTTTTAAGTTGCGAGTAAAATTTATCTTTGCCAGGTAAAGGTGTGTCATCAAATGTACTCCAATCGTCGAGATATTCGTATGGAAAAACTCCTTTTTTAGCTAGTAGATTAAATTTATATCCAAAACAATCTCTTAGGTTATCAAATTTACTACAACCTTTCACTAACTAATCTAACGAGGCTGCCATAAACTACAAGCTGTTAATAAAACGCAATTTACCTAGCGTAACTGACATGTACTTTTCAAAATTATTTGGAATGCATTTGATGACGTTATCGAGTTTTAGACGAGCTTTTACGTCAGGATCACCAAAAACTTCTACTATAATGTGACTATCATATCCTCGAAAATTGTGAAGAATAACTGGAATAAAATCTGGAGCATGAAATTTTAAATTACACTGATTATGAGCCGCTCCACGGTACTGTCCGGTCAAATGGCAATGGTCATGTTCTTTTTTATTACTAACGTTGTCAGTCCTGACATTGTCAGGGTCAAAAGCTTTTTCACAAATATGACAAATTTCCGCTTGCTCGTGATCATATTCTTGTTGAGGTGTTAATTTAATCATTAGCGTTACTCTTTTCAAACGATAAGTAATATTATCAACTTCTTTAATCAACTGCTTGAGAAGCCAGACAGCTGGATTTTTACCACGATATAATTTGATTGGTTTAGATAATCTAGAATCAGTACAACAAACTACCTTGTACGCTACTCCACACGGAACATGATTTTGAACTTTTCTTGTACTAGATTTTTTAGGATCATTTTCTACGCCAAGTACAGGTTGAAGTAAGCATTCGAAATCAACGTATATGAGGAAAGGAATTTTTAGTTTATGATTATGATGGACAAACTGTAACACACTATCTTTTTCAGATGGCATTGTTATTCTTTGTACATCACTACAGTACTGCAAATGATTTTGTAATGTTTCATTGTTTGTACAGCCATGCAAGCAGCGGTAACAAAAGAACTTTTTTTTTGTTATTCTTATTGTACTGTCTACCAACTAGTCCGTTAAATTTTTGATCCAAACGTAATGATTTTTATAAAACAGTAAATTTATAGTCGATTGTGAAGCTTTTTCTGAAATATATCTCGGATATACATCCTCTTTTTCATCTAGTCCGAAAACGTTAATTGAAATATTAGTTTGCATTTCAAATTTTGGTATTTGATTTTCTGCCACTGGAAAGTTAATATCTTTAAAATTTAATCTTGACACGTGACTGATATACTTTTCAACACGAGTAGCGTTTTTTTCTGTTGGAAATAGCGCGGAAAGAACAGCCCATTGGAAACATTTGTTATCTACGTTTTTGATGTTTATACAACATTTTTTACTTTTTATTTTTAGTGGCAGGTCGATGTATGAACTACCTCGTAATGCATTATATTTCATCGTGTGAAACAATATTTCTTTGATCATTTCAAACTTCCAACCCGAACCTAATTGACTAAATTCCTCTATTGTTTTCCAGATTTCTTGGTGTATTTCATCAGATAGTGATAAAAGATCAGTCCCAAGCAAAACACGTCTTGCTTTTGCGTTCATATAAGGATCTGCAATTTCCTTGTTAGTTAATTCTTCCGTTATAACTATCTTTGAAAATATAACATGATATTGCACTAATAATCTAATACTTTTGTGTTTTTCGAGCTCACGTTTTACAGTTGTCTGTAGTAGGTGGTAAAGATTTGTTGCAGTAAAATTTACTAAAACGTTTTGATTATCAAACTGATAACTATTGTCAAAACCTGTAAAAGCAGTCGCTATTTTATCAGGTTCTCCCATAAGACTTCTCTTGGCTATATCACGCAATTTTAACATTATTATATTATAATATAATCTCTAATTGATAATTTACCTCACACTGCGCATGCGATAAACAACAATTAGAGATAAAAATATCACCTATAATATAATGACAGCAAATCTGACAAACGCACGAGAGCAAGAGGTATATCATTTTCACCCAAAATATAACTTTACCTCACACTGCGCATGCGCTAAAAATCAATTAGAGATAAAAATTATCACCTATAATATAATGACAGCAAATCTGACAAGCGCATATGAGCTAGAAGCATATCATATTCACCCAAAATATAACCTATACGCTGGAAATGCAATAGGTTCGGTTAATAACATTAAAACTGGAATATCTGTTGGCAAATTAACGTCAGCGGGTTATCAGTTTAATGTAAAGGGAGATAATACTGAGAGGATTACAATGCATAAAAAAAGATTTTATTTACACGTTGTTCTGTGATGACATTCCAGAGGGACAGCGTGTATATCATGTGAACGGTGCAGTCACTGATGATAACATTGACAACTTATCTTTACAAGATGAGTTTCAGCCGCATCCGGTCTTTGATTTATACGAAGCTAACGATTGTGGTATTATTAGAAACAGAAAAACTAAAAAAGTTCTTAGTACTATGAACAATATGGGAAATATCAGGGTAACTGTTAGAAAAACATCGACAAATCAAGTTCATTATTTTGGTCATCGTTTTGTTTACGAGGTGTTCAACAGATATATACCCGATGGTCTGGTTATTAATCACATTAATAATGTAAAAACAGACAATCGATTAGAAAATCTAGAGCTAGTGACGCAACAGGAAAATGTGAGAAAAGGAAAAAATAGTAATGGTATTAATTTTAGATGTCCAGCAAAACCTGTTATTTCCAAAAACCTCAAAACGGATGAGGAGATGAAATTCAAATCGATTACAGCTGCGGCAAAGCATTATAAGATAAATTCCAGAGCAGTAAAATTTATTGCCGGTAGAGGAACAAAATCAGCTTTTTCAAGCGAATACGATGCCAGGATTGTTTTAAGATATGATGATCAATAATATCTGATAGCTCGGTTTTAGTCAAACAATGATGATCAAATGCTATGATATCATCGCAATCAAATTTTAGTGTCGTTACTGCACTATCATTAATTTTATTTTTTTCTGATTCTGTTAGCAATATTTTATGAGAATCACCTTGCATTACAATAACGTCAACAGAATATACACTATAACCCAACAAACATTTTCTTACTGCTTCGGCTCGTTCGTTGTAATTTAATATATTAACTTTTTGGTGATATTTTATCTCATCAATCATCTTATAACAATAAATTAGATAAAAATATATTATAATAATGGACGTGATGAAACTACTCGCTGAATTATACGAAGAAGATACTAGTGATGAGGTCATGCATAGTATTACATTTTCCAAAGATTTCATAGACAAATCTATTAGTTATAATGAAAATATTTTGTATAACAACGAATCTGATGATGATGGTGAAATAGTCACTGTTGCTGACAGATCAAATTACAGCATATCAACAACTAAACGATATAATGTCAAGTATCACATTGCAAAAACAATAATGAAATTTAATTTTACCGTTGCCGAACAACAAATATTTTGGCAGCTAATCAAACCTTTCTTAAACATCAGAATTCCAGGCGGACAAAAAAATATCAAATTCGATTTCATATTTGTCAAGATTTTTAATCTAATGACAATCTCTGACGATCGCAGACAATATCTAATATCGTTATGTAAACCAGTAAAATGTAAATCTGTCAAACAAAAGTATGAAGAAATTTAAAATGGTTGGGATCCAACTGTTAAATTTATCGCTATACCCACGCCATTTGACTAAACTTTTATCTCCTTTTTTCTAATCACTTTTTCAATAACGAAGACATCCTGCTCAGTTTTCTGTAGTTCTTGTTCGTAAAAACTACGTATGATAGGTTCCCCTGCCAGATTTTTTAACGCGTATGTTACAGATATTGTGAAAAGTTCCTTAGCAACTACAAATACTTCTTTGCTCCAGTTCGGAGTAAATCCTTTTGCAAATACCTTTTTTATCAAAGCAATTCTAACTTTATCACCAGCCTTAAATTTATGTCTGCGGTAGATGTTTTCATTTGCTAATATCGGATTTTTAATAACATTATTGGGTAACATTTTGATGGATCGATGTTTCGTGTTATTATATTCACCTACGATTTGAGAAAGGTCATCGACGTACCTGTTGGTGTTTTTAGCTGTCATATGTTTATGTATTTTCTCGTTTAACGTGCGATTAAATCTCTCAACAACAACGCTTTGACCTTCGTTTCCTGTAACATATTTTTTTATATTATTTTGTTCTAGAAACTGCTCAAACTTTTTGTTAAAAATCTCGGATCCATGGTCAGTCCAGATTTTATTCGGTTTTCTTTCTGTACTCGTTATTATTTGTTTTAGCGCATCAGTCATTGAAGTTCCTGTCTTATCCGAAACAGGTACACTGAAAGCATATTTACTAAAAACGTCTATAACATTAAACAAATATCTTTTTGGAGCACCATCAGCGCCAACGTTAAACTGAGCTAGATTGGATACATCCACCAAATCTATTGCCCAGATATCATCTACACCATTAGCGACAACTTTACGTCGTGGAAACTTTTTTTTAGGTCTGTGTAGTTCGACTGCAAGAACATCGTATACTTTTTTCCAAGTCCTAATTTATATTTTGCTCCAATTATTCCCTGAACAAATCTTCTATCAAAACGTTCTCGTAGATTTGTTGGCTCCATATCACGTAATTCATCTAACAGTACTTTATCATAATCTAATTTTGAGTTTTCATGATCACGATAACAGATATCATGACGCATTGCTATTGCATCCACTTGATTGTAAGGCTCTTGACCTGGCAATGGATTGTCGTTTTCATCTAGTTGTTGATCTAGCGGATTATAAGGTCCTGTATACCGATGACCTGGCAAAGTCCAATCGCCTTTTAGTTTTGGCAATTTTCCAATAATTTTATGTATATCTATACCTGACCCTATTATTTCTCTGTTGTTACAACATTGACAGTATGCGACAATTTTATTTTGCTCAAGACACAAATCTCTGTCAGAATCACAGTTGCATATCATTCTATATTTTTAGTCGTCGACTAAAATAATATCAGGATAACCAGATTCTACGGAATTTTTCGCTGACGACGTCGCTGGGGACACATTCTTTAAAAACATATTTTTTCTTTTTCCGCAGACTGCACAAAAACTTTTAAATATTATCCTGTTGTTTTTTGTTTTTTTCTGTTGTTTCATCAATATTTTCTGTTTTAGTTCTACACTTGAGACAGTATGTTGACATTATTATATTTATAAGTTTAGATAAAATTAATTGCAATCTCATCATTAGCGTGAGAAGGTTGCTTGTCAAACAGTAAAATACATTTTAAAAAATTGAGATTTCTGCTCCTCTGTCAAATAAACATAATACAATAATATCCGCAAGCAGACGTTCCAACAGGTTGGAGTTGATTTGACGAATAATATATCTTGTTAAATTTTTTGTTCATATACTTTTTTATTACATCGCTTGGAGGAAGTGCAAACGAGTCCAAATATTTATTATTATAAACTGCTACCCAGTGTGTACCGGATCCGTCATTAAAATCTTGTATATTAATAACACACGAACTTACAGCTGATGGTGATTTTATTGCTGCGAGTTCTTCTTTAGAATAAACTCCATGAAATCCAGGAACTGCTTTTAACTTATCGATTATATCAAAATTACTCAACGGGGTGGTCGTGTTCCTGGTAATGTTAGACCACGTCCGATTTCTAAAAGATTTGGCAGCAGACTTCCCGCTAGTCCCTCCAAAAGTGGAGCGAATGGAATAATTCCTCCTTGTTTTGCTTCTTTGCGTTTTGGTGTTGCTTTCTTTTTTTGTTTTCTTTTTTTCCAACGATTTTGTTGTTGGTGATTTCTTTTTCCGTTGTGGCATTATATCATTTACAAAAAATTTACAATTTTTTTATTCCACTTCCACGAATGGTACCATTACCCTCATCAGCTTTCTTCGTTGCTCCAGAGACCGCTCCTGACATTGCTGCTAGTCCTAATGTTCCCAACACCGGCAAAACTTTAGGTATTATTGTACTAGTTAATACTGATAATGCTGGACCAAGAAAACCACCTTTGACAACAATATCGTTTGCCATCGCAGTTATTTGTGCAACACTCAAATTTAAAACAAAAGTGTTTTACGATTGTACTTGTTTACTTGATATTTTGTTATCATTAATTTTGTTAAAACACCATCAGAAATATTAGGATTGATTTTTAATGATACCTGTTCTCGCTTTGCAATAGCAGCTACTATTTTTTTAACCTGGCCTTCAGTCAAATATACTTCTTTTACAATATGTTTTGTCATTTTATATAACAACTGCAGATTAAACTTGAACTATCATTTTACCCCCAATAGAATCTACCGTGATAAATCTATCACTAATCACTAATGCGTATACGTACAACGGCGCTACTGGAACCGCCCCAAGTGTCCAGGTGATTTCAATATCCGCTGTGCTGTCTACAATTCGCTCGTTATGTTTACTAACATCAAAATGAAATATAGGATAAAGCGTACGAAATTCCTCTGCTGATATCTGAGTTCCATCTTCAACATCCTGATATTTTTGAATTGCGTCAAGCAGGTACATATACGGTCGAGTAATATTTTTATTAGCGTCATCAGCAAAATTGCATTCCATAGCTCGTTCTGGATATTGCTTTGAATTTAATCTAGCGTGTATTCGTCTGACATCAGCGTGGTCAAATATTGCATTATTTTGTTGTTGATTACCTTATCGAGCTTGCTGTTGAAATACGACAAATATTTGTCTCGGCAATTGTTCGCTTGATGTTGTTGTGACCCGCCATGTGTAGTCGGTAGTATTTGAAACCGCTGTCTGATATATTTTATGCTGCTTAAAGTAAATTCTGTTCGTATGCTTATCAAGTGTGCTATTTAGTTCTGACATTTTAGTGATTGATGGTGTTATATGTGGCATCCACAAAGCAAGTTTGTTTATGATAAACTGTACATCAGCCCCTCCAGATCTAAAAAGGCAATCGTTTTGGTCTGCTCGATCTAAACTAAGCGTATGTTTAACTCCGCGAAATACTTTATCATAATCGCGACAAAAGCCGAAAGTCATGCTTAGTGGAAGCATCATTGTAATTTGACGTGATCCTGCTGCAAGTTTTCTTCGCCTAGCAAAACCTTCATTATCACGCGGATTTCTCACGTCAAGTGTGTTAAGAAGTAAATTTAACATCGCAGTACCGTTTGCATCTGCAGCTGGTGGTGTTATATTTAGATTATTAAAAGCTGCTATAAGAGAAACTCTTGTGGGGTTTGCATTAGCATCTGCAGCAGGTGCGACAATATCTAGAGCAGCAGCATTTGCAATGAGAAAATTTCTCACAATTACAGCATTTGCATCAGCATCAGCTCCGTGTACTATAGCACCTCTCTTTAAAAATTCCTTTGATTCAGCTATACCCCGTCCAGTATCTTTAAACCACATCATATTCGTTGCAGTTGATCTCGAGTAATCGTCGGAAAACGAAATAATATTTAAAATTGTACTTGCAACTTGCATATGACTTGAAATATCTTCTATAGTTTGATTAGCTAGTTGATATCTAGCACTTTTGAATAAACTCCAGCCGTTGTTTATAAGAGCTACTTCTGCTCCAACTGCAATTACAGCAGGTGGATTGGCTACTGTCATAATCTGACCACGAACCTCTAGCATAGCCTTATGTTGCAGTAGAAATACATCTTCGTCTCTGGTGTTAAAGGTTCTAATACCAGCTTTGTTTGGTTCGTTATAATTCTCATCAAGATACTCAACATACTCAAATTCTGTCACATCGTTGTCGATGTCATAAGTTTCTGTTAACTCGAGATAATTTTTAACAGACATTTTATTTTATTAGATTATATAAAATTTTATTGCGGCACTGTTACTTTAGATATCAATTTTTGTATGATCTGCTCACCCTTTGGTGATAATAATTTTTTTTTGTTGCTGTTATCATAGCTCGCTGGGTTTCTTTTGTTGGAGCGATTTCGGAGATAGCTTGTTTTATTTCAGATGCAGTCGGTAGATCACCTTTTATTTTATCAGCTATTTTTTGTCCCACCGCAGTCCCAGCGGCAGATGCAGCTCCAGTTGCAAACGCTTTAACTGCGTCAATAGCAATTGGTGCAACTTTACGCGCTATACCCGGAATAGTTTCAATAACTTTAGTAAAACTATTTCCAAAACATTCTTCCATTTTTCTTCGATAAACTTTTTTTCTTTGTTTCATTATATTTGATGTTGTATAATTTTTACTTTTGCTCGCGTAGATGTAAATAATAAGTTACAACTTTATTATTAACATGTAACTGTTTTCCTGATTGATCTGTCAACTGTATTATTATACTTGATATTTGATCTTCAACGTCTAAAGGATAATATATAATATGTCGTGGAGTTATTTGCATGAGAGAACCTGGCGGAACTTCAGGTGTGAAACTGTAAAACGTTTGACCTTTGCTACCTTTTGATGTATAAGAGCCACAAGCAATAGAACAATTTACTAATATCGTATTTACTTCTGTTATATTTACTGGCAGTTCACTGTCATATGTAATAGGCTGATCAAGTGCAGTGTAAGTTTTTTTTCAGTAAATCCTAACAGTTGTGCAATACTTCTTTCTCTTGGTTCAAGACTGATTACTATATTTTTCAAAGTTATCCTAGCTCGCAATGTGTTATAATTTGCTGCCAATTCAAAATTATCAGCCACACCGCCAGCTTTTGTGATGAGCTCTTTGTTTGTCCTGTTTAGATCAGTAATGTTAAAATCTCCTTGCGGAATTTTTATTTTTTTTTGTTGTAGATATTGGAGATGTTGTAATCATAGTAAAATACATTTCATCGTTAACATCATTTTTCACGTTAGGTATAGCATTCCAGCAACTACAAGAAATTAATTCAATTTCATATTGTTTTGTAGGATCTAGTTGGATAGGTGGAATATAATTTACTGAAAAATTTGCGCTATCTATCGCAGACTCACTAGAGTTTAGTAATAATGTTGTTTGCATTCCTTTTATATTATATCATTTTACAAAATTAAGTCGCCGCGATTAAGTCGCCGCGATTAAGTCGCGGTGTAAAGTTTCATATTCGTCAGATGTTAATAATTCACTCGATCTTAGATGATCAAGTATGTCAATGATTTCATTATCAAGTTCAACACTAACATTCCCATCTTCTTTTGACGATATTAATATCATTAATCTACCTATCATTTCAGTAGTTGATGTAAACATTTTTACACCAGTTCCTGTTCTTACTTCTCTACTTTTCTCTACACGAGTTTTATCGAGTGTATCAAATTTCCTTTTAAAACTCCACCCTTTACCAAAAGGTTTTAATCTACTATTTTCTGCTGTTTTTTTAAACGTGAGAGCAATAACACCATATCTCATCCTATCATAAAGTAGAATAATATCATCAATTTATGTAACCGTGTTTATTTCATCTTTAAAAGTAACTCCGTCATTAAATATTACATTTAATCTATCGAGTTATTCTTGATATTCTGCATCAGTCCACTTGCTTATATTATTAACATCTCTTATATTTTCTTTCTTTAAAAAATCATCATATTCACTATCTTTTATCACATCACTTGCTCTTTTTATAAAATGAAGTCTTTGATCTCCAATTTCCATAAACTTTACAGTAAGCTCACCAACTCTTTGTTGCTTCTCTTTGATATCTTTTATATCTCCTGATAAATTTTTTATAATATTTGTTATTCCTTGCGTTGTTAACTCTGCTAATCTTCGCTCAAGTTCCAGCGGATTGTTTATCAATCGATCTGTTTCAGCTTGTCTAGCCGCAGGATCAGCTATATTTGCTGTAAGTGCCTCAATTAGTTTTCTTTTTTCTTCAGCAGATCTAGTAACAAGTTTTGCAGCAGCTGCTTCTTGTTGTTCTTTAACAATTCCAACCAAGCCTTTTTCCTGCAGTTGTTTAAGTTCTTCTTCTGACAGTGGTTTAGTTTCAGGTTGTTTACCTAATAGTGCTTCAGTAACCGGCTTGAAAATTGAAGCCGTTGCATCTGTAGCAGTTACTTGCCCACGTCGTGCCTGTTGTACTTTTTGCTTAAGCGATGTCTGAGATTGAGCAAGTTTTTTTTAGATCTTCTATGTGTTGTCTGTATCTTGCTCGTTTGTCCATTATTATTATTATAAATTTTATAATATTGAAACCCTTAATGTAAGTAAGTGTCAATACAACAGCGAAACATTTTAGTTGGATCATTTGTAAGTTTATCAAATAAGAAAAAGTTGTATTTATCTTTTGTAGCATTACGGTAAAGTTCAATAAACTTATCTTTTATCTCGTCACCGCATTGTTCGCTTTCAATATTTCTAACGTCAACATTGTCCATTTCTGGAAATAATATAAAACAACCCGTATTTCTCCGAATAAATCTGTCATCATTATAAAATCCTTGAGCGAGATAAACAGAATTACATTATTTGTTACGTGACAGTGAGAAATACGATCTTATTTTGTTCATCTCCATGTTATTTAGCGGAATATCGTCAAAAACTACTATCTTATGTTCATCTGCATCAAGTTGATTAACTGGAATAAGATATTCTGGCTGTCTAATTATAAAAAATCTTCACCAGCCTTAAGTTCATCACGAAGTTTGTCATTATAATCGCTTAATAACTCATACTTATCTTGCTGTGGATTGATTGTGTAAATATAGACACTATTGTAGTTAAAATTATCACCAAGAAGCAAGTTCATAAGCAAATTTGTTTTTCCTGATCCAGTTCGCCCAACAATAAGATAATGACAATCAGGAAGTTCATTGTTATGTTTGTGTTTCACCAGCTTCTCTGTATCAAAGTTTAATATCGACGATTTTGCCATTTTGTATAATATTAAACTAGTGTTGATAATTTTATCTAAGACAGTAAATATTGAGTTACTATACAAAATTTGGAACACTATCAGGATATTTATCCACAGAAGGTTATCAAGGTGACTTATCCAAATATGCAACTCTTGATCAGCTCAAAAATGAAATTAATAATTTATTAAATGTTGCCAGTGTAGATCCAAATAAAGTCGTCGTTTTCCAAGACAAAGAAGGACGATTAATGACGAGTAATGTAAAACTGCCAGATGTACTTGTACGAATTCCTAATGTGGTTGCTGATAATATCGTGACTTTTAACAATCGAGGTAAGATACAAGATTCTGGCAGGTCAGTAAATGATTTTGTTAAAAAAGCTGGTGATTTATTTAATGGGAATATTGTTATGAACCAGAACAAGATTACAGATCTTGGATATCCAACTACAGATGGAGACGCTGTAACAAAGAAATACGTCGATGATCAGGACGTTCCAATCAATAATGAAATAACAGCGCTCAAAAATGAATTTCTTGGTCATGTGAACACGTTTTTAAGTTTTCGCAGAAACATAAACACACTTAAAAATGAATTTTTTGGAAATCCATCAAATGTTGACATTACACTCGCTAATATTAACACAAAACTCAATGATATTAACACAAAACTCAATGATATTATTAGTGGAATTCCTAATATTGTTGAGAAAACGAGTATGGTTAAAATTCCTCACAAACAGATTAAAAATATTGTGTATACTGTTGCTTCTGGGTCTGGTAAATGGACGCAGCAAAATAAATCTATCAAATACACTGCAGAAGTTACTGGTGTGTATAGATTTACAGTGATTAGCATTGGAGATTTTAATATTTTAACCACATCTCCATTAAATATTTTGGGTACGTCTTCTGGAACTGTATCTATATTAATATTAAAAGGTATTGAAGAAGAATTTACACTTGAACTTACTACTATATTTCCAAATACAACCGAAGTCGGCTATCATTGGTGTTTGGAATTTGTAGCTGAATTACTAATACCAAGACCGGGGATTATGTAAACAAATATTATAATGAAAAGAAGTATAGTTGATTTCAATCACATTTCAAAAGATATTCCAGTACAGGATATGGACGCACTAATACAATACTACAAATATTATCACAAGAAACTTTGGTGTGTTAAAAATGTTACAAATACTACAGTAAGATCCTTCGAGTAATATCATATCTGCCGTTGCTAATGACCAGTTCTGGTATAATTTGAAGTGGGGTATCATTAAATCCGTTTTTGTTAATCATATCCGGTATTGGTGTTTCACTTACAGCGGCGTGTAAAAAAGTAGAACCACAACTTTTGATAAAAAAGCACGGTTGTGTAACATCTTTAAAAACTTACAAGAAACTACTTGATCAGATCCGATCTTACCTACGAGGAGTTCAATATAATATGGATGATTTATTACGTGAATTTCGTATTACTGACAATATGTTAACAGACATTCTACCAATGAGGGTTAGCAAGTATGAAAAAAATTATCAAAAAAAATATGAGTAACGTAAAATTTTATCTAAACTTATAAAATAATGTTTGAAAATTTGACATAATCTTTTCCAACTAAAATTTTATCTAAACTTAAGATATAATATCACTTACCTTCCTCTAATGCCTAGTTTCATTTCCGCCTTGTTAACTGAAACGTTCTAATGCACAATTTAATTTTCATCCTGTTACCTGATAAAAAAAACTTGTGGTAGACTGATTATAAAACCCATTTGCCGTCTTTAGAATAATCGTATTCCACGCATGTGCTGTTCTAACAAATTTATCACCTCTGTATGACAGAGCTTACCTGTGGGATAGGAGTCGTTGAGCTAGAATCAGCCTTTTCCCTAAACAAAATTCATCACCTCTGTATGACAGAGCTTACCTGTGGGATAGGAGTCGTTGAGCTAGAATCAGCCTTTTCCCTAAACAAAATTCGTCACCTCTGTATGATAGAGCTTACCTGTGGGATAGGAGTTGTTGAGCTAGAATCAGCCTTTTCCCTTACTACTGTATTTCTTAGCATGGTCCAGGATAATTGTGGACAGCGTGCATTTCATAACATGTACCTAGGTAATTGTGAACAGCGTGTATTTCATAATATGGTCCAGAGTAATTGTGAACAGCGTCTATTTCATAACATGGTCCAAGGTAATTGTGAACAGCGTGTATTTAATAACATGGTCCAAAGTAATTGTGAACAGCGTGTATTTCATAGCATGGTCCAAGGTAATTGTGAACAGCGTGTTTTTCATAACATGTACCTAGATAATTGTGAACAGCGTGTATTTCATAACATGGTCCAGAGTAATTGTGAACAGCGTCTATTTCATAACATGGTCCAAGGTAATTGTGATGAGTGTGTATTTCATAAATTGGTCCAGGGCAGTTGTGAACAGCGATCATTTAATAACATGGTCCAAAGTAATTGTGAACAGCGTGTATTTCATAACATGGTCCAAGGTAATTGTGAACAGCGTGTATTTCATAACATGGTCCAAGGTAATTGTGAACAGCGTGTATTTCATAATATGGTCCAGAGTAATTGTGAACAGCGTGTATTTCATAACATGGTCCAGGGTAATTGTGAACAGCGTGTATTTCATAACATGTACCTAGGTAATTGTGAACAGCGTGTATTTCATAATATGGTCCAGAGTAATTGTGAACAGCGTCTATTTCATAACATGTACCTAGGTAATTGTGAACAGCGTGTATTTCATAATATGGTCCAGAGTAATTGTGAACAGCGTCTATTTCATAATATGGTCCAGGGTAATTGTGAGCAGCGTATATTTAATAACATGGTCCAGAGTAATTGTGAACAGCCTGTAATTAATAACATGGTCCAGGGCAATTGTGAACAGCGTGTATTTCATAACACGGTCCAGGATAATTGTGAACAATGTTGATATAATAAATCAGACAGTAATACAGTAGATCAGTTTATAAAATTGTAAACAAATTTAAGAATTTCCAAGTGGAAAACTAACACCCTGGTAGCAGATTCAAACAGACACATTTACCTCCATTGATGATCACTTGAAGATTTAAAGTATATATAATGTGGCAAACGAGGTTCTTGACTTTGACAAACTGGATAATGAAGTCAGCCATTAAGGACAATCAAACTGGAATACAGTTGTACGTTACAAAAGAGCTGCCTCCGCCGTCTCCTCAACATCCAGTGGCAGAAGGAATTTAGAACGCCGACTTATGGGGAACCACCAATCAGATTACAATCAGAACTTCACTGTCCTACTTGAATATCTAACAGCGACCGCTTAGGGGTCATGTTCTGGCACCTATATTATTGCCATAATTGCTAATTTTACCAGCCAGTTAAAGACTGAGCGGTATGGCATGTAGTAGAATGGAACCACACGGGTAAGGGAATGGTCCACAGAGGAAGAAGATGGAGCATGTCAGCCGATGAGGAGATCAAGGCTTCCAGACAACCAAGGATCCAAATGAAGACAACATTCAATTCAGCCTTGCCACTGGTGAGGCGTAGTAAAGGCCGAAAGTTCCAATGGAGGCGAGCGGCATATATAATTGCTTCATATACATAATTATTATACGCCCATTCGTTTCTCCGTTACCTTTACATTGTCAGAATCATGCAATATTTTAGGATACTGCACTCATGCTTATTTCATATTGAAAAAAACATGTGCCCAACAGTGATTTAGGAACTACATTGTAAATAAACCATGTATACTCACATAGTAGAAAATTCACATTTTGGATGATTAAATATGTTCCTGAATGAACTAAAGAGGATGCTTCGTGGACTGCCACATACCAGCTGCTTTGCCACATTCCGCGTTAACTTTTTTATACAGCGTTTCGAATTTAGGTTAGCCATAGACGCCAGATAGGGTCCATGCATATAACATGTAAATGACAAGGCATTAATTGTCTTCTTTAGCTAGTAAAACAATGGCAAGAATATACTTACAGTTTTACATCCTGAATTTCATCAAAATGTACTTTCTTAGTTCTGTAAATCCGAATTACATGAGCCAAGTACACATTTGGAAACTGTACTATAATTTCGACAATATTCCAAGTACAATTACATAGTCTTTACTGCACTCAAAATGAAATACACATTATATTCCATAGTGTCCTTTTTATAACTACAATTGAAAGACTTCATATTTTGACCACATTATGATTTCAAATATTTGTTACGTGTCTAGGCTCGTGCAAATACTAACAAGAAAAGAGTGAAATCAACAAGCCTTGTAAAATTTGACAAATTATTTCCCTAGAAAAATAAGGTAAAAATCAGAAAAATAACTTGCCGTACAAACAAATTCAAAATTAATCAATGAATAAAAAAATAGAAGTCCTATCGATGAAAAGTCCTAAATGAATCGCAGTTCAAATCCTAATGAAATTCAGAATAGAAGTGGATGGCGTCTTCGATAGTCACCTGTTTACTGATGTGTCAACAGTTCTTTGTCAAATCATAGCAAATAATAATCCAGATTGGAATTCCGAATAATTTTCAATAAATATCTTTGTCCAAGAATTTTGTAAGGAGTACTAGTATTTTCCAGGAAAAGAATCACTAATTCTGTAAATTGAATACAAATAAAAATTCAATTCAAACTGGTCGCAACAAAACATCTTTAAGTGTCAAAGATTTGAAGCTCAACTGGCTACTTCTTAAATGTTATACAGTTAGTTAAGACACAAAACAGATTCCTGTATGAGGGTCACGTCGTCACCTAGAACAAGGTTGAAATAAGTTACATGCCTAACATCGCGTATTCAGTATATCCTTTACTGAAATCAGGGGTTCTTATTCTGGGAAAAAATTTTGTGTACTAAAAGCATTAACAGATCTTAATCAATATCAACAACTAGATACAATGTTTCTACTACTGATTATTTATCAAGTCAAACATAACTGAATTTAAAAAAAATCAAATCCAGTAGACAAAGTTATCATTACAATAACATGTAATGAAATATAAAACAATTTCAAAGGAACAAACAAATAATTAAATTACATATACATAACACATTCAATGACAAAACTGAAACACAATAGCAGATGTCAACACGCTGCTGAAATCCGATGTACTTCATCTATAATTTGCATAGATAAATCCAGTCCATGATAATGAAATTTCGTAGATTCGATAAAAATACCAAAATGAAAAATTTGCTACAATACGCATTCATTCACAATATGACCCCAAATTTCAATGTTAAGTAGACAGAACGCCATTTTATTCGAAAGTTATGTCTAGCGCGCGACTAAGTTCAAATTTTTCTGGGCGGAGTTGTGTGCGCATTAATAATTTTATTGTTGTGTAATAATGAATCTGCGCTTGTGTATTTCGTTTGGAATACGGTATACATTCAGTTACTTTGTTTCTAGTAGTGTAGTTTTGTTTACATAATTAAGCTTTATGTAGATAAAGAAAATGATTAGCTGAGAAAATACGTTATTGCATTTGTATGGAAAAACTTGTTTTATCGGCTGTATTTACTGCATTCATGTTATTAATTACTCTATCTGGGCAATAAGAACGAAGTCAATCATCTCCTAAATAACGGTAAACAAAGCAGCATATCCGGTAGGGGCTACATATCTTATCTCCCTCCAAGCCAGAGAAGAATGCTTTTTAAGAAAGGCGGTGCAACAGACAACAGGAAACCTGTTTAACAGTCAAAACAATGCTGTAATATCACTGCGTATGGAACAGACAACAGGAAACCTGTTTAACAGTCAAAACGATGCTGTAATATCACTGCGTATGGAACAGACAACATGAAACCTGTTTAAAAGACAAGACGATGCTGTAATATCACTGCGTATGGGCCACACAACAGGAAACCTGTTTAACAGTCAAAACGATGCTCTAATATCACTGCGTATGGAACAGACAACAGGAAACCTGTTTAACAGTCAAGACGATGGTGTATTATCACTGCGTATGGAACAGACAACAGGTAACTTGTTTAACAGTCAAAACGATGCTGTAATATCACTGCGTATGGAACTGACAACAGGAAACCTGTTTAACTGTCAAAACGATGCTGTAATATCACTGCGTATGGAACAGACAACAGGAAACCTGTTCAGACGATGTTGTAATATCACTGCATATGCAACAGAGAACCAGAAACATGTTTAACATTTGAGACGATGCTGTAATATCACTGCATATGCAACAGAGAACCAAAAACCTGTTTAATTGTCTAGCCGATGCTGTAATTTCACTGTTTATACAACAGAGAACCGAAAACAGACAATGTTGTTAAATCACTGCATAAACGAAGTTAAGATTAAGCTCTGACGTTTAGCTGTTAAGGAGGCTAGCAACGTTAAAACAGGCACTTTACAAATTAGAATCCAAATAACTTATATGCAGAAAGAAAATACTTTGGTGCTAGCTTGCAAATTATATTCCAACGAAGGCTTAAAAATAGGGAATTTAGGAAACTATTTAACAGTGTATTTATTTTAAATTAATTCCTAACACCGGAATACGACGACAACAAGGTACGTAAAACCCAATGGAATTTGCTAACAAGGTACGTATAACCCAGTGGAATTTGCTACCAAGGTAAGCATAGCCCAGGTGGATTTGCTACGAAGTTACGTAAAATCCAGTGGAGTTTACTACCAAGGAATGTATAATCCAGTTCAATTTGCTACCAATACGTATAACCAAGTGAAATTTACTACAAAAGTACGTCTAACCGAGAGGAATTTTCTACCAAGGTACGTATAAACTAGAGGAATTTGCTATCAAGGTACGTATAACCCAGTGGAATTTACTACCAAGGTACATATAACCCAGTGCAATTTCCTACCAAGGTACGTATAACCCATTGGAATTTATTACAAAAGTACGTGTAACCGAGTGGAATTTGCTACCAATGTACTATAAACCAGAGGTATTTGCTACCAAGTTTAATATAACCCAGTGGAATTTATTACCAAAGTATGTATAACACGTGTAACCCAATGTTTGCATAACCTATTGAAATTTGCTACCAAGATACGTAAAACCCAGTGGACTTTACTACCAAAGTACGTATAACAATATGGAATTTACTACCAAGTACTTACAAGCTAGTGAAATTTCCTACCAAGGTACTATAACCTAATGGAATTTGATACCATGGTACGTATAACCCAGTGAAATTTGCTACCAAGATACGTATAATCCAGTGGAATTTACTACCAAGGTACGTATAACCCAGTGGGATTCGCAAACAAGGTATGTATAACCCAGTAGAATTTGTTACCAAGGAAGGTATCACTCAGTGGAATTTGCTACCAATGTACTATAACCCAGTAGAATTTGCTACCAAGGTAGCTTTAACCCAGTGGAATATGCTACCAATGTATGTATGACCCAGTGACATTTACTATAAAGATACTTATAACCTAGTATAATTTACTACCAAGGTACCTATATCCCACTGGAATATGCTAACAAAGTAAGTATAACCCAGTGGAATTTTTTTTATCAAAGTACTTATAACCCAGTAGAATTTATTACCAAGGTACGTATAAGACAGTGGAATTTACTACCAATGTACGTATAACCCAGTGGAATTTACTACCAAAGTACGTATAACCCAGTGGAATTTATTACCAAGGTACGTATAACCCAGTGGAATTTGCTACCAATGTAAGTATAACCCAGTGGAATTTACTATCAAGGTACTGAAAACCCAGTAGAATTTACTACCAAGTTTCTTATATCCCAGCCGAATTTACCACAATTGTACATATAAACCAGTGGAATTTACTAGCAAGCTACGTATATCCCAGTGGAATGTAGTAACAAGGTACGTGTAACCCAATGAAATTTATTACCAAGGTACGTATAACCTAGTCGAATTTACTACCAAGGTACGTATAAATCAGTTGAATCTACTACCAAGGTACGTATATCCCAGTGATATATACTACCAAGCGAATAACCAGTGGAATTTACTACCAAGGTAGGTATAACCAAGTGAAATTTACTACCAAGGTACGTATAACTCAGTGGATTTTGCTACCAAGGTACTTATAACCCAGTGGAATTTACTACCGAGGTACATATAACCCAGTGGAATTTACTACCAAGGTTCCAATAACCCACTGAAATTTGCTACCGAGGTACGTATGGTTGGCTTCCGTTAGTCTCGAGAGACGATGGAAATGCGCACATGAAAGGTGTCCTAGTTTGTAGCTGTGCAGCGTCTTCTGTGACTATAAAGTCCCATGCGGGAGTGGCAATCCTTGCTACAGTTGCTACACTTGAAGTATGAATCAGGTCTTAGTTGGAACTGCATCCTCTTCCTGTGATCTTTTCTCATCAGCAAGCTGTCGTAACTTTTCCTCACTGGCTTTCAGACCTGTGTACAGAGCATGTCGCCAGCTGGACTTGTCGAGGGCAAGCTCTTCCCAGGTGTTAACCTCTATTCCAAGAGCTTGGTAGTATATTCCACTGGTTATTCGCTTGGTACGTATAACACAGTTGAATTTACTACCAAGGTACGTATAACACAGTGGAATTTGTTACCAATGTAAGTATGAACCAGTGGAATTTACCACCAAGGTACGTACATCCAAGTGGAACGTATTACAAAAGTATGTATAACCCAGTGATATTTCCAACCAAGGTAATATAACTCAGTGGAATTTGCTAACAAGGTATGTATAACCCAGTGGACAGTGGAATTTACTACCAAAATAAAGTGGATTTTGCTACCAAGGTAGGAATAACCCAGTGGAATTTACTACCAACATACCCTTTAACCGAGTGGAATTTGCCACCCAGGTAAGTATAACCCTCTGGAATTTACTATTAAGGTACTTATAGCCCAGTGGAATCTACTACCAAGGTACGTATAACCAAGTGGAATTTACTACCATAGCAAGGTACAAATAGCACAGTGGAATTTACTAACAAGGTACCTATAAACCAGTGGAATTTACTACCAAGTTAGGCATAAGCTAGTAGAATTTGCTAAAAAGGTACGTATAACCCAGTGGAATTGGCTACCAAGGTACGTGTAACCCAGTGGAATGTATTAGCAAGGTAAGCATAGCCCGGTGATAATTACTACCAAGGTACAATAACACAGTGTAATATATTACCAAGGTACATATAACCCAGTGGAATGCAATACCAAGGCACGTATAACCCAGTGTAATTTACTACCACTGTCAGTATGAACCAGTGGAATTTACCACCAAGGTGCGAATAACCAAGTGGAATATACTTCCAAAGTACATATAACCCAGTAGTATTTCCTACCAAGGTACTATAACTCAGTGGAATTTACTACCAAGGTAAATATAACCAGTGGAATTTACTACCAAGGTACTATAACCCAGTATCATTTACTAGCAGAATGTACTGCCAAGGTACGTATAACCCAGTGGAATTTGCAAACAAGGTACGTATAACCCAGAGGAATTTGCTACCAAGGTGCGTAAAACCCAATAGAGTTTATTACTAAGGTACGTATTACCCAGTGGAATTTGCTAACATGATACATATAACCCAGTCGAATTTACTATCAAAGTAAATATAACGCAGTGAAATGCACTACTAAGCTTCGAATAACCAGTGGAATTTACTACCAAGGTAAGTATAACCCAGTGGAATTTGCTACCAATGTACGTATAACCCAGTGGTATTTACTATCAGGGTACTTATGAATGTTATTAGAACACCTTTGTATTCCCAATGAAGATTTTTATTGTATAATTCGTAATCAAATACTATACACAACAATAACTTGATTCTGCTCGGATGTTAAAGCACGAATGAATAGTTTTCCAATGACGAGATTATATAGTCCTCTACTTGATCTCATGTCACAAAATAACAGTTGCTAAAAGAAACTTTTAGCTAATGGAAAAAAACCTTCTAGAAACTTCTTAATCTTTACAAAATAAAATGTTAGTTATATTTAGAAAGTCTAATACTAAAAATATTATATATAACCTGAAGTATGTTTATTACTCCAGCAAATTGTAATGGGAGTCCAGTAACGTTTTATAGACAGTAGATGAAGGGATACATGCAAATGAAAATATTCTCTGTTATTACTCTTTGTAGATCGTTTGCAACATGACAATCTTTGGGACCAAGAGAGACATTATTTGGTCTTTCTTTCAATGAGCACATATTAATGGTCATAATTTGTCTCATTCCTGTGAATTATTACTATATTCATAGGTAACTGCATTTGTATGGGAAAATATGAACTAGTTTTTTGGATGTTTATACTGCACGATATTGGGAGTACAGTATATCCATCCGAAAAAACGAGTACATATTTTCCCATTCAAATGCAGTAATCGTTTTATTATATGCTCATTTTCTTATTCTACCCAAGGCTTAAATATATAAAGAAAACTAAACTGCAACAAAAAAAATAACTAAATGTATGCCGTATTCCAAACTAAATACACAAGCGTAGCCGAATATTACACAACCATATTATTAATGCGCACATAACTCCGCCCAGACAAATTTGAAGTTGGTCGCGCGCTAGACGTAAGTTTCGAAAGAAAATGGCGTTTGATCTACTTAAAATTGAAATTTTGAGTAATATTGTCATTGGATACACCTTAAAACAACTTTACCATTTGATCTGGAACGGATACGTTTTGGCATTTGTGTTAATTCGACGCAATTTTGTAATTATGGTCTGTATTTATCTACATGAATCAACATACATTGGATTCCAGCAGCGTCTGCCAATTTGATTATATTGATGTGTTTTGACATCGGCGTGCGTGTTTCTGTTCTGTCATTGAATGATTAAGATCATAATGTGGGGAAAATATGAAGTCTTTAAATTCCGATTATCAAAAATACGCTGTGGACATTAATGTTTGCTTCATTTTGAGTGCAGTAAGAAATATGTAACTACACTTGGAATAAACTAAAAATTACAGTACAATTTCGGGATGTAAAATTGTAAGTATATTTTTGCCATTTTTATTACCAGCTAAAGAAAACAATTTATGTCTTATAACTTGCATATTATTGTACGGACCAATGTCTGGTGTCTATACAGTAGCTAGCCTAAATCTGAAACATTGTATCAAAAAGTTAACTCGGAATGTGCCAAAGCTGCTGCTATGTGGCAGTCTATGAAACATTTGAGGGTATGTGGCAGTCCATGAAATATCTGCTTTAGTTGATTCATAATAATTGTTTACGTTAGAAAATAATTTTTTTCAATAGAAAATAGTTCCTTTGTTCACATGCATTAAGTATGAATTGAGCGCGAGGAGTACAGTATCGCATAATATTGAACGATTCTGACAATTAAAGTTAACGGAAAAAACAATGAGCATATAAAAATACTGAATACATACCATCTAAGTATCTCAGATCTGAATGGAAGCTATTATATACTCTTTGTTTTCCTTTGGATTACATACTACAAGTTCTTATATGCTACTCGATTCTCTTAAGATTTTAGAATATAAGTTTTTATATGCTGTTTGATTCATTTTAGTTTACAGGATACAAGTCCTTGCACGCTGCTTGCGTCCTTTTTGAGTACATACTACACATTATTTTGTGCAGCGTGCTTACCTTTATATTATGTACTAGTTACTTCTCTTTAGATTACAAAGGGCAAGTTTTGTATATTGCTTGTTGCCTATTAGAGTACAGAGCACACATGTTTGTATATTGCTCGCTGCACATTTCATAGTACAGAATAGAAGCTTTCATTGACAGCTTGCTTCCCGTTTGATTACATAGCACAAGTTCTTGCATATTCCGCTTTTGTTCTTAAAGATTACAAAATTCAAACTCTAGTATTCTGCTTTGCTTCACTTTAGATTATAGTGTACAAGTTCGTGTATACTGCTTGTTTCCCATTACATTACAATGTACAAGTTCGTTTATACTGCTTGCTTTCTGTTAGATATATTACATCATAAAAGATCGTGAATACTGCTTGCTTCACGTTAGATTACAGCACACAAGATCGTGTCTTCTGCTTGCTTTCTGTTATATTACGTGGTACAAGTTCGTGTCTACTGCTTGCTTTCTGTTATATTACGTGGTACAAGATCGTGTCTACTGCTTGCTTTCCGTTATATTACGTGGTACAAGTTCGTGTCTACTGCTTGCTTTCCGTTATATTACGTGGTACAAGTTCGTGTCTACTGCTTGCTTTCTGCTATATTACGTGGTACAAGTTCGTGTCTACTGCTTGCTTTCTGTTATATTACGTGGTACAAGTTCGTGTCTACTGCTTGCTTTCTGTTATATTACGTGGTACAAGTTCGTGTCTACTGCTCACTGACCTTTAGATCACCAGATAACATTGTTGATGATTTATATTGTTTGCTGACTTTTCACAGAATAATAGTATTGACCGAAAGGAAAGAATGCAATTTTGAGACCTCCCTCTATAGCAACGTGTCTCAATAATCTGAACTCCCCACATGGTAAGACTTTTAGAATGATATAGTCTAACATGAGTGACTTGGGAGCGACACGTACAAGTAATGACGACATTCCTCATTAGAATAGTGCTGTCCAACATGCAGTCCGCGGGCTGATTTTAAATGGCCAGCCAGAGCTTGAGCAATTTTTTGTGCATTTATGTAAAACAAAAGGTCAATAGCCTAGTTTGATTTCATGCTGCAGCTTTCGGCTTCAAGAAAAAAATTTCAGTGGCACATGGTGTCAGAAAGGTTAAACAAAACTGCTTAAAATCTCGAAGACATGTGCTTTTTATTTTCTTTTTATGACCTGATATTGAATTTAATGTATTTAGTGACAATAATAACCCATTTTTAATGCATGGTCGGAGTTATAAAATATAGTGACATAAAAGAAAGATACATGCCTACGTCATATGGTTATGGGGCACATAATAAAAAAATAATCATACACAAAGAACGCCAGATAAAGGTAAAGACCGGAGCTCACAAAGTTACAGTGTTTCTTTAAAAAGCAATGACAGAAATTTTTAAAATTCTCAATATCACGAGAAAAAAACCACCACGAAATATCAATATATCTGGCTTTAAAATAAAA
The DNA here is from genome assembly GCA_016746295.1 of Potamilus streckersoni. Classification (NCBI taxonomy): domain Eukaryota; kingdom Metazoa; phylum Mollusca; class Bivalvia; order Unionida; family Unionidae; genus Potamilus; species Potamilus streckersoni. Next base: position 87,385 of record JAEAOA010001233.1, read on the forward strand.
TGCATGTGGCAGTTTTCCGATCCATTAAAGATTCATATTGATTGTGTTCATTTTATAAAGGCACAAGAAGTGTTGTTATAACACCAGAAGAGCTTTCAAAAGACACAAGAAGAGCATTTATAACAAACAAGAAAAGTTATATAACATACAAAAAGAATTATTATAACACAAGAATTTAAACAGAAATTAAATCTCATGGAATTCGAAACATGAAAAATGAAGTTATGTGCATATAATTTAATTATTTGTTTGTTAGATTCAAAAAAAGAATTTAAATTCCATTACATGCTATTATAATGTAACTTTATTACTGGATTTGATATTGTCTAGAAATAAAGTTCACTTCTGTTTGACCTGACTGTTATTTTATTTTATTGATAATAACGAATAATATAAACATTGTATCTAGTTTCTGAATTTGTTTTAGTTTTAGTAAACAACCTTTTCTTAACATTTTAAAATTCTTTCTCAGAGTAAGAATCAATAAGTCAAGGTATTGCCTGAGTACGTCATATGAAACGTGTTTATTGTTGCAAACTTCTATTCTTTTCTGAATGACTGACCCTCATTAGGGAATCTGTTTTGCGTTTCATTTAGCATATAACCGTTGTTTTTTATAGAAGTTTTTCAGTCTGGTTCCAAACAATTGACACGTTAAGTTGTTAAGTATGTTATGACCAGTTTGAGTTATTTATTTATTTTCTTCACAAATCTTGAATTTTAAGTGTTTTTTTTCCTCTGGAAATACATAAGTGCTCCTAAAAATTGTTTGATAAAGGCATTCGCTGAAAATTATGCGGAATTCAAAACTGCAATATTTGCTGTGATTCAACAAGAAGCTGTTGAATAACAGCACTTCGCACACCACAACAGATGTCATTGCATTCCATTTTGGATTTGATCGGGATTTGAACTCAGATCCATTCAGGGCTTTTTAATAATATAACTTTTATTGTTTAATTCTTTAATTATTTTGGGTTTGATTCGTAAAACCGTAAGTTTTTTTCTCTCCATTTTCACTTGGTATTCTAGGGAAAGAAATTATTTGTTAAATTTTACAAAGCGCGTTGTCTTCACTCTTTTCTGTTACTAATTTTAAAAGCCTGGACTCGTAAAAATGGTAATTCCCAATTTTCGTTTCGTAAATGTGGTAATTCCCACTTTTCGTTTCGTAAAAATGTTAATACCCAATTTTCGTTTCGCTTTAACTGATTTGGCATTAGCGAGAAAGAAGAAAAATTCTGTGAAAGTTTCGATTGACTCAGAAAATGTTGATTGTAGCTATTTAACAAGCAATCAATCTATTTAATGTAGTTGAATCAAAAACATATACAATAAAACTAAAAGCATGTAATCGCTTCTCATGGATTAATCTGATCATGCGGTCTTTAACTAGTCGTAATGTCTTCCTTTGGTAGCTAATAAGCGTAAAATAAGGACAGCTACCCCAAGGCAGTGTCATTCACTAGTTATGAGGACAGTGTCCCTGGATCAGTGTTATATATTAGAAATGCTAATGTTCTATAATTATTTTACACGTTTAAAATGAAAAATAATGCAGCAAGACCAAACAGCAAACATGCAATGAAAACAATGTTGTCAAGCTGTTAGAAAGACTACAGAATAGAACAGAATTTATCGATTTGATGTAACCAAAACACACACACACACAGAGTCATAAATAAATAATTAATATAAAATAAACTATTGCATACATGAACGGATAAGTGAATGAATAGTGGCAATACACAAATTTTGTGCGCATAAATCTTCAGAGAGAGAGAGAGAGAGAGAGAGAGAGAGAGAGAGAGAGAGAGAGAGAGAGAGAGAGAGAGAGAGAGAGAGAGAGAGAGAGAGAGGGCATGTATGCATTATACACACATTTTCCTATGGAATTTAGAGCTGGTCAAAATCCTCATTTCTGGATAATTATAGTAGCTTATACATACCAATAATAAGTATTAATATACGTTTTTTATAAGTAAGAAATATAGAGGACAGAATACTACAAATTTATATTCATCTTTGATCTGATTATTTAAAGAAAGTTTGCATTTCATATAGTTCGTTTATTACATGTCTATCACTCATTTTATTTGATAGATGTGAAGAAATCCTTAATATACGTAAAGCCTTTCTGTGACCGACATTAACCTATAACATACGTAAAATCTTTATGTGGCTGACATTAGTCCATGACATACGTAAAGTCTTTCTGTTGCTGACAATAGTCCATGACATACGTAAAGTCTTTATGTGGCTGACATTAGTCCATGACATACGTAAAGTCTTTATCTGGCTGACATTAGTCCATGACATACGTAAAGTCTTTATATGGCTGACATTAGTCCATGACATACGTAAAATCTTTCTGTGGCTGACATTAGTCCATGACATACGTAAAGTCTTTCTGTTGCTGACAACAGTCCATGACATACGTAAAATCTTTCTGTGGCTAACAATAGTCCATGACATACGTAAAGTCCTTATGTGGCTGACATTACTCCATGACATACGTAAAGTCTTTATGTGGCTGACACTAGTCCATGACATATGTAAAATCTTTCTCTGGCTGACATTAGTCCGTGACATAGTAAAGTCTTTCTGTGGCTGACAATAGTCCGTGACATACGTAAAGTCTTTCTGTGGCTGACATTAGTCCATGACATACGTAAAGTCTTTCTGTGGCTGACAATAGTCCATGACATACGTAAAGTCTTTTTGGTGACCGACATTAGCCCGTAACATACGTAAAGCCTGTCTGTGGTTTGCATAAGCAACTATTCTAAGATACTGAGTGGTTTCAAACATTACTTTCATTTCTTTATGCTGTTAGGTATATGTAATTTAATTACTTGTCTGTTAGTTTTAATTTTTTTCATTTTATTTGAATTTCATTACTAGTTATTGCAATGATAACTTTATTCTCTGGAATTGACATTTTTCATGATAATTGAGTTCAGTTCTAGTAAATAACAAGTGTTGCTACATTGTAGTTTTTAGCTAAGTTTCTAGCCTTGCTTCAGAATTGGTAAACAAAGAGAGAAAATCATTGGTTATAAACAAGATTATACTTAGCCTGCGTGTTAGTTCGAGCAAATATCTTTTTTAAAAATCTATTTCCAGTGTGGGACTCATTGATGTTTAACTAATGGTATACTACTGTACGTGATAATTGACTTGTAGTTTTCTTGCGCCGCTCGATCTAAATGATCACAAGACCCATCACGTGTGTATGATTTGAGTTTCAGCTGAGGCTAAAGCTGACGTTTTATAGTGAAATAGTCAGTCGTAAATTAATACCTTTGTAGCTCAAAATTATGTTGTGTTGTGACCAGTTTAATTGAATGTTATTTAAAATAATTTATTAACCATGGAAAATAATTGTCATCAAAATTCTTGGACAAAGACGTTTATTGGAAATTATTCGGAGTTGTATAGCCGGAATATTATTCTTGATTCATGTATTTTCAACAAGGCACTGTTGACACGACAACACTAAACCGAGTATAGAAGACGTCATCTTTCCATCTTGTACCTTCATCGGGATTCGAACTTTAATTCATTCAGAACTTTATAGTGATATAACTTATATTTTTACGTTCTATGATTAATTTTTGGTTTAGTTTCACAAACCGTACGTCCATTTTCATATTTTGTTTACCTTATATGTTTTAAATACTAGTGTTAAAAAAGTCATACAAAGTATAATTTAAGGACTGATTTAGGGTAACACTAGTGTTAAAAAGCCATACAAAGTAAAGATCTAAGGGCTGATTCAGGGTAATACTAGTATTAAAAAGCCATATAAAGTAAAATCTAAGGACTGATTTAGGGTAATACTAGTGTTAAAAAGCCATACAAAGTAAGATCTATGGACTGATCTAGGGTAACACTAGTGTTAAAAAGTCATACAAAGTAAAGATCTATTGACTGATTTATGGTAATACTAGTGTTAAAAAGTCATACAAAGTAAGATCTAAGGACTGATTTTGGGTAATACTAGTGTTAAAAAGCCATGTAAGATCTATTGACTGATTTAGGGTATTACTAGTGTTAAAAAGTCATACAAAGTAAGATCTATGGACTGATTTAGGGTAATACTAGTGTTAAAAAGTCATAAAAAGCAAGATCTATGGACTGATTTAGGGTGTTAAAAAGCAATACAAAGTAAAGGTCTATGGACTGCTTTAGGGTAATACTATTGTTAAAAAGTCATACAAAGTAAGATCTAAGGACTGAGTTAGGGTAATACTAGTGTTAAAAAGCCATGTAAGATCTATTGACTGATTTAGGGTAATACTAGTGTTAAAAAGTCATACAAAGTAAGATCTATGGACTGACTTAAGGTAATACTAGTGTTAAAAAGTCATACAAAGCAAGATCTATGGACTGATTTAAGGTAATAGTAGTGTTAAAAAGTCATACAAAGTAAGATCTATTGACTGATTTAGGGTAATACTAGTGTTAAAAGGTCATACAAAGTAAAGATCTAAGGACTGATTTTGGATAATACTAGTGTAAAAAAGCGATAAAAAAGTAAGTTCTATGGACTGATTTAGGGTAATAATATTACTAAAAAGCTATACAAAGTAAAGATCTATTGACTGATTTAGTTTACTAATTGGGATAAAAAGCCATAAAAGTAAGATATAAGGACTGATTTAGTGTAATACTAGTGTTAAAAAGCCATACAAAGTAAAGATCTATGGACTGATTTAGTTTAATACTAGTGTTAAAAAGACATACAAAGTAAAGTTCTATGTACTGATTTAGGGTAACACTGGTGTTAAAAAGCCATAAAAAGTAAAGATATATGGACTGATTTAGGATAATACATGTGTTAAAAAGCCATACAAAGTAAGATCTAAGGACTGATTTAGGTTAAAACTAGTGTTAAAAAGCCATACAAAGTAAAGATCTAAGGATTGATTTAGGTTAATACTTGGGTTAAAAAGCCATAAAAAAGTAAGATATAAGGACTGATTTAGGGTAATACTAGTGTTAAAATGCCATGCAAAGTACGATCTAAGGACTAATTTAGGGTAATACTATTGTTAAAATGCCATGCAAAGTAAGGATCTATTGACTGATTTAGGGTAATACTAGTGTTAAAAAGTCATAGAAAGTAAGATCTATTGACTGATTTAGGGTAATACTAGTGTTAAAAAGCCATACAAAGTAAGATCTATTGACTGATTTAGGGTAATACTAGTCTTAAAATGCAATACAAAGTAAGATCTAAGGACTGAATTAGAGTAATACTAGTGTTAAAAAGTCATACAAAGCAAGATCTATGGACTGATTTAGGGTGTTAAAAAGCCATACAAAGTAAGATCTAAGGAATGATTTAAGTTAATACTAGTGTTAAAAAGCCATACAAAGTAATATCTATTGACTGATATATGGTAATACTAGTGTTAAAAAGTCATACAAAGTAAGATCTATTGACTGATTTAGGGTAATACTAACGTTAAAAAGCTATACAAAGTAAGATCTATTGACTGATTTAGGGTAATACTAGTCTTAAAATGCCATACAAAGTAAGATCTAAGGACTGAATTAGGGTAATACTAGCGTTAAAAACCATTTAAAGTAAAGATCTATTTACTGATTTAGGATAATACTAGTGTTAAAAAGCCATACAGAAAAAGATCTATGGACTGATTTAGGGTAATATTAGTCTTAAAAAGCCATACAAAGTAAGACCTATTGACCGATTTAGGGTATGACTAGTATTAAAAAGAGATAAAAAAATAAGATCGAAGGACTAATTTAGGGTAATACTAGTGTTATAAAGCAATCAAAAAAGTAAGATCATTGACTGATTTAAAGTAATACTAGTGTTAAAATTCGATAACAATGTAAGATAAACAGACTGATTTAGATTAATACAATACTTTACCAAATCCAGATATAAAAAGCAAATTGTTCATATTAAAACCCCAGCTTTTGTACTTTTTTCCCTTAGCAATTAGTTACATTAATTCTCAAATTGTATAAAAGAATATAATGTTTGCTGTAAAAGTTTTGACAATTGCTTACCGATATTTATATAAAGTATATATCGGCCAAAATCTCTGTATTCAAACATATTTTTGGTGGAATTTTCTGAGACTGCAGCAACCAATAGCAATATTTCTCTGTCTATACATTCTAAAATGTGTTTTCAAACATTCAAAACTTTCACAGCAAAGTACACATTTGACAACTAGAGATACAAAAGAATTAAAAAAATGCAAATTACAAGCTCCAGACTTTGTAAATTATTATTTAGAAATATGTTTACTGCTTTGACACATTTAGGGCTATAGTCTTTATAGTCTCTATAGTCTCTATTTATAAAAACAGGTCCTAAATAATTCAAACTATCCGCTATGCATATCAATAGATCTCCGTACTTAAATACAACGTCCAGTTTGCGAGCTCTTTTAAAAGTCATAGCCTTTGCTTGACCAATATTTAAAAATCTGTTCCATTTTATATAGCATGAATGAAACTTGTCTAATGATAATTGTGGTCCATCTGCTGCCGCTGACAGTATTACCGTATTTTCAGCAATCACAAAAGATATAAAGTCATTTTATCTAATATGGATGTCAGCCACATTTCATTGCAAAGCAATTTCTGAACTGACTGAATTGAACTGAAATGAATATAAATTCAATTTTTCTGAGTAGAGGTAAATCACATACTATAATAACAATACAACCACATTGTTGTGATAAAAATATAAAAACCACTTGATACTACGCTTTAAATTCTCAAATACTGAATCTGATCGTATGTTACATAGGGAGCAAAACTCAGTGTATAAATCAATAATCGCACTCAAGAAAAGGTGCACGAGAGAATCCCCGATGAATAAATTAACTCAAGCGAGGAGAAACCCTCGATCATTTTTAGCATATTTTGAAACAAAAGAGTATTATTCTCAACATGCAGTGGAATGTATCCCACCCCACCCACCCCCGTATGCATACTTTAAATCCTTAATGATAAAACCGGAGTTAGATGACTGAGTCCGAGTTAGATGACTGAGTTTGAGTTAGATGACTGACAATATTTTTGGTCAAACTACCTCACTTACATGTTGATGACTTAAATACTCTTATTACAAATTATTCGAAGTTTACTTAAAACCCTGGATCTCATGCGACTCATTTATATCAGTGGAAGAACTATCTTACCATTCCTTATTCGTTCTATTCAACAAAATCTTTGAACCCGGCTATTCTCCCTATCAATGGGAGAAAGGCACAATCTGTACGATGTATAATCGTGGTGACGATCCGAACAATAACAGAGGGATGTCCTTTACTTAATGAAAAATCTGTACAGATATATCGAATAATCGTACATACACGTGGGCGGAAGACAACTAGGAAAGGAGGATTTAATAAAATAATACTTTACATGTGACAATATATATATATATATAAATAAATAAATATATATATATATATATATATATATATATATATATATATATATATATATATATATATATTATTTAGGCTTTTTCTCAGAAATGTATATGCAATAGAAAGGTAGATTTTATTGCATTTTTGTTGATTAAAAAAATTGACAAAATACAGTATGATAAATTGTGTTCGTCTTTAATGTGGAATGGTAGAAATGGTAAAATAGTAGACATTTTAATATATATATATATATATATATATATATATATATATATATATATATATATATATATATATATATATATATATATATATATATATATATATATATATATGCATAGAAACCCGAAAAGCTGAGTCCGGTCACTTAAAGGTTTAACAACTTATTTGACACAAGTCAAGGTTGTGTTTTCAACCCTGGCGGGTGTATTTAAATATGGATCATACCTTTACAATGCTGATGATGGTGCTACTCATCTGATACACTAGAGCTATTTCAGAACCAAATAAATGTAATACAATGTTTATGTTATAAGAATTATTTTGATGGTCAATCTCAATAAAAATAAAATTATTGTTTTCAGAAATGGAGGATATCTCAAGAAAAAGGAGGTATGGTTTTTCGAATAATGTCGTATTGACTGTACCTTATTACAGGTAGATGAATCTATGTTTCATACCAAAGCTGGTTTTGAGAAAAGCTAGGCAGATATTAGCGGCTCAAGTAATGAAAGCAACTTCAAGGATTTAAATCATCAAAACCGTTTAGCTATTTTAGTATAAAGGATGCTTTTAAAACAATTTATTCTATAAAACTAATGAAAATTTTGGGATATATATTTAGTAGAGGTAAATTGTGCAATATAACGTATTTCAGCTGTATTGATGTGTTTTTAAAGTTACTAATATGCAACTGTCTAAGGGGAGTGAGGAAGCTATCCACTTTGTACTTCGTGGGGGGGGGAGTGCACAATGTATTTAATACATCTGTAAGGTTGTAAGAATGCCTTCAACTCGCTTCTCACGTAAATGTTACTTAATGAAGAAAAGATTATATGAAACTAACTGTGTCCTACCAAAGTTAAGGACGTTATTTTTGCTTCCGTTTTGGGCATGTTTGGCTAGATTAAGATGCTGGAGACAAAAATCTATTTTTCTAACTATTTAACAAAGAGTTAAGGATTCGACATTCCAAGACCAGCAATGTGATAATGTGATATATAAAACCGAAATAGAACCGGAAAAATATCGCGCATGTGGATTACTATATTTTCTTAGGAAGTTGCTTGCTAAATTTAGATGCTCGCGAATACGTTTAAAATACCTCAGGATTGCGAGAAATAATAGTTAATGCGAAGTATGCCGGGAAAATAAATGTTTAAGATGAACCCAATTTTGCTTGTGTTTGTCCAGCTTAGGACCATTTAATAAAGAAATACTTTAATGAAGTTTGTTATTCTCTCCGTTTATATTCTTCATGAGTCATATTGATATATTAATTATAAGAAATATTTCTTATTATATCAATTTGACTTTTCGTCTTAGATAATCTTTCATAACTCAAACGAATGATGAAATATATACCTAGAGGTAGCAACACATTTATAATATTATGCAATAATTATAGTAAAACATGTATGCATGTTCCTAATGAATGCCATATTTAATTTCTTTACTCTATGCCGCACATTATATACTTGCATTGTATTTTGTAATATGTGACCTAATAATAATAATAATTTAGTAAGTAAGTCACTGAGTAAATTATTATTATTATTATTATTATTATTATTATTATTATTATTATTATTATTATTATTATTATTATTATTATTATTATTATTATTATTTAATTTATATGTGTGTTTGGTTTCATCCGCGATTGAGCGTTATAGATAGAGATGTCGCATACCTGACTTTGTCATTTTTGTTTTTTGTTTTTGAGGGGTTTGAATGGAATTTTTACCAATCTGACATTTGAAGTACAAATTGGTCATTAACTCTTAGACTAAATAGCTTCTTTGGGATTATTGAGAACACATTTAAATGTATTCTGGATTGTATTATTGTGGGACATCAGTACATTCAAAACTATTGGACTTCACTCAGAACATTCTTAACTTTTGATTTGTGATTCGGCACTTATGATTATTTGGGATTTAATCAATATGCTTTAAGTTTCTCTTAAATTTTCACTTTGAAACTTATAGAAGTTTATTATATTTTGATTTTGCTAAACTTGTTGGTTTCTCTTCTTTCTATTATATAGTGTATAACCAAACATCGTAACATTAATTTTAAATTTTCTTGTCTGAAAGCATTCTACTACTTTATGCCGCAGGCTTATCTTTTCCACATAGTGAAATGTATTTTTAAAATCAGACCTTCCTTACCACATTGTAAAATGTATCTTTAAAATCATAGGCGTGTCCTTTTACGATAGTTAAAAGTATTTTTTAAATCAATAAAGGCAAATGCGTTTTCTTTTAATAGAGTATTTTTTTAAAAATCAAAACATTGGCCTCTACTGTATTATTATTCTGGTTGAAACAAAATTGTGTGTCAAAAATAATAGCGTATTTAATTGCCCAAGAGACATAATTTTTAATGCTAGTGAACACTTTTCCTATAGAGATAACCTCTGTTATCCGTCTAATTATTTGTATCTGTTGGATCACGATTTTGAAACATGGATGCAATAAAACCTTGCTCCACTTTAAAGAATAAATGCCGCTCCTAAATAGCATATTCAGAACCTTTAAGCATGCAATTTGATTAAAATGGAAATGACTCAATAATGCATTCAAAACTTTATGAAGACCTGGTGCTATATTCTTTGATAAATTTCTTCCCATTGAGTTTATATATGTTCGCTTAAATTCTTAACAGTACTCTCGACTGGTATGTTTGAACTCTGCTCTAATGTTCTGGTATTATTTGCTATTGAGAGTTTCTAAAAATGTTCATAAAAAATCAAAACACTCAGTCGAATGATTCTAAAAACCTTTCGGGCTTTTAAAAAGATTAGAAAAACTCATGGAATTCCTTTTGGAAATTCAGGCAATTTTTTACCTTCGTGATCTGTTACTGAGGGGCTGCCCAATTTTTCTTTCTTTCAATATTTTTTCTTCATTTTCTTCATTTTGTAATTTCTTCTAGTTACATTGCATTTAAAGGAATTGTAATTAATCAAATTTGTTTCAAACAGTTTCTTTTTTATTCTCTACATTACCATTAAATCAAGGGACTTTATCTTTAATACAAACATTAAATTTCCCTTCGTTTAAATGCACCGTTGCTTCAAACTATCGATTTGCATTTTATTAACAAAGAACATAAATGCTTCAGCTTCACGATCGATTGATTTTCGGTCTATGAGTCCAATAATGCTACTATTTGTGTTTTCTTCCCTTTCCCAATTTCTTGTTGCGAATCAGCAAGTAACACGGTTTTAATATCAGGAATCCATTTAAGTTGTAACATTTTACAGTTCGTGTAATTCCGATAATTAATTGAGGATTTTAACGAGAATGTCAATCAACTACGATTTCAAAATTCTGTAAAACTATGTGCTCCGACGTTTTCAACGAAGGTGAAATTATTCTCAGAAGTTAAACAATAATCAATTGCACTGTCTCAATTTGATGTGAAACGTTGATACTGACTCTTCTCGGTATCAACACCTAATCTTCCATTTAAAATGCATTTAACGGTACTCTTACATAAGTTGGGTACGTGATTTCCAAAACTGTGACAGTTTTGATCAGGATTAGCACATCGAATTGTAATGTCATTAACATTTACCTCGTCGTGGGTTATGAAGGTAGATGTATTTTTTTGTATGAAATTCTCATTTGTACGGGATCTTCTTTTTAATCCCCAATGCCGCCGTTATAAAAATCCCTATATACCTTATCATGCGAATAATAAAGAAATTTGAACTCTATTAGTCCTAACTATCACTGGTTGCCCTCGAATTCGTTCCGTAGGTCAACTTAATACAGTCGAAACCTGTTAAAGGATTTGATAATGTCACCTTTGTGAACAAAAGAAGTCAACACCACGCCATGTCGCATAAGTTGATCTATCCTTAAGTGATACTTTATTCTCATTTTGACTTGATATTATGCAGTTTTCGGCCTAACATTGACGAATATTTTGTTTCATTGAAAGCAGAACCAACGCACAATATTTTTTTTTTCAAGTCCGTGTTGTATGGTTGCTAATTAAATAACAGCTAGGTTTGTCTTTAGCCCATGTTTGCCCTTCAAAGTATTTCATCACTAATTTTCACCCGAGTCTTATTTTTATCTTCTACACACTTTTCTTCTCAGATATGCTTTAAATAAGCGGGACTGCCTCTCTACACTCCTTCTCGATTAGATTTTTGTGAATGCTGGTTCTTATTAGATTAGTCACTAGTGGAATTTATCGAATGTATGACATCGCTACTTTCAAAGAACTTCGGAAGAAAACGGAATAAAAAACTACTTTTGCAAGTAAATTAGGAGGTGGCACATCCTTATTCTACACCAAATAATTGAACGTCGTTTAAACAAAACATCTTGATTATTTCAAAGAACGGTTAGTGCGAGATAGTTTATTCAACAAATTATTTCCTACCTTCCAAATTTCAGTTAGACTGGAAGAATGGTAATATTTATATAAAAGAAAAAACGTCGGTATGAGGGCTTTAACCAAACAATGCAATCAAAATAATGTTTGTATAGCCTGTATACTTTTGAAAAGTGCTTGCTTTGCATATAGTACAATATTTTCACAGAAAATTATAAACTTAGAAATCATTGAAATAAACGTGGACGTTTTGTTTTTTTTTTCTATATTTTTATGAAGTTTATTAGATCAAATTATTGATAAAATCCACCTTTTAAATAACTGGTTCTCCCTGACCATCCTCTTCAACGTAGTCATGACGCTCATTATGTAAATTGCGTCTTCTTCGTTTTTTTTTCTGTTCGACGTTTTGCCGTTGATAATTTTGATTCTCGTTCAGTTAGCATGTTTTCCAATTATGAAAAGCTTATCCAGATCCATCTATGCTCATTTTAATATGTGTGGGTAAATCAGTAAACTCAAACAACTGTTTGGAAAATTGATCTTTAATTCGAATTGTGTGTGATCAGCAAACTTGGCAATGATCGGCGAATCTTTCTCGGTGGTACGTTTCCAAGTCGATACTACCGGTTTAATTTTATAACTTTTTTGTGTATTCCACTTGAAATGTTTCTCAGAATTCCAGATCCTTTTCCATGCAATTTCCTCTTTTTATTCGGGGATGTTATAAAAAAAAAAGAATTTATTCTGCATTGACTTTAAGTGAGGACAAGTGACCTGACGTATCATCTGACGTTTGAATGCTCTGGCCTGCTTCATATCCTCAACTGTGGTAACCTGAGTTTTTCACTTGTCCTCCGATGTATCAGAATCGAATGGGCGACTTTAATCAATGCCACGAACTCAAATGTCAAGTGTAGAAACGTTTGCTTCGATTTTATTCACCCTTAGCTTAATGTTGTATAGTTAATTTCTATCTTTCTTCCGGTCGGGACGATCTCTGTAAAATCTGCTCACCTTGTCTTGGTGGATGCACGTGTGTGCAATCCCTGATGCATTTGATTAATAAGTAAGGATGGGTGAGTGTGAGGGAGAGCGAAGAAGACAGTAGTAATGTGGGTTCCCAGGAGGTGGTACTGGTACTTGCAAGGAGATTTGTGACTATTATGGTTCTTGACGTTAGGTGACTCATTGCCAGACATTACTGCTATCATTTGCTGTTGCTGATTGGGAACACTGTCGGGGTGGTGGGAACAATTTGATCCTTCTTATGCTTCGTGGCTGTTTTCCCTACACCTGCTTGCTTTTGCTTTCAGCTTTCGTGAGTTTACTGTTAACTTTTGAACTATGTACGACTAACTACTTGCACAGAAGAAATGAATTATATTTATCCCACTTGAATATCTCATTAAATCTGGGCAAACCTATTTCATATTGCCAGCTCCACGCAACAACTTAAATAGTACTATTGCCAACTCCACGAAACGGGTTAAATAGTCATATTGTCAACTCCACGCAACAGCTTAAAAAGGTTTTAATAGTTTATGATGTTCACTTTGCTAACAATAGTCTACTTTTGTAATTTCAATGAAGAATAACATTTTAAATTAGATTTTCGAATTCACTCACCCCTCCCATATTGTCAGCTTTCTTCATGATTGCATGTGTATGTTATGTATAACTGTACTTTGTACTTGACCTTGTCCAGAATTAAGTTCATGTTTTATTTTGTAAAGAAAAGCATAGCTAAATATTTATATATAATTGTAAATTAAATATTCATATAATTATCAATAGCAGGTATGTTTAAAGTCATGATTCTCGCCTCAAAATCTTATAGAAGGGAAAATCCCTTTACATTGGCAGAATATTTCCAGATAATGGTAATTGTGACCAATGTTACGTAGAGGTTCATATAATCTTTGTTTACTGGAAAAATTACTAATTCTTGCCTAAAGATCCGAAGAATGATCAGTCTTTATTATTTTGTCCAGTTTTTGATCAAGGTGGTATTATCCATTCAAAATGGTATTCGATGAAATTACAAAGTGCTCAGTAATATTCTTGGACTCAAATATTACTTTTGAAATATAGTTAATTCAGACAAGGACAGTTTTGGATTACATTAGTGTGATACATCTAAACATTGTTAGCGCATACTAGCACTCCAGGCTATTGGCACATTATGACATTCGAGACTAGATGCTAATTGACACATTCAATAGCGGAATTTATTTGGAACACCACTGGAATTTAACTGGAACTTTATACATTTGTATTTAGGACATAAATTTTAGAACTACTTTAGGACTACTTTAGATTTAATTTACAATAGCAAAAGTACTTTTTAAATGTTCACTTTTAATATTGTTGGGAAATAAATTATTTGCTGAATTTTACAAAACTTCTTTGCATATGTATTATTTCTGCATATCGTTAAACAAGATAATGTTTGAAAAGATAACAGATCAAACCAAATGATAATACAGATAACAGATTAAACCAAATTATAACAAAGATAGATAAAAGATTAAACCAAATGATAACAAAGATTTTTTCAGATTTTAGGTATCAACGTCTTCGACTTAGCATTTTCATTACTAGACTAGGATTGTTAATATAAACCAGTGGGGGTGGGAGTCATCATCAGACATACCTTTGTTAATTTGCTTGTTAACTTTAACAGGAAACTTAGAAATTGTACCAACGTGTTTTAGAGGAATAAAATTGCTTATGGCTGGGGAATGAGAACTGCTTTTAAAGATCGTTACACAACCCAAGATATCGGTATTATTAAAAAGCTGCCTATAGCTTTTACTAATATAGTATTGCAATAATCGTGGGGCACAACTTGGCCTTTAGAATGAGTAACCATCCATGACATTTATTGGGACGCTTAGTCTGTGTATGACAATTATATGACTTTTAATACAGACATTTAGTCTAAGTACATTGTCAATGACAATTAAAAGACTTTTAATAATACAATTGCGAGACTCGGTAGTAATTATAAATTACGCATTATTCGGCCCCAGTACTACGTGGCTCTATTCACCGAGTTTAAAGAATGAACGTCTTTGCAATCAGCAATTGCAGATGGCACATTCCACCTGTCTCGTTCTAGATCAGTGAATTTAAAAGGTCATGACAGACCGTTTTCTTCTTAAATGCTAACGATGGAGCTCGATCATTTCCGTGTTAATTATATTTCCGAGTTTTTCACCAAGACTGAATTCAAAAATATTGCTACTCACTAAAATAATCAAAAATGCTTCATATTTCTATTCCTTATGGTTTTGTTTAACAAAGTAGCACTTACTAGGAAATCCTTAATTTGAGCCCGGATTACCTGATTAGAACTAAGAGTAAAACATTGTGGAGCAGTCCAGGTGAAGTAAATCAATAAGATTAAGCCATATAAATGATGAACGAGAATTTAAAGAGTGTCATATAATGCGTTGTGATAAATTGAGAATACAGCGTATTGAACCAGAATTAAGAGATCAAGTTAGTTTACGGGGGTTTCACTCCTGTTTTATTTCGATTGATGATTATCTGTTGAATTCCTATCAAATTCAGAGACAAAAGGAGTAAAACTATTAGATTCGAATAAAGACAGAGAATAAAATTCAGATTTGAATACAGACGTAGTATAAAAATCAGATTTGAATACAGAAGGAGAATAAAAATCAGATTTGAATACAGAGAATAAAAATCAGATTTAAATACAGATAGATAATAAAATTCAGATTGAAATGCGGACGGGGTATATAAAATGAAAATTGTGTGGAAATTCTATGGAAAATTCTTAAATGCTCGTGTCACTAGAAACGCAATTTCTGACTATTTTTCGCAATGATTTGTGTGCATGTTAATGTCAGCCTGTGCTATGCTTTTTACACTGTGTAGGACTTATTTAGCTGACAAGAGGAATTGTTACATTACACTATTCTAGCCATTCGTGACTTGTTGGAGAAAATGCATTGCTATATTTTTTTTTTAATAAGGCGTTGCCATGCTAATGAACATTTACTACTGTATGTGACTATTGCATTTTAGTAAAGGAGATAAAGTGCAGCATAAACAATGTTTAATGTTCTTTTTTATTTATTGCTCAATGGAATATATTGATTCTGGCTATTATGTATGTAAAACAGTAGTGAAATGAACTGTGGTTATCATGATTTGAACGATAGGTTAATTAGAGACTTTCAAGTCAGCCGGTAATAAATATCATAAAGGCATGTAGCTAACATTATATTGGAAATAAAGGAAGGGAATAAATAACAGAAACGTTTCTCACCAGTGCCGGATTAAACCCTGTAGAGACACCTACGCAGTGGAAATCTCGGGGGACCCCTCGCAATTTATCTCTTAATAACGTTTTTAATTTTACCAACCCTAAAAAGCTTGGGGCCCATAGCCTGTGCCTACTCTGCCTATTCTAGACAGAACCAATTTAAAACAACTTCTATCTCAATATTTTAAGTAATCAATATAATTTTATCAGATATGAATTGAAATGCCTATTAAGCGAAACTGAAATATTGATACCACGATACTCCGAATTGCTGCACACGAGGCCCATTTGGTAATCTCTTCTAAGCATCTGAAGTTAATTTTAACAAATTCTTGAATATGCAACGTAAAGCTCTGAAGTAAATATAACACTTGAGACTTTTGATTTAGCTATTATACACATAAATATAATTCAAATACAATTTTGTTTTATAAAAAAAACGTATTTTACCATTTCACAACACCCTCGAAATAAAAATTCTGCTACCTACCTTTGGAGACAATAATTCCAGTAAGAATGCCCACAGTCGCAATGATGACAATGCAACCGACGAATATGTAAAGTGCCCTCCTTTTCCATTTGCTGCTTTCTTTGAAATCCACAACCATGTCCTGAGCCACAGTCGGGTCAAAGCGATAGTTGCCAGTCGACCCATTGCCCTTAGCAATCGTGTCTCTATGGCCTTTTTGAACAGCACTCACTGGCCCACCGACGTCGCCATCCTCCTCAAACAACGGGTTCTCGTAGCACGCCTGAAGAAGATTGACACCCTCGTCACTACGTTTGCGATATTGAAACGTCTTCATTGGGATCTTGTTAAGAAGTCTAGTCCCCATTGTAGAGAACAAAACAGTTTACTCCAAGGTAAGCTGTCACCAAAAGTTTCATGTACCAGTCTGATTGTTAAGAAACAGAGAAAGTTTTACACATCATCCCTCAGTTAATATTGATGCGGCACTTCGTAATTGGAGGAAAGTTTTGAATGACGATTTTGCAAATACATAGACCCCTCCCACCGTTTGACTTGGCGACAGTGTTGCTTGTATATTAATGCATCACGCACAGTGGTATAGTCTCTTTAAATACCGATCAAAGTGATCTGTAGCAGTTAGCCCATGGATCGATGTAGATGTTAGAACTCGAAAGGAAAACGTTGCCTGTATACCTGAATAATAAACTGAGGCATTTGCGGAAGATTTTCCGTCAAAAGGGAAATATTCATACAAGTTGTCTATGAATAATATAGAGAACAACCGAATCAATGCTATCTGAAGATGGAACAAAGCATGTTCCGAAAATCGTCAGAGAAGGAAGATTGCACATGATCTAGATATTAAACCTATAAATAGATAATTATTTTTGATTCATTTTCAACATTGGCCTACTTTTTGTAACCATGCAAAATAATGGATCGAAATTATTGTTTTGCAGTTCCCAGGCTATCATGTGAGGAGAATGGAAGTGCTTCTTTTTCCGATGTCTTTACAATTTGCTGTCTTTTTTTACTTATCTTGTAGACCCTCTCCCCCAGACTTCTAGCCTTGGTATTCAGACCACAGTCTTTGTTTGCAATTGATTTATACCTGTTCATGACACAGTGCCCCATTGTACGTAATAAGATATTTAATTAAGTAACAAGGTTGCAATGTTTAATAAAAGCAAATTTTTTATGGAGGTTTTCCTACCTTGGTGCAATAAAGCGCAGGCATGTATTGTTTGTTGTTTGTTTTTTTTCTAGAAAGAACAAATTTTATTATTGTTAAAAGCAAAGGGAGACGAAAAAGACTTTAATAAGGACAGATTAGTTCCTCTTAAAAATAATGGAATGATACACCATGATACATTTCATGTCAACGTACATGTATATTTAAATTAAGAATATGCTTAAAGCATGCACATTGGAGAGGGTTTAATTGACACTCAAATCTGCAGTTCGCTATGATACATACTAGCTTAAATGGAACAACGTATGAAATCTGACTAAAAAAATAAGCAAAGGTATGAGGTAGACGTGATTATTAAACTTTGTACAACGAAAATCAGTCTTCAGAAAATATGAAACTTACAGAAAACAAAAAACTAGACAAAGCCAATCATAAAGCCAACTGAGAAACTATATATATATATATATATATATATATATATATATATATATATATATATATATATATATATATATATATATATTATTTAAAAGAGTCGCAAGGCATAGATAAGGAACTGATTATAAAACTACTCTCTGTGTGCTGCCAAAAGAGACAAAATTACCCACGTATGAGTAAATCCGACTCAAATCTAAATTTGTAACAAAGACCAGGTAATTAAAACAAGAAGCCCTTCTGTCAATTTTTTTTCCGTTGTTGACCTGCATCATTTTATGTGTAGAGTCAGAACTGCAAGGACATAAATAAGACGTAATAGAAATTGAGACTTCTCTCGACAACACAAAAAGTTTGCATAAACAGCAACCGAACAGCAAATTATGAGATTTGATGTGTGAATTCTGAAAATGTGAAATATGTTCAATCAAGTTATGTATGTATGTATATATATAGTTACAAGACTATGCTCTTAAAATAAGTATCAGAAAAAGAGTGAAGACAACAACCTTTATAAAATTTAACAAATCATGTGTTTCCCTAGAATACCAACTGAAATATGAGAAAAAAAGAACTTACGGTTTTAAGAATTAAGACCGAAAAAAAATCCAAGAAATAAAGTCACTTGTCCTAGCAATAAAAAGTCCTGAATAAAATTTAGTTGAAGTCCCTAAGAGATTTAAAATGAAGTAGATGACGTGTTTGTTATGGCCTGCGTCGTACGGATGTGTCAACAGTCTCTTGTTAAATCACATAAATATTATTCGAGGTCTGAATTCAGTACAAATTCCCTTGAATGTCTTTATCTAAGAATTCTCAGAGCACGTTTGTATTTCCAGAGAAAATAATCACTTGAATTCAAGAACTTGAAGAAAATAAAATTCAGCCTAAACTAAACACAACATTTATCAGGAAATTTAACACTTCCAAACGACGTTTTGATGAAGTACTACAAGATAAATAAAATAAGAACAATGTAACCATAAAGTACTGCAAGATAATGGAATAAAGTACAAATGTAAGCATATAAAACAGCAAACAAGTTAGGTAGATCAAACATTTTAAATATAACTAAGGATAACATAATGCAAAAAATAAAAGATAACGATAATACAATTTTGTTATAGACAAACTGAAGGATAATAGTGAAATAATCTAAAATCCTTAAAATGTGTGCTCAGATTTGTTATCTAAGCCGCATTACCTCATAAACTGATCAAATTTCTTGCCTAAACCTCACCCCCTCACACAAATTGGCCGCATTTCTTACCTAAACCGCATTACCTCACAAAGTAGTCAAATTTCTTACCTAAACCGCATACCCCCGAAAAGGGGTGAATTTTTTTGCCTAAAGCACATTTCCTCACAAAGTGGTCACATTTCTTATCTAAACCACATTCCCTCGCAAAATTGTCAAATTTCTTACCTAAACCGCATTCTCTTACAAAGTGGTCAATTTTATTAATTAAACCACATTCCCCTACAGAGTGCACGTTTTCCTGTGCTTGTATTTCATAAAGTTTTTTTTTTAAAATTGAGTTCTCATCAAATCTTTTGTCTCATTATGCCCGAAAGGAATGTGTTCCACTGTTAGTGCTCATTTGAGATATTGTTAGAAAATTTCAAAGTGCTCGAGAAGAATATACATTATTATGGATTGAGCTTACATATTTTCTAATTACTTAAAACACTTGCACAGCTTAAAAATGTTTCGTATGTCCCTGTTAACAATACTTCTAATTTTCTTATAAAACATAATTCCAATAACTATACACAACTTTCTAAAAGGTTATTCACAACAGTTAGGTAAATGCAAGCAGCAATAAGTTTATATTATGAGCAGAAAAAAAGCTATCTATGCAAATTGGAGGCAAAGTGATCTTATCAAATGAAATTGCTTAAGTTGTATACACGAGAGAGAGAGAGAGAGAGAGAGAGAGAGAGAGAGAGAGAGAGAGAGAGAGAGAGAGAGAGAGAGAGAGAGTGTGCTATTTGGATTTTCAACTGCTTTAACAAATTATTTATTCAGTCATATCGATATGATGTCTCCAGCATGGCAGTTTATAGTGATATTTAGCACTAGGGCATCATGCCACAGACATGCAGCATCATGCCCCACCCAGTTACATTATTCTGACATCAGTCTTAACACTAACCTGTTAAAAACGATGCAGCAGCTAGTATCATATTTGCAAGTTTTTGGTATGACTCGGCCGGGATACAAACTTGAGACCTCCCGCTTCCGAGGAGGAAGCTCTAACCACTTAAGACATTCGGTGCAGGCACAATAAAGAAAGTGTCAAACTCATCAATAGTTGTTACGTTATATGGCATTAGGGTTTCATATATCTTTCATCCTGTGCGCATTATCCATTATCCGTAATAATCTATACCTTTTCAGACGCAGTGCTATACGGTGATGTTCTGTTTTGTTTTCATTAAGAAATGCCGCCGTACATAACAAGGCGAACCAATCAATATTCATCTTGGCGTATTCGCGCATATTCCAACACAAATATATGAGTATTCTTTGAGTTTTAGCCATTCTGATAGATTGTCTTAACCACAGCCATCAAACACCAGACATTTGTTTTCTCGAGCGGAATAAGAAACTTTGCATTCTTATGCATTCTTGCCATTACTTGGGGCTTTAAACACATTATAGCGGAGCGCTGTACAAGGCAAAAGTAATTAATTTCCTATCTCCTTGTGGGTACGTGATGTAGTAGTTTATTCGACACACATACTCTTCAACAGAAGTTAACATATTCCAGCTATTTGAAATGGAAAACAATCTGTGAAGAATATAGTATTATTAAAAAATAATAGTCATTTCATAACATTGATATCAAATTCTTCTTTCTTTCGAATATATATATATATATATATATATATATATATATATATATATATATATATATATATATATATATATATATATTATTTATATACAAATTTTACTTCGAGTTATTGCCACTTGGTTGGTTTCTTATATGTCAGATGATGCCGCATGCATTCGTCATTAATGAAGTGTGACACTCTAGGGACAATGTAAATCCCAGTCAAAAAGGTGTTCGGTCACTATAGGGACAATGAGAATTTAACATGGGAACTCTATATCAATTACAGGGAAAATGAGAATTTAACATGGGAACTCTATATCAATTACAGGGAAAATGAGAATTTAACATGGGAACTCTATTACAGGGAAAATGGGAATTTAACATAGGCTGGGTTTTGTATAGGGTCAATAGTAATGGAACAGGTAAGATGACGTCATGGTACTGGAAATTAGCAACATTGTTGGAAGTGGCTGACCTCAATCGGGCCAAATAGCAAACAGTAACAGCAAGGGGGTGGAAAACGGTTAGCGGGTGACGCATAAGTAGAGCTAGTTCTGCGGTGAAACAATACGAATAATAACACTTGGCGGGGCGGGACATATAACATGATGTAACGAGCATTCTCTATATATAATAAAGACGAAAAAGGTCAATAACGCTAAATCAAAGTCTCTAACTGAATATTTTTCCATACGGTTAAGAACCGGTAATATAAATCGTTTAAGTTAGCTCAGTTTTGTTATCCAATTATTGAGACATGTTTTTACGATTTTGTTTACTTGTAAAGCGAATCAATTGTTGTCCTTACCCCTCCCTGCTGTTCCTGACTGTCAAGAGAGTTAACCAAAGATTTTCTCCAGACCATCTCAGTTTTATTACTTAAATTTCAAGTATGTTTATTTTTTTCTCCTGATTATAATATTTACTCTACGAGCGTATGTATAAATTAATATACAGGATTTCGTTTCTTAAGTCAATAATATTTCCATCCTGATTTGTAAGCTTGAAATTCATTCTTGACAATAATGGATTACGTACACACAGGTAGACTTGATTTATTGGCTCAGATACAATAAGCCACCCTGGGGGTGTTTGAATACTGGACAAGTATAATATATATCCCTGCTGGGCCCTATTAGACTTATAGAGGTTGATGTGGTAAATACTGTCAATTATATCACATACTAGATTCAGTGCGATAGTGGATGTTATATTAACAATATTAGGTGAGATATGACGACCTGTTCCATATGGGTCATTATTTTATTTGAGAACTGTTGGGGGCGGAATTAATTTTTTCCACGAATTACATATTCTTTTAAAGTGTTCATCAATACGATCACTAACTGAATTTGTTTTATCTCGGACGAGTCAAATCCGGAATGATGAATGTTGGTAACTGTTGTGCACTTATTTTATAATGTTTTATAAATAATTATGGCGCTGTATATTTAATGAAAACGTCCATAAAAGTTTTATTGATAAGATCAAGGTCTGCTGCAATGGCGTTTAGATGATGTATTGTTTTAATTATTTGTAGTTTCATGTCCTCAGAATAATGCTGGGATAGATCAGAAAAAAATCTTTTTAAATTATTATAAATATTTAAAAATTCAGTCTTCACATCATTCGAATATGTCTTAAATAAATCCTCATAAACAGGAATATCGAAACCCTATGCAATTGCAACTGTAATATATTTTATTCTGAAATAACCATGATTTAGTTCGGTTTTTTTGATATTCTGGTTGTTTTAAAAACTTTCTCTTATCCGTTTTAAACTTCTCGATTTGTGGTTCTGGTGGAACCTGATAGACCGGTGCAACTTCAGGCCATCCTAACACTGATCTAATCGAACTCTGATAAATATCATTCCCGGATTTGACTCGTCCGAATTATAAAAAAAAATCAGTTAGTGAACGTATTGATGAACACTTTCAAAGAATATGAAATTCATGAAAAAAATTAATTCCGCCCCCAAACAGTTCTCAAATATAATAATGACCCATGTGGAACAGGTCGTCATATCTCATCTAATATTGTTAATATAACATCCACTATCGCACTGAATCTAGTATGTGATATAACAAAACTGAGCTTACTTAAACGATTTATATTACCGGTTCTTAACCGTATGGAAAAATATTCAGTTAGAGACTTTGGTTTAGCGTTATTGACCTTTTTAATCTTTATTATTATTATTATTATTATTATTATTATAGAGAGAGAGAGAGAGAGAGAGAGAGAGAGAGAGAGAGAGAGAGAGAGAGAGAGAGAGAGAGAGAGAGAGAGAGAGAGAGAGAGAATTTACTCGAAAAATCAATTTGTGTGGTTCACCCTCCCTGCTGCTTAACGCATGATGGGGCGGGACTCGATATACATAGATATAGACAAAGAAACAAAGAAAAATAACACAAACACAAAAGAATGAGACACAAATAGGGCAAATAAAGTAAATCTTTTTCGAGGCCCTGAATATGACCTTTGGTTGTCTTCTACCGTCTCTCGTCTCTTCTTTTTCAATATTTCTTTATCTTTCCCATTAAATTCTTCTTTTTCTTTCCATTCTATTTCCTCATCCTTCTCCTCGTTTCTTTTTCCTTTTCTCGTTGTGCTCTTCCTTTTCTATCTTTCGTTCCAACCTCTCATTTGGATTTTATCTTCATCATCTTAATCCTCTTTTTCCTGTTTTATCATTGCACTGAATGTGTCTTTCCCTCTTTAAATTATTGATCTCCATAGCCAATCTGTGCGGGCTATAAGACCTAAATTACATTAACACCAGCATCTCCTTCATCGGTATAACAGAACGATACATTCTTCATCGGTATAACAGAACGATACATTCTTAACGAAAGAAATAAAATAAAATGGATTGAAACTCGAAACTGTCAAATCCAATCAGAATTGACCTCTAATAACGTAATCACCAATGCAAATGAACCTTGTATCAATTCCTTGGCTCTACTCACTCCCTTCGCCTACAATAACCAGCTCTATTACATAACATAGGAATAAAAAGGATTGAAATTTGGAATTCCAACCACCAATCAGACTCTTCATTGCATATTTGATTATCCTATCCATTCATTCCTAGCATCTAAACCTTGGCATATACCATTCATAAAACTAAACCGTTGTATACTACTGAACTAATTGCACAACTTGCCTTCTAATATAACTTGAAATAGCGCGAACGGCAAGGTTATAATTTATATACTTCAAGCACGGACGTAAAGGAAAATATTCCTTACATTAACTTCACATACTATGTACTATTGACATAAAATGGAAAGAAACAACCCATTATATAACATCCACCCCAATATCAACTATCAGCACAAAAGAGAAGAAACTGATCCAAATATTTACAATCAACACAGCCCATTATATACTACCCTCAGAAATATCTACTCCCAACAAGGAAAGGAAGAATATATCTCTAATATCTAATATCTACTATCCACGGTGTACGGACAAGGGATATTTGCTAAGATGAACAACAAACAAACACGCACATATACACAAACGTAAGCACCCAGAGAGAAACACACACACATCAGAAAAGGAGTCAGTGTTTATAATCACACTACTCCACATTCACACCAAAATTGAGAACTTGAATAGTCTCTTGTCTAGAGATCTGATTAACCCTGAAAAGGACTGTTTATTTTTAGCTTAACACCTTTCAATGCTGGAAGTTTCCATTCCGGGCACCACAGACACGTCACCGACTCCAGGTCTGCTCCCAGTTTAAGTGTGTGGTTGGAAGCGCAGACGCCTAATGAGTGGCTTCAGAACCCAAATCTTCCGATTCTGGGATTCTGAAGATTTTTCTGTCTTCTTCTGTGTAACACCCGTGAATATTATGGCATCATTATCTCTTGCGCAACCTGCCTTTCTAACTCGTCCCCCCAGTTATCTGTTTGTGCTACAGAGGCTTTTGGTACATTTGCTGGTAGTAATGGTTGTGATTTATGTTGACATTGTTGTGGTGGGCTGCTAGTGACTGTGGAGGCATCCTCAGCTCAGGCCTAAGTATGAGGTAAGTAGGATGATTTCCTTTTCCTCTATCTTCTTTCTTCCTCCTCTTCTTATATTCTGATTTCCTCCTGAATCACCTCAATGGTCAGCTCGTCAACTACGCGTCTGGAATACTCCATCTTCACCTGAAGGTCCAACAACGTAGCTATTCTGTTCATTTTCTAAATCAATGAGTGAACACTGGGTAGCCAGATCGGTATCGGTATCGGTATTATAGTCATATGTACACTCACGTGTTTTATGACTTTGTTAAAGCCCTGAGAAGGGCTAGTGGCTTCCCCTCCTTTCGAGGCCGAACTCACCCGTGTCCCAGTGCTAGACAGTTTTGTTGCCCCGGCGCATGGGACCTTTTTAACCTCCCTGGTGACTCACTACCTTAGCCGGATGTCACTTTTCAGTGACATTGCTATCCAGGGAGGCACTTAGCCTTGTGCTTGGCTTTTAGTCGTGGTGCTTGACCTTTTTATAGACCTTAAAGGACCTTTCATTCTTTTTTTTCATTGAACACTCCAGAGTGCCTCCACGCTAGATTCGAAAAAGGCAAAGGAAATAATCAAGTAAAGTGTCGCCCCGCCGTTCTTTCCCTCCGTTTGATGTGGTCTTTGTGGTCGCAGGTCCTACACCGGGTCCACTTCACACTTTATAGGCAATTTAGATTTGTAATCTTTTCTCTTTAGTGTGATGTTTTTGGCCCGAGGCGCTTTCCTCTCTGGCTATTGAATCGTCTATCTGCTCTCTCCCATCTCTGGTTGGTCTGGCAAGCACTATTATTTTTTATTGATCTATGCTTTTCCCGTTCTCTACTGTGGGTGGGTGTTCCCTTATATTTGCCAAATATGTATTTGCCACATACGTTTCTAATATACCCGAGTTGTGAAATTTCCTACTGAATTTGTTTTTGTTCTCCTTTTTGAGTGCTAGGCGCACTTTTATGTATTTCCTAAAGTATTTCAAATTTGTGTTGGGTAAGAGGTGCCCATTCTTTGAGAGTTGGAGATCTTAATCGGTTTGTTGGGAGAGTTGATCAATGCTTTTCCCGTTGTCTACTGGGGGTGGGTGTTCATTTTTATTTGCCAGACTTGTGTTTGCCACATACGTTTCTAATATACCTGAGTTGTGAAATTTCCTACTGAATTTGTTTTCCTTTTGAGTGCTTGGTGCAATTTTATGTATTTCCAAAAGTATTTCAAATTTGTGTTGGGTAAGAGGTACCCATTCTTTGAAAGTTGGAGGTTTTAATCGGTTTGTTGGGAGAGTTGGGAAATGAAATTAAACCAATCATTCTTTTAAGGGTCACCATTTGAGTTGTTTACCCAATGAGGGCTCTAAGCCAAAGAGAGCCCAGTGAATGGCAATATTGTAGCCAGATTGACGAACGCTTTAATTTATGGATGAATCACGGACGGGAAGGAAAACACCCACCCCCCTTTACGCCAAACTAACAATACCTACTCCATCATCAATCACATGGAACGCGCAGACTTGAAAGAAACACCCACTCACTTTTTACATACAATCACTAACTACAAACACACACACACACATACACACACTATCTTAAAAGCTAGGGAAACGAAGTGCTTATGGACACATTTCTATTTTTTATATAAAAGAGAGAGAGAGAGAGAGAGAGAGAGAGAGAGAGAGAGAGAGAGAGAGAGAGAGAGAGAGAGAGAGAGAGAGAGAGAGAGAGAGAGAGAGAGAGAGAGAAACGAAGTGCTTATAGACACACTTATATTTTTTAACCTTTAGACAAAAACACAAAGACAGAAACATAGTTTGACAATTTGAGAAGTATATCTTTTCTAGATGGTTGACTAGACCCGAAAAGGGCTGTTTTGTTCGGGTGTTTATGGCAATGTTTTATCTTCTACGTCTGCGTCCCTGTTTGACTGCAGGCTTTCCCACAGGATAGGTTCTGCTGCTTCGGAAAGAGAAGACTATTTCGTGTTCACTCAGCAGTCTGCAAAGCCTCTGTCTGCCTCCTGCTGTTGCTGCTGCTGTTGTTGTTGCTGTCTCTTTTTCTAAAATCTATGCCTCTCCATCCACTCTTCTCGCTCTTTCTTGATTTCATCTCTGAAGAGCTCTTCTATCAGGTCATCGATCATTGTCAACATCCTGACATTCTCTATTTCATCAGGCTTCGGTATCAGGTTTTGCCTGACAACATGTAAATTCACACAGGATTCACTGAGCTTGGCTAGTCTTGAAGGTATTTTCATAGAAGGATGAGTTATCCATGGATGGTAAGAATGGAAACTGTTGCGTTTATATGTCTCAAGCTCGGACGCGATAGAAAACATCCCTACAATTTTTGTTGGGTAGAAACGCTATGATAGCTGATTTCATGAAGCGGAAAAGAGAAAAGTCAAAGAATATGTATAGTCGAAGTGTTTTTAGAACAAACGGCAAACACATTTTTTCGAAAAGAACATTTTTTATTTAATTCACATACATGCAATACATAATATAACATTAACAAATTTTTACTTAATTAACAATCAACAACTAACAATAACATTTTTTTTTCCAAGGAAGCTATTTTTGAAGGGGTTAACAACGGTGTGAAGTTCAGCTAAACTTCCATTCGGCCATTGATGTACCTTACGTCTCGTAGCGAAAGATAAGAGAAAACGGTCACATAGCCATCGATCTGTTTTATCATTGTTTCTAGAAGAGTCAAAGTAAAAATAAGGTACTAAATATTCTAACGGATATCCAAGACTGTGCTGATGAAGAGAGTACACACCATATTGTCCTCACACAATGCAATATGTGCTATATACCTTCATATTATTTAATCATGTCGTCTTGGCATTTCTTCTCTCATAAATCAATGATTTCTAATTACAAAAGGTGGTAATCCATACAAATCAAAATAATCCATACAATCATCGTGGGGAAAATAGATGGCTAACCAATGGGTTTCTGGGAGATGATTATCGACCACATAAGTATGATGATCTTGAAGTTTACTCTACGGCAGTTTATCTTTAGCACAAAATCGAAATGATTCCAAGAAGCGGTGTACGAACTTTTGGTCAGAAGGTAATACAATTCCTAGATTTTGTTTTGTTTTTCACAGGTAATGATAAGTTATCAATTCACTCCTAACTTTCTGCTTGAAAATTTCTTCGAAGAAACTAGTTCTTCGCTTTATTTCCGCACACTGAGACAAGAGAGATTCAATGGGATAGATCTCCAGAGTAATTAATGGAGGAGAGAAATGATCACGCAAGTATTCATACCACTGATTCAACAATGCTTCTTCCTAGATGAGACACTAACCTGCCTACAGATACTCGTCCAATTTTTTATCTTGACTCATCATCAAATATTTATCCTGTTGAATTTCACTGGGAAGATCGTTCTGATACCCATTAGCAATGTGTCTTAGTCAAGTTTGTAATATTTTCTGCCAATCGTTTGGAAAAAAGGAGACTAAATATGATTCTTAATCTCGCCACCTGTTCATGACCACCACATCCTTGTCTTTGGATTCCACGTTATCCTCCCATTCCATTTCCAAAGATTATCTACTGTTCAAAGAGGGATTTAAATCTTCCATAGCTTCTAATAGTCTAAAATGACGTATCTCAAACTGTATATTAATATTGAATTCTGTACACAAGATGACGTTGACCTTTTAATCAGGGTCTCGGTTTGAAAACTGAAGTTCTTCACGAACCTGGCCGGATTTTATAGGGTGGAAATATCCCTCGGCATAACCTTGGTCAGGAGTGAAAACAATAGCCCACAATCTTCGTACGTAATATTGATCCATCAGTTTTAAACTCTTCCCATATTAGATTTTGACTCGATGGGCGTTGAAAACTACATTGAGAGTTGGTTCCTTCTCTGTAATTAATTCGGCGTACGTCATTGAATTTGTCTGCCGTATCAGGTTTTCTTACAACACAAGAATCCAGATTCGTGTTCTTAGATTCTTTTCCATACGTCAAGATATTTTCCAGTTACGCTCGGTAACGGTAAGTATTCATGCTGCTGCTGACCAGTTTATTATTCAAATTCATATCCACTCCACTGAATGAGGAATACATGCAATTGTTGACGGGGAATTTTTCCTCAAGGTCTATAAGACTTTCATTCTTATCAAGAATAAGTAACTGATATTCAGATCGATATAATCTTCGGGCTGTCCTTGGATTTCGAACTCAATGGGAGCTGAATCCGTCAAAGAGGAGACATGATAAAATTCTACCCATTGAGATTCTTGCATCGTCATCATAGTGGGTTGTATGGCAAAGAGATCCAGTTCTGATTTGAAACAGACGCAAGACTCTCCGTACATTATTTTTCTCTCTTATTTAATAATCAGGAAATATAAAAATCTCCTTCGGTTCTTCCTTTCCTGGTGTTTCCAGGTCTGGAGGTGTGAAGTCCTTTGAAGGGATGTCTTTATAGTCGTCTCTTTCTCCCTTGTCCTTGCTGTGACATCCCGGAAGCAGGAGAGCATGTCTTGGCATCATCCGGGGCATTTATAAGAGCTTATCGTTGATCTAAAATGTCTTTGTCAGTTTAAAGCAAGAAATTTTCCCTCCTCTCAAGAAAACTTCTTTGGGTTTTGTTTGTCGATGATGACATTTGGAGACATCTTTGCCTTGGGTCAAGCGGCATTTTTAAGGCGTGAAATCCGTCTGTCACCATCAGTCTCAAAATGGGAGCCACCGAACAAAAGGCCGACGTCAAAATATCTCCTAAAACATCTCCTCGCTGTCATTGGACTCCTCGATAGACTGGAGACATGACATACAACTCGTTAGACAATCGTTTTCAAAACTAAGTTTTCATAGTAACATTCTCTTTGCTGAATTAAATGTTTTGTCTCAGATCTCTTTTTATAGGAATGTTGACAGAATCCAAATATGACTTACTAATGGTGTTTCCTCAATGTTCGTGGCAGAATCCACTTTGAAAGTGTGTCCCACCATGTACTCCATCACATCTGTGTACTCAATATCAGATATAGTCCTTGGTTCAGTTCTAATGGGGATTGAACCCGCTGTGGAAGATCCGAGGTGCTCGTAATGGTTGTTATCGGTCAACTCTGGACCACCATGACGTCTCCACCCAAAATGTCCAACAAGTCAGGACTAAATCTGATTCCTACCACTTTGCTCTCCGAAAATTTAATCAGTAGGCTAGAAGCTGGGGGATATAGTTGTGGTGGACTTTTCATCAGGGACTTAAAATATTTCAGAGTTGGCAGACCTGTTTCATCAAAAGCTTTCTGGTGAAAGAGTTGCAGTCGTTGCAACAATTGACCGTTGCGATTTTGTTTTCTTTTCTGACAAATCGCTACAATCGATCAACGATTAGAATACTTTCTAGCATTATACAACGGTATCTTTCCTTTCAAGATGTTATCACCTTATTGATGACGTCTTTGAAGGCTGTTTGAATGAGTTGTTTCGCATCGGTGGAGGGGCTTTGGACAGAACGGACGACATGTTCCAAACGCTAAACGAGGCGGCAGTCCTGTCCTTTCCTTTCTTTTCATTTTTGACACGAGTGCGGTGTGCACTTCTTTTCAAGAGGAAAAACACTTTGAAGACCATAGCTTAACATGCATCCTTTTGTCTTGTACATGAGGTGGTGGTAAGTTACCAGATCAGGAAAACCTAAAAGCTGTGAAAACAACACAGGCGTAAAAAAATCATCCCCTTCGACTTCTCATTTTGTTGTCATTGGACTACTGGATCTTTTCTGTGGTAGACGTCGATGCACGAAAGGCCTTTGCCTTGACGCTAGTGGTGAAACAGATGGGTACGAAATCGCAAATAATTTTTGTGGGGTGGAGGTTAAATTCGCTATTAAATAGGTGTGGGGGTTGGTTGAGTGGCATCGTCGTACCCATGAGTGAGTGAAGAATTTCTGTTTGGCTAAAACTTGCACTTGCCATCAGTCCTAGGACGTTTAAATAAGACAACATAATGAGCATTGAGACTGATGGTGCGATGGGCTTTACTCTTTTGAAACAAATTTTGGGTGATGTAAATGACACTGGCATTACGATGATGATCTCTGCGTCTAAACCCCAACTTAATTTATTCTATCTCTTCTCATAGCATATCGTCAAAGATGACCAGATCGGTTTCACTAGGGTCAGACATGATCCCATTGTCTTAGACAGGAATGAATTTGCACAAACACGATAAAAATTGCTTGACGTTCTCTGAGGGGGCTGTACGCCAATTGCAACTCTTTGTTACACCACACGATACGTTGAGGTGGACGATCGATCAAATGACGTTTATATTCGATGAAACGGTTGACAAATTCGGTTTTGACTGAACCACTCGATCTAGTATTTTACATCTTAAAGGGATGCCAAAGACACAAGGCATACCAACTTGTCCGATCTAAGTTTCCGACGATGCCTTTGAATGTGGAAGAAAAGTGAGAAGAGAAGCAGAGGTGGCCATAGTGCAGGAAATGTCATTATTGACAAGCAGACAGAGAAGACAAGAGTTTTTATACTTTATCAGAACAGATTTTTTTCAACACATGTTTAAAAGGAACAACATGAAAGACAAAAACTACAAAGAAGCCAAATGGTTACGTACATGGATGAAATGCACATAAAATGATCTATGTTGAATATAAAGAAGTCTCTTGTTGGTGACAAAGGTTTGGCGTCCTAGGGACAATGTAAAATGTTATTAGAGTCTACACTTATCACAGTCACACAGGAGTACTCCCGGAATGGCCTTTCTGGAATGTCGATGACAGTCCTATCCTGAAGGGATTGGTTTTCCTCAGTAACGGGTTTTTCTTCTGGCACTGTTTTAAAAGTTACTTTTCACTGAAGTTTTAATGAATAATTACAAGTCTTGGGCACTGTGTGCCTCTTCTTGTACAAACCTCGAAGACAACATCTTTCTAGTGAGAGTGTAAGTCACAAGCTAAACACACATCGTTGTAAACATCTTCAGTGTCTAAAAGTTGACGAATTTTTTCCCGTAGATGTCGAGAAGTATCGAGATAAAAATGCAAGGCTTTTAACAGAATGAGCTTCTCGCTTACATTTAAAAGTACTTCTTTCATTTTTTGTGGCAGTATCTCACAGTATAGATCATAGAGTCTACAAGGAATCGACTGGTAAACGAAATCCTCAAAAAGTCACTAAGGCACACATCACACTTCGACTCCAATTCAATGAACACAGTTCTCGTAATAAGCATTCGTAATCCTCCACATTCGGAATACTGTTATTAATTTCTTTCCACGGAATCGGTTGTATCACGAGTGATAATGGTCGTGGCTAGCTTGTATGCCTCTTTGGTGTGTAATAAGTATAGTTTTTGAACAGAATGGGTTTTATTGCTGAATCGCACCAAAACTAATGTAGTTGTTATCGTTGTGGGGCTTAACGCCATTTTTCAGCACATTATAAGTTTCACATGGCGGCCAGTATTATTGCTGGAGGAAGAAGCCGGGAAATCCGCGGAAAGAACCAATAACCCATGAGAAGCTACTGGCAAGTTTTCTCACATATCCACATTTACCCAATCGAACCCACGCAGACAGAGGTGAGATGGCTGTGATCCGTAACGGAGAACACATTAGACCATTCGGCCACTCGATGCCCCCAAAAATATTGTCACTAACTCACTCACCACACATAGTAAGTTTCCTTCTGAACTAAGATGTCTTCGTGTAAAAGAATTTGATAAACCTTTAACTCGTAATTTGGATTTTGGTGGTATACCATTCAGGTATTCAACATTAGTGACGTAAATAATGCAATTGTTCTTTACGTAGGTCTTGTATTTTGACAAACTCTCCGTAAATGCGTTCTCTCAACTCCACAGGCAATTCACCAATGTTCTCTTGTACATTATCCATCCAGAGTTTACTGAGGTCGTCCCACTAAAGGCAGTTAATGACATCGTGGAGACCATCGACCATGTTGTAGGTAAGTGAAATCTTACTGTTCCGCTGGTGAAGTGACAAGCCTCAACTGAAAAACTTGACTTTATTCTCCTCGCCCAAGTAAATAAATCTGGTTCTGTCTAATTATTCGGAGGCAGGTCCTCCCGGATATTTAGGCTATTTTCCTTTGAACTGTTTGAATCGACTGTTAAAGTATCAGTATTCAAGTAAACGAGTCTCATCGCTTTAGCATGCATCAGATTTGACACGCATAGCATCACGTTCCATGGCAGGCGTGGTGGTAGTAGTAGTCATAGCAAAATTTCGATGATGTTGTACTGAATCGCTGGGTTCACAGCGTACGGCGTCTCTTATATCGCATGGAAAAGCATCGCATTCCACTTGAGAATCACCGAACTTGAACGGTGTCTATTTAAAGATATTAATCTTTCTCGCTTGTTAGTCACAATCAGCTATCGGTCTTGGACATTTTTCCTTTTAATATGATGGACAATATCTGCGTGTCAGTACGGTAAAGTGAAGTGGATGGGAAGCCGTACTCGCTTTTGGCACACAATTTTATAGACTTTTTCAAAGTCCAACTGACGATTGGTGTGTGGCTAAACGTATAATCTTGTGAGACTGGTAGATGGTCACTTTAAAATTTCGATTTTCTCCAGACCGTAAAGGCTTCTTTCAATACCTCCAAAGCTCACCACTTGACTGGTGCGATTTTTGCGAGTCAATCCTTTCACTTTACACTCAGTATGCACTACTCCTTGTTGGTAC
This sequence comes from Potamilus streckersoni, assembly GCA_016746295.1. Taxonomy (NCBI): domain Eukaryota; kingdom Metazoa; phylum Mollusca; class Bivalvia; order Unionida; family Unionidae; genus Potamilus; species Potamilus streckersoni. The sequence continues at coordinate 121,355 of JAEAOA010001233.1, forward strand.
CGGTATTCTAAACCGTAACTTTTTGGACCGCCGCTTGCAAAACAGAATCTTGTTGTTGAGGTCCTAGTCTGTACGGGTTCCTAAACGGTCTCCTTCGATCATAGGGTGACGTTGACCTAGCCGATCGATGTAGATGCATCTCTCCGTGTCAAAAAAAGCACACGATCTCCTAAAAGTTCTAAAGCATCATACAATTGTAAGCGAGCATGGAATGTCATGTAGGCTGCGACATTTCCAAAACTTGTCGGCTTCTACAGTACAGTTCATCTTAGGAAGTACCTATGATCAAGTCCTCACGAATGACGTTCACGTTTTTCAAGGCTTTAATTTTGTCGTAAATCATCTGGAACTAGCGATAAGTTTCTGTCAAAGAATCCGCCTGGGGTAAACACGGTAGTTGTGTCATTTTGCCCCAAAAGCAATACCACATCACTTTAGCAAATGATCGCCTTTCTTTGTATTTCTCAACATGGTCCAAAAGTGATGCTTTCCTAGTCAACGTATTTCTCTTTGAATTTCATTTGGTCTTTGGATTGTAGCACCACGAAGGACCTCCGCTGGCTTCTCGTTTTAGTTTCAAAAAAGACATTCACGCTGTCTGCGAAAATGATTTTCTGAGTTTGGTCTCCATTTAGGTATATTTCTGGCTTGACAAAGTAGGAAATTTCGTAAACTTCTAAAATTGGTATCCCAGGTCCAATGCGTTAAACAAATCCACGCTGACCAACGTTCCTGTCAATGCGCTTTTTTTCTGGATTTGCTGACAAAGTTGGTCTTGGTTGGATGTTTCGACTTAAGTACAGTGCATAAATGAAACATCAGTTTTTCTTTGATGATGGTGAGGTAAAATGAGATGGTACAAGTCCGTGGGAGGTAAAACCTTGCATTTAATCAATCATTAGTATTGATGAATGTTATCGAGGTCGATGTGTTCTGTCAGCAATTGCGGGTGCCCTGTGGAAAAGTGACAATATTTGCACACGTAAGGATATAGCGAAACACGTCCAAGTATTTGATTTATTCTTTCTCTTCGTCAGAATAATACATCAAACAGGTGTCATTCGTTCTTCTTTCGTGCAAACTGTTCAGCCGGTTTAGGGATCCACTAACTTATAGCTTTCCACGATGCGTTTAAACTCGGTATATGTTTCAAATGATAGTCGTACTTGTCTTCCCATATTTCTACAACTTGGTATCCTTACTGTTCTAGCTTCTAGCGCCGCTGACAAGTAAACTAGTACAAGTCTGCCATAGTCCGTCATAAAACCAGATTTTTAGTGTCTCGTTTATGGCAACAAATGGGACATCCGTGAAATAAGCAATCGTTAAATTCGTACACGATCTTGGGGTTTTATAAGTCCCAACCATATACTGAATACATTGCAATGGTCTTTTAGCCTCCTCCGTTAAAGTCATTTTGGATCAATTTGTCTTCCTTGTCATAAAAATAATGTAGCCAGCTTAGGGCTTTGACCGAGTTCTGATGTTTGACAAGATTTGTTGTTTGAGGGCTTATAACAGTTAGGTCATCTCAGGCATGAATCGTTTGGGTTTACACTAAGAAACACGCTTTGGCAGTGGTGCATGTTTCTTTCAAAGGATTGATCAATCCGTGACCATTAATAATTCTCTAATTTATCCACAGCAACTTTGTAAAATGTTCACGTCGGAACGACAATGCTAATAACATTTCTTCCTGAAAGTCGAAGGGGTTTGAGGCGTAAGAGTGGTGCCAAGCGTAGAAAGCTTTTCGTTGTTCGGTGCGCACGTTGTCGGAGCCGTAGTGGTGAGGATCAGACAAATGGGGTAAAACAGCGTATTAATTCACTTCGTTATTGAAAAATTGAGAAAATAGTGTTTGGCTATTTCTGTCATTTCAAACGGTTTAGGCACTCGGCTCAAAGACATAGCCAAGTAACTCACTGAATCTTTAAACTGCACTTGTTCTATTTGCAAGGAAATGATTTTGTCTCCGTAAAAAGTCACTTTTGGACGTTTGGTGCCATTTTCCGTATAGTATTTTAAAAGAAATTGCTCATCATAACCCTTCAAAATTGGAAGCCATCAAGGTGGCATATCGATGACAATCTCCATAATGTTCGATGTACTCTTGACTCCACGTCTCGTTGATGGAGTCTAAGATACATTGGATGCATTCGGCCAGTGTTAAGTCCCCAAAAGATATTTTCACGTTCTCCAGCAATCTTGACGTAGTGAGGACAATGTCTAAAGATAAATTCTTGGATGCAGTTCTCGCACCCTCGATAAGCCCCGCAGAAAATAGGAAAATGTGAATGCCAGTCTCTTGCAATGCAGTCGAAAGAACAAAAAAATATAAAATTGCCTTTCTTCTGGTAATCTTCTTCCTCTTGATGTTTGGAATGGTATTTTTCAATGCAGCATGTCAACGATGTGGTGAAAAATGTGACATAGTTTCTTTCCTAAACATAAGTGAGCCTTGGCATTATTGGTACTTATAACTTGTCTACAGGCAGATACATACTTTTCCGCGATGAATATTGCGTCCTCAAATGTTGCTGGTAATACTGGACTGACAAAAGTGCACTAATAAGCTGGACATTGAACTCGTTCTTGTCCTTCGTCCGGACAGGGTTTAAAGACTAAAGATTTTGAGCATTTATATCAGCGGTGTTCGTGTTGCTCTCGATTGTTATAGCCATAATCATATTTTTCAGTTAGAGCTGTATCCGAAGAAACGGCTGATACTGGTAATGGTATGGAAATGATGATTGAGATGATAGACGTGAATGTATTTTCCGTCTTTGACATATTTACCTCGAAACAAAAGAGGTCCGCGAACTTCTTGAGGGTTCACTTTCAAGGTGTAGCGAAGAGACAAGACGTCTTGTAATTTTTGCATTTCAGAAATGCCACAGGTTATATCTATAGAAGGCATATTTTGCTGTAACAGGAGTCATAGTTCTCTTTGCTGTCTGGAATGTTTCAATTTTCTAATGTTCTCACAGTCTCTTTTCCATTCTGACATGTCGTAATTGTTGGCTTACGTTGGCCATGAAATGATGCGATCATTTCATCTTAAAAGCAAAATTTCAGATGACAACATTTTAATTGACATGGTTGCCTATATATATATATATATATATATATATATATATATATATATATATATATATATATATATATATATATATATGTATATGTATATGTATATGTATATGTGTATGTGTATGTGTATGTGTATGTATGTATGTATGTATGTATGTATGTATGTATGGATGGATGGATGGATGGATGGATGGATGGATGGATGGATGGATGGATGGATGGATGGATGGATGGATGGATGGATGTATGTATGTATGTATGTATGTATGTATGTATGTATGTATGTATGTATGTATGTATGTATGTATGTATGTATGTATGCATGTAAGACCAGGTTCTTGCATATATAAAGGGCAAATGTTCTTCAAGTATTGATTTCACTTTCAATCCTACCAGAAAGATGGGAGAGCCATCGAACTTCAACTTCTGAACTTTGCGAGGTGTCATAAGAAGGTTTTCTTCAGATAAGCCGATGGACTACTGTATCTCTTTTTGTGATTAAAGTCAAGGTACTTACCATAGCTGTCAGAAGGACATTGGTCTTCAGTGTCCAGACCGTCAAAAAAGCAACACGGGTGTCAAAAGAAACGAAGGTCAATATACCTTTTATCATTGTTAAGATAAAGAACATTGGTCTTCATACTGCCCTAAGGAACAATAGGAGCAGGAGACAGATGGAGTCCGAACAGGAAGAAGCGGTACCATCCAAAAATGAAGAATCAATACACTTTAAGAAATAGAAAAAAGAAGACGAGAAGTGAAAAAGAAGAGGAGGAAAAAACTATTAGAGTGAAAATATTCAAAAATAGGCAAGAATCAAAAGACAAAAAAAAAGAAAACGAAAAATATATTTTTTAAAGTGTTCTGCTAGATTGTAGAATTGTACCAGAATATAACAGAAGGAAAAGCGTGTCTCTTGGCTTTAAGTTTTAGAATAAGTACCTACACTCATGCACTCACACACGTACATCATGTGAAAAATTGAGATTTTGAGTTAGAATTGATTTTGGCAAATGAATAATCTCTTTTTTCGAGAGAATTGGGTTGCTTTTAAGAGAACAGTTGGGTGTTTGTTTTTGCTTTACTTATTAAAAACCTCAGGAACTGGAATTACTCAGCTTGAAATGCCTTATCCCTTTGTCAAGACCTAGGCCTACTTATGAAGCTGATCCAGTCGACAATGTTGTAGAAATCACTCGGGTGTGTATCTCAAGCGTAGTAGCTGTGTGAACAATGTACTCTTCTTTTGGGTAGTAATACAGAAGTCTGATACATTTATTTCAGAATTCTTAACTCTGCCAAAATGTCTAAGAGTAACGTTACCGTTTGACCTTCACTATCCTCCTTATCTCCTAGACCTTGTTTCTTCTCTGCTTCTTATTCTTTCTGTCGTGTTCTTCTTGCCTCTTTTTTCTTGCTGTTGCTGTTAAAGGAGAAAAGTTTGTTCTGCTTCTTTGAGCTGTTGCAAACATTTCTCCAGTTCTTCTGTCAGTTTCTGTTTAAAATCCTCAACGTGTGGTAAAGAAGGAGAAAGTGGCGAAGGTGTTGGTAACAGAACAAATTCTTGTGAAGGAGAGAAAATAGGCTTAAATCTCAATTAAAATCAGTCTCTTCTAGAAATAGGACCGTGTTTCCTTTGGTAGCTACTGACATGCCAGTAATATACTTATATTCTTTTCCTAGTTTGACGGGATCTCTCAGCCTGGCCATGGAATCTTCCAATCTATTCGTACAGTTTCACAGCTAAACTAACTGGACTTACACGTTCAATAAGTATGATTCTAAAAAGTGCGTTCTTGTTGAATAATAGTCGAGACCTTTCTTTTCTCACTCGAGTTGATGTTGATTTAAAATATTCAATGGTGAAGGTAGCCGAGTTGGAGACACTTGTGAATGACACGTCGCCATTGTAGAAACAATTCCTGAGTGCTTTTACATCTGGTGCTGAAGCCAACGCTTCGGTGTTTTCCACGCAGGTGCCATGACTCGAAAGTTTTACTTGACTCTTCAAAAACAATTATATGATAGATCATACGAGGGCTTGGTGATTTCGTTCTGGGGGAGATATTCTAGTAGTGTGGAGCAAACTTGTTTTCAATGTTAACATCCGCTGCCAGCAGATTAAACACTCCATCGTTAATTATGCAACTTCACTACCACTGTCTAATCCCATCCCTCATATAATGATGATAAAAATATAAAAACAAACACCAATTACGGTTAAGTATCCATCAGCATGAAACTTGAGTGCCTCGAACTGAATTTCATCTCCCGCGACTCATGATGCTGATACTACAACTGTGTAAAGATCTTCAGTTTCCTTGTATGCTTTCGTGATACGCGATACAACTGGTACAAAAATCACGATTAAGATACCGCTTGTAATTTATCAACATTTCCATTAGACATTCGACCCTAGCCACCTCTATTTGCAATTTACGTTAACAAATATGATAAGGGCTCGCGCATATTTAAAATTTAACTGTTAGTCTATTAAAGCCATTTCTTTCAAGAGCACATAAATAAGTCGACCTTTGAAATGGTTAAGACCTCAGAGTTTTCTTCCCCTTCTTTGATTAATATTCTCATAACTATGTTTCGGGAAGTTACTATGTGTGTTGGTGCACGTACGTGAGCGATTTCTTCTTGCACGTACTGTATTATTGCAATAGTACATGCATCAATATAATTTTTCATAAACTCAACCGACACGACGATGTCTTTCATTACATCATTTTCAGTGACTTCAGCCAGCTTCTTTGCGATAGCGCCTTTCAATTTGATGATAATACATTGAATATTCACGTTTAGTAGTGTTTTAATTCATTTAATATTTTTGTGTTTCTAATTCATTATATAATATGAAAAATTGTTTTTTGGACTTAACCTTGTTCAATCATTTCCATCTCAATCTGAGCCCATAACATTGTACATACCCCTTGAAATACCAGGACTATTTGCTATTTACTACATTTTACATTATAATGCTAGCAACAGACCTTCTAATTATAACTAAGATTTTATCTTGTAAACATTTGAAACTATTGAGAAAGAAATTTTCAATAGTTTTATTTTGTTAGAAAATCATAATTTTGACCTGAGGACAATCAGCGAACTATATAATTTTGCTTATCTAGAAATTATTTGCTCGTGCTGTAAAATTTCAGCAGAATCAGTTGCATTATCATTGCGTCGAGTATTACATATAGGCGAGAATTTATTAATAAAATTATTTAATTATCATTTATTTTCCTCTGGAAATTCGATGATTTCAAATATAATATTCTTGGAAAGAGAGACATGGATTTATGGTAAATTTCAAATAAGGTTAAATTCTATATTCGTGGATTGTATTTGTATGATTACCTGCTAGCATAGTCGAGTGTCGCCTAGATTTTGTATTGAGTGGATGAATCTGATGTTAGCATTACTGAGGCACAGGATGTGAATGAAAAAGTCTTTGCAATGGTGATCATGATTGGCTTCAGTTTTATCTTCATTCATCTGCAACATGTTACATGTCATTAAATGCCTTAGATGATAGTCTCAACTTCAGATGGGCAGCTAGATTTGTATATTTGAGTAGAATCAGCGTACAATTAGTGAAACAACAGATGTCGATCTATGACAATTGAAAGTGACGGAGTGTATGGATGTATGGAGTGAAGAGAAAGGGAATGAGAACAGAACATCTAGGAATTCCAAAACACAGATCAACTGGGCTGGAATGTTTTCCAGTTTCAGACCCCATTTGTGTCCTGTTAACTAAGTAGGGATTGAACTATAATATGGCTGCATCATGATTACCAAATACATGGTGCAGACGTTGAAATAATATATCATGGTCTATTGTGCCAAATGTCTCCGACAACTCAAGGAGGGTGAAAAATCTAATCATTCTACTATTCAAAGCTGCGAAGGTCGATAACCACTCTCAGAAGGGCAGTCTCAGTGCTATGGTGAGGGTGATATGCAGTCTGTACATTGCTAGAAAGACTATTTGAATTCAGCTGAGATACAAGATGGTATATAACAACATTTTATAAGATTTGTGTCAGTTTGTTTAACAGAAGTTTTACAATGGCAGTTTTGAGAAATTTTGGAAATTACCGGTTGAGAGAGAAGTATTGACAACATCGGTTAGTGAATGCAATATATAAGCACTCAAGCAGCGGTGATGTAGGAATCGAATCGAATTCAACTAACTTTATGGTGTTCTTTATAACAGTTCTATGTACGAAATCCATAGAGACAGTTTCAGATGTTGTTAAATGCTGCCGTGTATTATATGTACCACAACCATATGGTGACGATGCATCACTTGAAATTATGTTCTCAAGATTGAACTTTGACACAGAATAAGTCTATAAATAGGCTTGGAAGTTGGACTGGGGAGGAGGAAGTTGGATCTAGTGTACATTTATTCCTGGGTATTAGCTTTATTATAATCTAGAACAGCTCTTTGTGGCTGCTAGTTCCAGTGATCCTAGTAACTGTGTTACTAACATTCTTCTTACCAGCTTCGAATAACTACTTTGAACAGAGTGGCTGTTGGAAAGTAAAATCCTTTCATCCTTATGGTGTTGTCTTTAGAAGTGTCTAACACTATTACAGCACGGAACATATGGCTGAATAGATATTCTACACTTGGTTGCAGTGGCGTGCTTGTCAAGCAATCAATACAAGCACTTGCTAAGTTGTATTGCTATAGGATGTTACTAAAGTTTTAGGTATGCTTGGATGTCATGTAATAGTTGGTTCTAGTTATTATGCACAGGTTTATGTTAATAGTAAACATAGAGGATTAGAGACTGAAACGGTGAGATAGCGTATGATACAGAGGTGATATGATGCAAGTTTGTAGGACACCATTGAAGACTGCAAAATATATTTTCACCACGTTTATGAAGAATCCAGTCTAAAATGTGACAATGTTTATGGGTGGATTGGCTAACCGTTTGAGGTCGAAAATGTGAATAGAATCTAGGAGTTTTTATTTATATCGGTTTCCAGGACGGTCAAAGTGAAAGTTGAAATCTCCAAGAATAATTAGATTGCCACATTCTGAATTTCCTTATTCTAGGAGATTAGAAAACTGCTCCAAAAAGTGAGAGTCATTTAGGTTTTTTTCACTCGTAAGACAATAGAGGCAGAAAAAAATGGATTGACATTTGTTCCATTGTGAGGGGTGGTTTGGAGCAGCTCAAACGATGTGTGTTCAAGCTGAAAGCTGTATTGTGTTAATACGGTACATTATGGAGTTCTTTGCGATGGCATCAATTCCAGTTCCCACGAGAGTGGAGTGCTGATCTCTTGACGGATTTACTTCAGGGTGTTAGATCCACACAATTTTGCTCATCGTCTGATTTTTAAAAATCATGTTTCTGTTTAGAAAAAAGACATCAACATCCTGAAGTTGATAAAGTAAACTATTTCTATGTGCCTTTCATAAGGTCCTTTTGATTGGGCGTTGAATAATGCAATGTGTAGCAGTTGAGCAGACTCTTCAAGATTGACGATGTAAGAGAAATTTGAATTAAGTTTTCAAAATTAACGGTATATTTTTCTAATTGATGTGAAGGAGAGGCTGAAAGGGTGATAATTGGCATCGTGTTATACCTGTTTTACGATGGCCGGCTTTGCAACTGCCGTTTACATTAAGTAAAGATGACTGTAATTCCAGGTCAATAAGTCTAGTGTACAGTGTTGCATCTAGCGCCAAAGGAGTTGTTATTTAATGCAATTAACGAGGGTCCATCATAGTATAACCGGGTCTACTGCAGAACATAACTTGATTACGACCTAGTAAAAACAAAAGACGAGTGTGCTAACAGTGGTGCAAAACGACTGAAACAGTGTAAATGTTCTCTTTTCCAAAACAATTAAATGAAGAAACACTTTCAAAACAGTGTAAATTTTCTCTTTTCAAAACAATTAAATGAAGAAACACTTTCAAAACAGTGTAAATGTTCTCTTTTCCAAAACAATTAAATGAAGAAACACTTTCAAAACAGTGTAAATGTTCTCTTTTCCAAAACAATTAAATGAAGAAAAACTTTCAAAACAGTGTAAACGTTCTCTTTTCCAAAACAATTAAATGAAGAAACACTTTCAAAACAGTGTAAATGTTCTCTTTTCCAAAACAATTAAATGAAGAAACACTTTCAAAACAGTGTAAATGTTCTCTTTTCCAAAACAATTAAATGAAGAAACACTTTCAAAACAGTGTAAATTTCCAAAACAAGTAAATGAAGAAACACTTTCAAAACAGTGTAAATGTTCTCTTTTCCAAAACAAGTAAATGAAGAAACACTTTCAAAACAGTGTAAATGTTCTCTTTTCTAAAACAATTTAATGAAGAAACACTTCCAAAACAGTGTAAATGTTCTCTTTTCCTAAACAATTAAATGAAGAAACACTTTCAAAACAGTGTAAATGTTCTCTTTTCCAAAACAATTAAATGAAGAAACACTTTCAAAACAGTGTAAATGTTCTCTTTTCCAAAACAATTAAATGAAGAAACACTTTCAAAACAGTGTAAATGTTCTCTTTTCCAAAACAATTAAATGAAAGAACAATTTCAAAACAGTGTAAATGTTCTCTTTTCCAAAACAATTAAATGAAGAAACACTTTCAAAACAGTGTAAATATTCTCGTTTCATAAACAATTAAATGAAGAAACACTTTCAAAACAGTGTAAATTTTCTCTTTTCCAAAACAATTAAATGAAGAAACACTTTCAAAACAGTGTAAATGTTCTCTTTTCCAAACAATTAAATGAAGAAACACTTTCAAAACTGTGTAAATGTTATCTTTTCCAAAACAATTAAATGAAGAAACACTTTCAAAACAGTGTAAATGTTCTCTTTTCCAAAACAATTAAATGAAGAAACACTTTCAAAACAGTGTAAATGTTCTCTTTTCCAAAACAATTAAATGAAGAAACACTTTCAAAACAGTGTAAATGTTCTCTTTTCCAAAACAATTAAATGAAGAAACACTTTCAAAACAGTGTAAATGTTCTCTTTTCCAAAACAATTAAATGAAGAAACACTTTCAAATCAGTGTAAATGTTCTCTTTTGCAAAACAATTAAATGGAGAAACACTTTCAAAACAGTGTAAATGTTCTCTTTTCCAAAAACAATTAGGTGAAGAAACACTTTCAAATCAGTGTAAATGTTCTCTTTTGCAAAACAATTAAATGAAGAAACACTTTCAAAACAGTGTAAATGTTCTCTTTTCCAAAAACAATTAGGTGAAGAAACACTTTCAAAACAGTGTAAATGTTCTCTTGTTCAAAACAATTAAATGAAGAAACACTTTCAAAACGGTGTACATGTTGTCTTTTCCAAAACAATTAATTGAAGGAACACTTTCAAAACAGTGTAAATATTCTCTTTTCCAAAACAATTAAATGAAGAAACACTTTTAAAACAGTGTAAATGTTCTCTTTTCCAAAACAATTAAATGAAGAAACACTTTCAAAACAGTGTATATGTTCTCTTTTCCAAAACAATTAAATGAAAGAACAATTTCAAAACAGTGTAAATGTTCTCTTTTCCAAAACAATTAAATGAAGAAACACTTTCAAAACAGTGTAAATGTTCTCGTTTCATAAACAATTAAATGAAGAAACACTTTCAAAACAGTGTAAATTTTTTCTTTTCCAAAACAATTAAATGAAGAAACACTTTCAAAACAGTGTAAATGTTCTCTTTTCCAAACAATTAAATGAAGAAACACTTTCAAAACTGTGTAAATGTTATCTTTTCCAAAACAATTAAATGAAGAAACACTTTCAAAAAAGTGTAAATGTTCTCTTTTGCAAAACAATTAAAAGAAGAAACACTTTCAAAACAGTGTAAATATTCTCTTTTCCAAAACAATTAAATGAAGAAACACTTTCAAATCAGTGTAAATGTTCTCTTTTCCAAAAGAATTAAATGAAGAAACACTTTCAAAACAGTGTACATGTTCTCTTTTCCAAAACAATTAAATGAAGAAACACTTTCAAAACAGTGTAAATGTTCTCTTTTCCAAAACAATTAGGTGAAGAAACACTTTCAAAACAGTGTAAATGTTCTCTTGTCCAAAACAATTAAATGAAGAAACACTTTCAAAACGGTGTACATGTTGTCTTTTCCAAAACAATTAAATGAAGGAACACTTTCAAAACAGTGTAAATATTCTCTTTTCCAAAACAATTAAATGAAGAAACACTTTTAAAACAGTGTAAATGTTCTCTTTTCCAAAACAATTAAATGAAGAAACACTTTCAAATCAGTGTAAATGTTCTCTTTTCCAAAACAATTAAATGAAGAAACACTTTCAAAACAGTGTAAATGTTCTCTTTTCCAAAACAATTAAATGAAGCAGCAGAGAGGGTGAACCCTACAACAATATATTTGCGACAAAATCGATTAAAGCCTCAGAATGCCAATGGAGCCTTCCTACGAAATCTCATATTTTAACCAAAAAAAAATTAAAGGTCCCATCTTAGCGATTTTGTCGTGAATACATTGTCATAACCACACTCAAATTGCTGCCATCTACGTCTACAAATTTTTGCGACAGAATCGATTAAAGCCTCAGAATGCCAATGGAACCTTCCTACGAAATCTCATATTTCAACCAAAAAAAAAATAAAGACCCCATCTTAGCGATTTTGTCGCAAATACATTGTCATAACCACACTCAAATTGCTGCCATCTACGGTCGCAAATATGTTGTCATTTCACCCTCTCTGCTGCTGATTAATACAAATTATTTGTTAGCTTTTCACAAACAGACTAATCGATAATACTTCACCACGTAGATCAATTAAATTATTTGACTGATCGGTGAGTGTAAAATTAATTCTAGTTAGTGAATCATTTTGACATTGCATATAGACTGGATTAGTCGGATTCTCAACAATTAAAAATCCGGGGGGTGCTGTTGGTGAAAATGAATAAAGAATGTAACCTTGTCGGGCTTGATTTGATTGTTCCATATTAATTTGATAACTTCCTTCGATTACATCACACGTTAAATTAAGTGCGATCACCGATGAAATATCCACATTGTTCGGTGCGATATGTCTACCGTCGCCGTTGGGAGAATTATTATGAGTGAGGATAATAGGCTTCGGCTGGCTATCTTTCCATGATTGATAGATTTTATTAAATCCTTCGTCGATGACGATATTGAGTAGATTTTTTAGTTCAGGTGCGTTATATCCTGTAAGTACATAATTTGGATTACCTGCTAGGCCGCCCCTATAACGTCCAGCTTCAATTGTTCGATATATTGGAGAATTTTCATCAGTAAAAACACTGATAAGTCTTAATCTATATTTTTCCATGTCGCTGATGATTCTGTTGGCTGCCGCGACCACACTGGTAAACTCATCTTTTGTAAGAAGACCGGATCTCAACGAGTGTAGCAACAAATAAAAATCTTTGTTCATGTAGAGAAAAGAAAGGTCAAAGGTGGGAAAAAATTTACTATCTACGCTTACTTGCGCAACAGTATAACCTTTCTTTTCAAAATCAATAGGACGACGACGACTACCTCCAAAAGCATAGCTCGTCTCTGTTTCAGATATTTTTTTTCTGTAAACTTTTGTTAAATCTAATTCTTCGAAATTATCATATGTTCGTGATGGATTGTCAGGTCCTATTTCATCAGTGACATAATCAGATTTTACAGGCTCGGGCGTGGAATTACCAGCACTTCTAGGTGGATCTTCGGGCCATCCTAATACTGTTCTTATTGAACTGTTATAAATATCTACAACGTACCCAGGAGAGCCTATTTCAATTGTAGATGATAGTGTTGGTTCATGAACTGTTATCGCAATTTTTGATTCTTTTTTAGTAATGGATTTTATTCTACGTTGTAATTCATTATTAATTTGCTCAATTTGATAGGATCCAGTTGGTATTGAAACAACGATCCAATCTGGAGTGTCATCTTTTTTATTCCTATATGCAAACACCAGAGAATTATTAGGTCTCTGACCGCCAAATGGAACCGATCTGATATTAGGCCAACTATGATACACTCGTAATTTTGCCAACGCGATTTCCTTTACTGAAACAGGCGAGGGAAAATTCACACTGAATTTAGGGTTTGTTGACGATATTGATATCATGCTTGTTTTCCGCGGAGTGGTATTTTCTGCTATCCGCTGAAGTAGTTGAATCTCTTGCGACATTATTATTATTCACAATGTCTAATTTTGCAATAGATGAAAAAACGCTAGCGTTTTTAATCGTAGTATCATAAATACGTATCATCGCGGAGAATTCGTCTTCGGTAATTATCGTATCATCAATCGATGATGACATCAACGAGGATAATTGTGAGTAACCGTTAGATACTGCTTGATGTTTTACTATATAGTCGTTAAGTTTTTCTTGAGAACACGATGATATTTTTTTAGTAATAGCATTTGCAAGTCCAGCAAATGTTGTCACCGCGGAAATAGCAATTGGGACAGCAATCGGAGCTACCATTGTTACTGAAGATAGTATAATACCAGCACCGGCCATTATACCAGATACCGAGTATACTGTAACATCAATTACGGTAATTCTCCTGCGATACTTTTTAATTTTTATTTCATATTCATCAATGAGTGTTTTGAGTTTTGTTAAGAAGTCTTTGACGGTATCATAGCGATATTGCGATGATGGAATCATATTATTTTAAAACCTCAAGTGGTTTTTAATTGTTTAAAATTCTAATTTAGATCAGCTACAAACTCCATGTACCATACAAATGATGTCTTATTTAAATTAGGATCAGTGCTTGTTATTGTAAACCGTTTGTATTCACCCACGTCAATAGTCGTTGAAATCACGTTGTTGTATCCATATGAAGTCGATGATGATATATTAAACTGATTCAGTGACACTATTGTTAATCGATAAATACCCTTGTTTGACACAGTGAGGGTTACTGTATTCTTTTTAGGTTCCCAATCTAATGATCCAGAGAGAACTGTGTATATCATATTTATGATATTTCTCTCATGAGGAATCTTTATTCTTTCAAGTAGCGGAAGATTGTCTGTTTTAAATTTTGTAATATCCTCGATAGATTTTTTAATACTATTAATGCTATCTCTAATAATACTAAATCCAGCATCATTAATATTTTTAATACTAGCTTTAATTTCATCAAAATTGGATTTAATTTCAGCGAGAGATGGAGAGGTTACCGCTGGTGTTCCAAAGAATTTATTGATAATATTTCTACGAAGGGAAGTATATGTTGTTATATGTTTTTCAAGTTCTTCATTTAAATTTTTTAATGCATCTGTGATTGTAGAAACAAATACACCTGGTTTGAGTTTTCCATCATTTGAATATAACACTATTGTATCTTCAACGACGTCACGTCTTCGTATTAAGACATCATCCAATGAAACATTACTAGATTTCAATTTGCCCTGGCGATCTTGAAATACAACTATTTCCCCAGGATCTACACTTGACAAATTTAATGTCTCGGCGATTTCATCTTCGATTATTTTTTTTACACTTTCGACAGCGAATTTGCTATCGGTTTCTGTTTTTTTTGATTCTGATAAAGGTCGTCCCCAAATATCAATCATTATACGAAAATGCTACGTTTTTCTAAATCATAACGCTATCGTTTTTGCCATTGCCTGCTAGTATATTCATTAACAACAACTTGTGGTGGTTTTCTTGGAAATTTAGATATCTCTGCAAGGACATTTAATACTTCACGACCGCATATCGGTGGATCATTTAACTGTTGTGTTGGTAGCGTGGAATAAAAAATTGGAGATGACTTTGTTATTGTGGATACATATCGCATGAATTCTTTTGGTGGAGCTAATCCATATGAATCAAAATAGACAATTCCACGTGGATCAATTGCATATGCGACCCAATGAGTTCCTTTTCCGCTGCTGTTATCGAGATTGATAATACCCGTTTCATTTTTCATTGGTTTTGACGGTAATTGATCTCTCATGAAAACTCCTCTAAAGTTTTTTATTGATAATGATTTTACAGCATCAATTAAATCAAAATTGGACATTGGTGAAAATCCTAGGGATTTTTCCACTAATAAGCCGTTCCTGGTATTCTTAGGCCCGTGCCCTTGTACCAATTGTGTGGAGTTCCTGGTAGTCTTAGACCCTTTCCTTTTTTTTTATAGCCTTTCCCAGTAGCTTTTTTCAGGGCCATTCCTGCAGCAGTACCAACGGCTCCTAACGCTGCCGCCTTCGCAACCGCTGGGGCAGCCGCTGCAATCAATGCTGGAATAGCAGCTAACAGCGGGAATATTCCACCCGATTTTATCATACTGGCGATAGCTGCTTTCGAAAAATCAATTTGAACTCCTCGTTTGTTCTTTAGCGCATCATTGAAATGTTTTATTTGACGATCTGTCAGTGATAATTTATGTGCACCACCGGACATTTGAGTGGGTTTCAACGTTATTGTAGTTCCACATTCTTTAGCCGACTTTGATTTCAATTTCTTGACCTGACCATCAGTCAACTGGACATTAACAATACTATATGTCATTCTATTCTAAAATGTAATTTACACTTTCAATTGATCTTATTGTGAAAATCCTAACTACATGTTTTCCACTGGTGCATCAATAAGTCTCATTCGTCCGCCAACTCCTTCTAACAACATTGATTTATCACTGAGAATGACAGCAACTGCTCTATAATCGGCTATACCAGCAGGGCGTTGTACCCGAGCTTGGAAGTATATATCAACAACAGATTGTCTCATCATGTCAAGATGTTCCAATGAAAAGTAATAAATCGGATAGTGTTTTTCAAAATCAATTTGCGATATTTGCAAACCAGTATCAACATTTTGATCACGACCCATATACGACAATATTCTATGATATACACGAGCTATGTTGTTGTTTTCATAATCAAGCTGTACAATCTCTGCTGGCTCTTGTTGTCCGTTTATTCTCAACGAAACTTCACTTACCCCTAATTTATCAAATATCATATGACTAGATAATTGACGACTCACTCGATTTGCATCCTGTAACGCTATAAAGATATGACGTGGAGCTGAAACACCTTGTTTTGATGCTAAGTGCCATGTAAATGTGCCATTTACATTATCCTGCTTCGTATCAGTCGTTGTTGTTAGCCAACTTAGCAATGATTTTCCACCTGTGTCCATAAACGATAGTAATTCTTGCTCTATTGTAACTGCTGGTGTCAAGACGGGCATCCATAAAGTCAATTTATTTAAAATGACTTTACCATCAACAACACCATTAGCACGCCAGATTGCATCATTGTCATTCTCCTTTCGCACTAACACGACTGTATGCTTTGCTCCATAGATGACTTTTCTGACATTTCTACAGAATCCGAATATATGATGTAACGGAATTGCACATGAAAACCGTCGATGCTCTCCTTTCAATGCTCCCTTTCGTGTTGCAAATCCTAGATTGAAATTATCATTGACCCTTTTTAAAATGTCGAATCCAGCAGCGCCTGGTCTATCTTCACGGTCTGGATTAGCATCGAGTTGTTGATCAGCTTCTGCAGTAGCTTGCGCAGTTCGTACTTTAACAAATTGATAATGGTTCGGATGATCAGAAGTATCCTTAGCAAACATCATAGACGGACCAGCCGACCTTGTATAATCATCAGAATATCTCGCAAGTCCGATTATTGTTGTTGCAATATCAACATCTTGTTCTATTGATTCAATTTCTTTTCCATCAATGATATATCTTGCACTGTTAAATAGCGCCATAATGCCATTATTTACGAAACCAACTCGGATATTTTGGTCATCATCATATGGTGTATCAGCTGCAACATTTGTTACAAGTTTTCCTTCTACTTCAATAAACGCCTCACACGGCAAAAAGTATCTACTTGTATCTTGAACTTGAAGTTCAACTCTCCCCTTTTGATTAGGCTCTCTTGCAGGATAGGCATAATACTGATAGTTAATTTTAGAATCATCTTTATTCACCGGTGCCGCCATATCAAACGCTGGATCAGCAATTTTTTTAAATGCCATTTATACTAAAACGTATCGTTTTTCTAAATCATTTTCTTTTTCGATTTCCTCCAAGACCGCTTCCCGCTATCATACTTGCAATATTACTACTATCTGGTGAAGTCATTGCTAATGATGCTAGTTTTTGTTCCACTGCGTTATTTATCACTTTACTGACATTTGCAGGCATCATTGTTGTTGAAGGTAGCGGTGGTGGTGGTTTTCGTCCGAATCTAGATTTCACCAATGACGTTATTCTATTCTTTGCGGTAGAAAAGGCCGTTCCTGCAAGATCTCCAACAGCGTTAATTCCCTTATTACGAATAACATCAATGGCTTTCATCGCTAATTGTTTAGCAATTGGTGCTACTTTTGGGGCTATTCTTGTGAATAAACCAGCCATGGTATTTCCAAGGCCGTCACCGTAGTATGCCTTATAAACGGGCAATCTTGAGTTCACTACATACACGTTTGTTGGTTTATTGTGATTATAGTGTACTATCATCTTATTTGAAATGACTTTGTAATTTCTAAATACAATTTCAATCGCTAAATTCCCCCGGAATTCCGTCCATTAACTCATCCAAGAGTTCTCGATACGTATGAATATCAATTATCCCACCTTGGAATAATCGTCTGCAAATATCAAATGCTTCATTAGTTATTTCGACTGAGTTATTTCCAGCTCGCTTACCTCCCATAAGAACCTCAAGTCGTGATATATCATTAATGATATTACTAGGACACATATGAGAATCATGATGAGAACTTCCATAACCCTCTCCTGAAGTACTTTCTGGTTCGGAAACGTTTTGAATTTCTGGAGATTGTCGACCTTGACCTCGACCTCGACTTCGACCTCGACCTCGACCTCGACCTCGACCTCGACCTCGACCTTGTTGTTGTTCTTTTCGTTGTTCTTTTAGTTGTTGTTGTTCTATACCATACGCATCAACTCCCATTTTAAAAGCTCTGTATTCCAATGTATCCTTTTTTAATTTTCCGGGTTCATTTTTATTAATTTTAAATAACCAATCCACCCAGTCATCTCGTTTTATTGTGTTTTTTTTATACTCGTCTTTTAAAAATTCCCCCCTGTTATAATAACTTTTGACAGCAAGGTCACCAAATTTTATATAGTCTTCATTTTTCAACAATTGAATTCGTCTGATTTCTTCTATAGCTTCATCAGTGAATTTCTCGTTAAAAGGAACACTTTTTTTAGTGGAAACACTAGCATCTTCAACGGGGTTATCATCAGTATCAATATTACCCATTTGTTGTATTTCTCGCTGAGTTTGTAACTCACCTGAAAGCTGTTTTATCCCCTCGTGAGTTTTTTCAGTTTCTGTAGCAATCTTTCCTAATACATCAATAATAGGTACTGCTCCCTCTTTAGGGATGTCGCCGTATATAGCACGTTCTGTTGCAAGTTTCATATCTTTAGTGGCTTTAGTTACAGGGGCAAAAAGTTGTTCGCTTCCAATAGAAAAGTCAGTCTGCGCTTGCTGTCTAAGTTGTAGTTTATCTCGCACGTTATCTCGAATTGGTATAAACTTTTTCAGTAATGCTAACCTCTCACGGGCTAGTCTGGTAGTTAATGCTTCTGATGTCATTATTGGAAATGCTAACGATTTTTCAATTGTCGGTTTCATGCTTGCATCAATCAAACGTCTTATAGATTTCACTTTCAAAGCAATCTCTGACCGAACTTGGTACTGTTCCCCGAGTTTCTTTCTAATGGCTTCAACTATACTAAATAGCCGAATGAATAAATTAATATCATTGTTATACAAAGAAGCATTAACCGCTTTTTGGATTCTTTTTATCAGTGAATACATTTTAGGTAGAACATATCTTCCACGTTTCAATTGTATATCAATTTGTTCAAATTCATTCAAAAGTCTGTCTTCATTCAAAAATTCAGAAAGTACGATTCCTTGATTTCTTAAATTTGATATTTCTGTGATGATAGATGTAATATCTTGAAATTCCATTTATTATTACTAATGTATTTGTATCTTTAAAATATTTTTATATACAAAAAAAACAAAACATATACAATGCCCGTCTCTTCCTCATTCGAGTTTCGAGGCAAGAAAGGGCACATACATTAAAGACTTATACAATACCCTAACCCCCCAATCGAGTTCAAGGGCGGGTTATATGGGTATTAGACGTGAAATCCAAGTGATTTCTTTACAAACATTGAACATATAACATAAAGCCTCATTTGGAACCTCTTTCGCGCCAAACGACGTCAAAGAGGCCCAGAGGGGGGACAGCACATTCTTGGAACTCATTTAGTGCCTTCGCATTATATAAGCCCAAGGGCCACAAACATAGATCTCCCAATTGGAAGCTCTAACGTAACAAATGCTATATTAGGTCTTCCGGAAGATATGTTGTGGGGGGGACAGTACATTACATATAGGATGATATATATACAATGAATGAGTATTTACAATGCGATTATATAGGATATATACAATGAATGAATATTTACAATGCGATTCAATGAATGAGTATTTACAATGAATGAGTATTTACAATGCGATTATAGGTTATATATACAATGCGATTATATAGAATGGTTATATGATAGGATGGTTATATGATAGGATGGTTATATGAGGTATGATAGGGACAGTACAGGACGATACAAACATGAAACGACGGGGCGGACCTACACCCACTTTGCCAATCAAAAGCAACCCAAGAAATTAACCCTGGTTGCAGTTGAAAAAATTCAACCACACCATGTCAATGGCGTGGGAGTTTTAATTGGCAAAGTGGGCTTCGTTTTAAAGCCCCAAACTTATTACGGCTCATATTATATATAAGGTGAACTAATACTGCAGTGTCAATGTGTAGGTGTGTATTTATTTTCCTAGCATTTCATAATGAATACTGTGTAGTAATTTCAATGGAAGCTAAGTATTTAAATAAAACATTAAAACAAGAAATACAACTGTTAAATAATAGCAATTTTTTTATTAATTTCTATAATATTACGATTAAATAATCGTAGTAATAATGGATTTACATGACAAGATAACTCCGTAATGGGGATCCCTGTCAATTCAGGACCTGCTATTTCTTGAATCGAGAATGATATTTTTCTGAATTTTATTACACATAGCCACACTAAAAACTAAACTACATGTAGCGCGTTTTACTACCCTGACCTCACTAATTTGTAATTTTAAAGTAATTTCATTTTCATACAAACGCTGTTAACGCCGTCTTTGTAATTGGGATTTTTAAAAAATCTATTAATAGACCCCTGGCCTTGGATCTCTGTCAAATAAATTGTCTACCCTGTATAGGTTTTTCCAACAAAACCCTAACTGCTGTTCTCAATACAGTCTTTAGAAACAAGAAACAATAACACAAAATCAAAATCCGTACATACCTGATTACGTATACCGAGTTAACCATTAAATACGTACATGAGATCACACACATCATTAATTCAATCCAATTTCACATGTATTCTCGGACGAATTTCATATCCGGGAATCAATATCGAAAGTAGGATAGTCACGTGACGATCAGTAGTAATGAGGGGAAATACGGAACAAAATAGTAATTATTAAGAGTTATCTTGTAAATAAGAAAACTTTATTCTATGTCCATTTTTCTTTGAGATAGCTGTTTGACAAATCCCTTCAGCAACTTTTCGTACTGAAGGCATACATATTCCAAAATATTTTCCCGCAGCATTCATTGAATGAAAAACTCTTTCTTCATTCGTCGCTGTATCAAATGACTGTACTGGTCTCTTTCCAACTGACTTACAAGTCCCTGTCTTTCCTTTTTTTATATTCTCTCTTTGAGAAATACACTGTAAATTGGAAATCGCGTTATTTTGAATATTAGAATCAATGTGATCAATAACACAGCCATCTTTAATCGGTCCCATATAACACTCAAAGACTGCCCTATGACAGAGATATCCCTTTCCTCCAGCAGTAAATTGCAAGTATCCCTGATTATTAACAAAACCAATTGGTTTCTTTAGTCTACAGTGTCTAACAACACCATTACGAGATATTTCATAATTAACGAGTATTGGATGTGGTCTGAATTCTTGCTCCATTTATATATAATAATACTATTTGTCTAATTCATTATTTGCTTTAATTATAAATCTATTAATGTAGTCTTGAGGGGTTTTTATGATTTTGTCTTTGACAGAGTCATGGTTAGGGTCAATGATGGCGTTTTTTATTCGTTTATCATAATAACGTTTCAATTCTCTAAACCGCTTACCCCCACAATTGATACATAATTGTGATTTTCCTCTCACACCCACCCCACAATTTATGCATGGGGACGGGCCTGTCGAATTATTTCTGACACTCTGTAAGTGATATCCACAGAATTCACCTCTACACGATTTATTGCATGGGGTTACTGATCCGATCATAAGCCATTTGCAGTGATTCATTATATATAAACAAACTTTTCTATTTAAATACTTGTCTTATTTATATGAATGAAGAATTCAAGAGATTATCGGCAATCAAGCCTCGGAAAAATATTAAATTCAATCTTGATAGAACTCTCGAAGACGTACCAAAAGAGAGAATAACTAATAGAATTCTGATTAGAAAAATACGAGATTGTGTTCATGAGTTTAAACAGGATGATGCATCACACACCTGGTCAACATTTAGAATTGATGGTGTTGTTGATGCTAGAATGAATGATGAAACAGCAGCTATGATACTATCACAACTTGGCAATAAACGGTATTTTATCAGAGTGAAATTCATTATCAAATTAGAATCGGGCGAATATATTATAAGAGACAAATTTGTTCCAATTCTCAAAGATGGGACATCAGTCATTGTTAGCCGTTATTCCAGACCAGGGCTGTTAACTGGAATTGATAAACCATACTATGAAAAAGCGTATCCAGAAACAGCAGTCGTTTATGGGATGTATCCGTTAAATAACCCTGACATTGGAAAACTAGCACCAATGAAACAGTCAACGTCAGCGGAAAAGCCACTCAACTGTGTGGCACAAAGAGTCTTAGAACATTTTACAAATGCACTCCGTGGGAATAAATTAACCGATCTAAGACATAAAAAAATAGATGAATGGGAGCTAACAGTGAAAGAGAACGGAGCAACTATTTCCGATATAGCTAGATTGGAAAAGTCGTTGAGATTTCCGATAACCGTTTTAACGATAACTGGCGAAGTATTATACGAATCGAAATACAATAAAAACGGAGCTCCAATCAAAATTATTGATCATAACAAGCACGCATGGACATCCGCGGTTACAATATTCCCGCGAGACAGAACAGTGAAGTATATCCCAGAAGAATTCATCAAGGATGGTATTCTCACTGAAGAAAGATTATTCGATGCTATTGCTAGTTTGTGTAAAAACGACCCTGTATCAGTATGGCTACTTCATAGTTTTGAAGATGAAGAATGTCAATTCAATCAATTTGTGAAACCTAACGGTGAATTATATCGTAGTGAAAGTCTACATAATAGGATGAAAAATCTAGCAATAAGTCTCAGTGAAAACGCTAGCGTTTTTAATGAAAAATCCGAAGATTACGAACAGTTACTTACAAATTGTTTTACAATTCCATCAGTTGCAGCTCATTTTGCAAGAAAGAAAAATAATTGGAAACCAACACGAAAAGAGTTTTTACAGGATGTTCAATCCAGCTGTTTGGAATATTATCATGGCGGTCTATGGAACGTTAAGTACAATCGTGAGAGTATGATATCAGTTGATATCGTTGCCTGTTATCCAGGAAGTTTTCTAGGATATGGATTCGCTGGTGAGTATTTTAAACGGTTTGGACATCCCACACATGAAATGACTCGCGTTGCTATTAATGGACCACTGCCTGATTTTGATTTGACCGGTTTTGCTTGCGTAGTATCATTTGAATTCGCTGAAGGACTTCATCCGTGTTGTTATGTTTGGATTGGTAGACACATGGCTGAAAGGATGTGGTTACCAATAGTGTTATTGCGATATATGATTGATTGTAAAGTGTTAGTTTCGTTGATTGTCAGCGAAGCGATTATCTCATATCGAAAACAAACCAATGTCTGGTTACCAGAACCAGAATGTCTTGATAGTATAATCGATAAGTCTAGAAAACATATTGATGCTGACGAGGAGTACATCATTGAATGGTCAAAAAAGATATTTAATCAACGAAATAATGAAGCAAAGGATCTCGGCCGAAGAATAATCGGTAAATTTACACAGGGTGGAAAAAAATTTAACTTTAAAAAACAATCCTCACGATTGATTATAGATGATGCCGAATACGACTTCGTTATTAAAGATGCAGTAGAGAAAAATAGATACGCAAATTGTAAAACAGCCTTCTTGTCCAATAAAACAAAGTTAGGTAGAATTGTTACTTACAGTGATGGAGAAAGCTCTGCATATCTACATTTGAGAGCTTCTATGCTGGGTTATGCATCTATCAATTTATTTGCAATGATAAATAGATTTCCTAGTATAGCAGTCAGAGTTGCAATTGATTCAATGTATGTCGATAAAAAATATATCAAAGAGATAACTAAATTTACTAATAGCGAAGAGACTTGGGGAACATGGCGAATTAAACAAGAAATACAACGCGATTATTCTGAATCAGCAGACGTTGAGATTAAAAGTAGTTACCTGAAGAACGATAATTCTATCAGTGAAAAATCTATGTCTAAAGCACCACCGATATCAGATCCAATTTGTAGATATAAAACAGTTTATTTAAACGGTTGTGGTGGATCTGGAAAGACAACACGTGCGATAGAATTATATCGAGAGAGAACGTCCATGATTGTACTCACACCAACCCATAGACTAGCGAGAGAGATCAAACAACGAAATGTTGAAGCTTGCACGTATCATAGTTTTTTTCGATACAAGGGCGATGCTTGGACTCCTGAGCGAATGGGTGAGAAATTTATTCCAGCGGTTATTATTTGGGATGAAGCATGTACTGTTTCAGAAGATGTATTAAAAATGTTTCTTGATTGGTTATTGCAAAAAAATACAAAAATTATATTGTGCGGCGATCATGGTCAACCACCACCATTTGTTGGTAGAAGTCCACATAATTGGTTAAAAGGATTTGTTGATTATTACGAAGAAATTGATACTGACTATAGAGCACTCGATGAGCAGTTACGTGAGTTTAAAAAACTAATTAGATTACAACCCGATAGAATTCAATGTGAAGTAGCGCGTGAAATAATTTCTGAAACACCTTTGAATGATTTTTGGGAAACATGGAAACCAAATGATTTTGTAGTAGCAAGTAGAAAGATAGTCAGAGACGCACTTCAGAAAAAGTTGTTTGAGCTACACAAGAAAAAATTCCCAACGTTTCCAGTGCCGTTGTGTTATAGACCATTGGATACACGAAAGCAGAATATTGAAGTTGAAATTCCAGGCCAGACGGAGAAACAGATTCTAGTGTTAAATGATATTGTGCTAGTTGATATCAATACTGTAGAAGATGCATTATGCGCTGATAAATCACCATGGACGCTTGGTTATGTAACAACAATACACTCGTCACAAGGATTGACCATCACGGATACAATTGTTTGGATAGTTGATAATCGCATTGAATGGTCAAATTTAGTCTATCTCGCAGTGTCCAGAGTACGACGAATAAATCAACTACGAAGGATTGTTTTCGATGATGATTTTAATGCAAACGATGATAACACTGATATTAGCATCATTAATAAAAAACTCTCTGGCTACAAACAGCAGGACAAAAAAAAACAACGAGAATTTGATATTGATGCTGAAGTAATAATCGCATTAAAAGAACAACAGAATAATCACTGCGCCAGCTGCAATTGTATAATGCACTGGCAGTATTCGGATAAAGACCCTCGACAATTCACCGTAGACAGAAAAAATAACAGTCTTGGTCATGTCAGAAACAATGTGATGTTGACCTGTCTTGAGTGTAATAGACGTAACGGAGCTAGTTAAGACCATGTGGCGGTAATTGAGTATCGTCCGGAATGACTTGTAGTTGTTCGCGTGTAAAACCACGCTGAGGTGCAGTTGAATCCAATCTGTAGATTGGAGGTCTACCAGTTGATCGCGTTATAGTTGAAATTTTATGCGTAGTAACACTCCATATAGGATCAGTAGCTCTTCTTTTACCGCCTTCAAGCTCTCCTGGTTCGTATAAATATCTCACAGTAACATCACCGAGAAGTGGCTGAGTGCTAACCCGCTGCGGTTGTTCGGGAATATATTCTTTTTTTATTGCAATATTTGGTTTCATATTAATAGTTCGAGTAATCTCATTATTTAACGCTGCAACTACACTCGGTAACCTTTGGACCCATTCACGAGATCGTTTTTCTTGGATGAATTCTTTTGCATATTGATATCCAAATAACCGTTCTGCAAGAGTTCGATTAAATCGTTCTACAATTGCCTGATCACGATGTAACGCAGTATGTCCTCGTCGTATTGTAACACTATGAGTTTTCATTGTTGATAGAACAGCACCTTGAAACTCTTTGCCAGGATCAACTTGTAATAGATTTGGCCATCTTAGAGGACCTCGTCGATAAATCCTTTCAAATGCAGAAGCGACTTCAGAAGCTGACTTTGTTTTCAATGGTTCTGCTTGTTTAAATCGACTCGCAATATCAACTACAGTTAGCGCGTATTTGTAACCATGGTCATGTGGTAAAAACAATAAATCAGCCTGATGAACTTCATTGGGTACGGTAACATCAAAATGAGAATAATTAATTTGTTTAGGCGGTGGTAGATAAATTTGCCATATAGCTTGTTTGGATAACCAATCTTTTGCAGTGGATTTTTTCACTTTTGCAGCGTTAGCGAGTTTACTGATTGCTGCTTTACCCCTCCAGTATCCTTTCGGAGAATAATAAATAGATTCCATACTATAAAAACACTGGTGTTTTCAATTACCAGCACCTAACACTAATTTGCCTTTCATAGCTGATTTGACCAACCATGAAGCCAATTTTTCTTTGAAGGATTTATCGGGAATAGCATTTAAGGCATGAATTAATTTTACATCCGCGATATGTCTTTGTTGCAAATTATTGCTTTTATATGCAACATCATGAGCATGACATGCCTTATCAATAGCATTTATCGGATACTCACCAGGCCGGGGTTGATTTTGATCATCAAGTCTGATATCTAATCTCGTTCCGGGACCACAGTAGCTATATCCTGGAAGGTGTTTTTCTCCGGGGTATTTTGCCCATGGGGTTCCGGGGAGTTTTCCAAGTTTTGCGGCAATATCACCTCCGAGTTGCTTTTTTTTAAAAATCTAAATTTTTTTATACCACATGTTACACACTTACCAGTAAGCGCTAGTCTATTGTTTTTAGTTGTAATGGTTGTCTGATCGGTTGTATCAGTACGCTGTTTACACTTAACACAATATAGATCCATAATTTATATATAGCGTTATGAATATAATTGATTTTTCAGCGACTAAAAGAAGAGAACCGGTAAAACACCACGCAGCGCTTCCGAATTCTGTCCGTGCCATTATAATCGGACCATCTGGATCAGGCAAAACACAATTACTGCTTAATTTGATAATGCGATTTATGAAGTGGGATAAATTATATTTAGTTGCCCCATCCGTAGATGATCAACGGTGCTATGAAGTGCTAAAAGATTATAATGAAAAAGCATCAGAAATTAAAGGTGAAAGTGTAATCGACTTTATTACTGATATTGATGATGCACCATCAGTAGAAGATCTCGATGGAGACATAAACAATCTTGTAGTGTACGATGATGTAATGTTAGATAATCAAAAGAACCCTGCTAGAATATTTTCCCGAGGTAGGCATAAAAACACTGACGTGATATATGTCACTCAACGATATACTCAAATTCCAAAAGTGATTCGCGATAACTGCAATATTCTTGCTGTATTCAATGGCGTTGATACACATACGCTACGAAATATTTGGCAGACATGGTGTTCCGATATGGACTTCAATGGATTTAAAAATTACTTTAGTCATGCTCAGTCTGTCCCATATGGATTTATAACAATAAATTTACACGACCCTCGGTCACGATATCGTATTGGACTTGATCAAATATTTGGTTAAATAATTTGTATTAATCAGCAGCAGAGAGGGTGAAATGACAACATATTTGCGACCGTAGATGGCAGCAATTTGAGTGTGGTTATGACAATGTATTTGCGACAAAATCGCTAAGATGGGGTCTTTATTTTTTTTTTGGTTGAAATATGAGATTTCGTAGGAAGGTTCCATTGGCATTCTGAGGCTTTAATCGATTCTGTCGCAAAAATTTGTAGACGTAGATGGCAGCAATTTGAGTGTGGTTATGACAATGTATTTACGACAGAATCGCTAAGATGGGACCTTTAATTTTTTTTTGGTTAAAATATGAGATTTCGTAGGAAGGCTCCATTGGCATTCTGAGGCTTTAATCGATTTTGTCGCAAATATATTGTTGTAGGGTTCACCCTCTCTGCTGCTCACAGTCTACAATAAATTGAGAAGGCAGTACGTGTATCCGTGGAAATAAAGTTATTGTCTTCTGTAATCGGAGGCAAATCAATAGATTGATTTTTTTTTGCTGAAAAAAGAATGCTTTTCATGGATATTTAACCCCACGTGTTTAGAACATTCTGATCATGTATTTCGATAACCGACAACGAAGACAGCATGCAGTTCGCATGCACTGTATAAATGAATTGTCAACCAAACTATCCTCAAGTCTGCACGTGCTGCATGCATATCGTTCAAGTTAGTTTCTAGTAGTGTTAGGAGATTATAGGCACCCATAAAAAAAATGGCATTTCCTTTCAGTCGAGAAACGTGTAGGTCACTTTTTCCCTCACTTGAATTGATGGAACGTTTATAACCTTAAGATACCCGAGTGAAGGTACCGTGTGTTTCAACGAACTTTC
The DNA here is from genome assembly GCA_016746295.1 of Potamilus streckersoni. Lineage (NCBI taxonomy): Eukaryota > Metazoa > Mollusca > Bivalvia > Unionida > Unionidae > Potamilus > Potamilus streckersoni. The sequence goes on from JAEAOA010001233.1 coordinate 149,433, forward strand.
CGTGTCGAAATATTTCACATTAAAAAAAGACCACATACACAGATCTCTGAGCAAGTATATTGAAATTAAATAATGAGCCTTCCTTTCAATGAACAAATAAAATTTAATCAATTTAACAATAGAATTTCAAATGGAAAATCAATTTATTTTACTAAAAAGGAAAGAAAATGTACGAACATGTACTCAATAAAAGCAAATACAAATTTCACTTTACTCTTAATTGTCAGTAACAGAATTAATACAGTTTCAGCATTGCCTACGAGTCGTGAATTTGAGTTCACTGATGAATGACATCACCTATCTTCGTCCGGACATCAAATTTTCCGTTCCTTCCTGCCCTTCCAACCTTTGTCTAATCGTCTTGACTTGGACCCTTGCCAATCGAAACTTGAACGATTTGACGATAGTATCTAGAACTGGAATTCGGCTGTGGACTGTCCCCACAAACCCTACTATTCATTAACAACATGGGCATGATACCCCTAGAAGCGCGAGACCCTTAACTGCCCAGGGTGCCCATGCCTTAAGACGGCACTGATCCAGTCTACCAAGTTTTGATCCAGTCTACCATGTTTCAATCCAGCCTACCATATTATGATCCAGTCTACCAAGTTTTGATCCAGTCTGCCAAGTTTTTATCCAGTCTATCAAAGTATGATCCTTTCTGAGTTTATATACTCCTTTTTATCTATTGACTTTTTTTTCATACCTTTCCAAATCCAAAGTCGGATTAAATACTAAATTGAAGTCACCACATAACACATTAGTTGATTTTAGGTTCATCAAGTATTTCTTCCACTCAGTCGCAAAAATTAGGATTATATGAATCATGGACTTTCAAAATAACAAGTGTTATTCTATATTTTTTTATACAAGTCTAACCATGTTAAATTAACCAATCAATCAACCAATCTTTCCATTTTTTCTGTAATTTAAATTCTAATTTGTTACTAAACGTTACATTTTTTACTCTTAGATTTAACCTCATTTCAGATAAGCAAACATACATTTTTATCATCACTGTGTCTCAAAATATTTTTATTTCTTAGATGTAAAGTATCTTCTAAGCCAGGGACGCACAACGTTTTCGATTGCCCTCCTCCCCCAGCAAAATAAACAAAACCTCAAAAACCCAACCAACCCCTACCCCCCAAAAAACAACACAGATCAAATACATAAAGTTATTGTCTGCCTGACCAAGAACAATTTTTTTCCTAAATTATTCATATTGAAAATGCATAGTTTCGAAATGTTTGCCGATATGGCAGAGGGACGCCCAATGTGAAGGAATGGGCTTTATGCAGCACACAAGCAGCGGGTTGGACAACCTATACGAAGCAAACGATATGATATTTTTCCCTTTGAGACATCTAGGCCGCATGCAGCACGCGCGAAACTGGTTGTACGAATTTTTCAAGCAAATAATGCATTTTTTTCTTTTCCTTTGAAGAAATTTGATACATTTTCTTTAGTGAGCAATCTCGATGCCTGACGGTTTGGGCAATATTGCTAAATTTTCTCCATCATTCAACTCAGGATTTATAGTTTTCTAATTTTCACAATCACGGAGACGCTTATAGCAATGCTATGAACCACCTTGTTTCATTTTCCAACAAAATTCATTTGAAAAATTAAATGTTTTAAAATTGTAAAATTTCATCATTGCTGTCGATAAAACTAGATCACATGACCTAGATATTTCAATATAACTTGTCAAGACCATTCCATAGTCTTGTGGTACACAAGGTCATTTTACAAACAGGCGAACATAGTTCAAAACCCGAAATGTGCTAAACAAAAATGTTTTCGATGAACCACATAGAACGTTCTGTCTGAAATAGGCGAAGTTTCTAGACCACTGAAAGGGGTGTTTTTCCCCAGGAAATGATTTCTTTAGGAGGCATTTCATTAAAAATATGGGGTTTGATACTTTTTAAGGTGAAGGTTTTAAACACAAGAGTTTGGAAGAATGTATAAACACTGTTTATAAACGAAGTTTATAGCCCACTCAAGGAGACATTTTTCTTTGGGGGACAGTCTATATAAAAAATAGGGCTTCGTATTTTTTGGGGGGGTGAAGGTTCTAAAGACGAATTTGGAAGAAAGAACGTGTACTGAACTGGACAGGGTAAGATGGAGACTATAGGTTACCTCCCCCTTTCTTACTATGTAGGCGATCTTTACAGTCAATTCAAAGGGAGTGGCCGAGTGGTCTAAATCGCTGTCCGTTACGGATCACTGCCATCTCACCTGTCTGCGCGAGTTCGAGTCTAGGATTCGGCGAATGTGGATATGTGAGAAAGCTTGCCAGTAGCTTCTCGTGGGTCGGTGGTTCTTTCCGGTGATTTCCCGGTTTCTTCCTCCACCATTAATACTGGCCGCCATGAATAGCCTATCGTGTGCTGAAAAATGGCGTTAAGCCCAACAACAACAATAACAAAAAGTCAATTCAAAGGAAGTTGTTCCCGGGAATTATTTTTTTAGGGACAGTCTTTATAAAGAAATGGGGCTTGGTTTTTTGGGGTGGGGGTGCGGGTGAATGTTCTATATACAAGTTTGGTAGAGAGTAACACTTCAGAACTAGGTGGGGTAAATTTGGCGACTATATAGGCAACCGCTAAATTTCCTCCGGGGGGAAAATAGTCCAAGTAATAATAACAGTGTACGATAAATCATTGGATTTTTAAGCAACGCTTAAGATAATTAGTACAGGAAAAATAATACCTTTATCTCTTTACATTATGTGCCTGTAGTGTCGCCCTCTGCAGTCCATGTTCTGGTATGATCCAGTGTACACTTTAAAAGTAGAGGCCTGCAATGCATCATTTCTGGGTGGAAATAATCGGAAAGAGCTTGAAAATTATGCAACACAGCTGCGTTATCTTCAAAATGTAGCAGCCGGGACCACTCGAAAGAATATTCCTGGGTTTAATCCTTTTAAGTACAAAATGAAAGTTCGTTGGTAATGGTCAAGTCTTCGATCTTCGAGTCCAAAATAAACGTCTTATATAAACTGGCCACACAAAGCCATACTAATAGCTACTCGAATTCAGTCCATAAAATATATATTTCCCTATTTCTTGCAGACATTGCCTTTTTTGTACATGCTTTTAAACTTTATTATCACTTTTGTCTGCTCAGTGAGAAAGTAATGCAGCAACTGTATTACGCTTTGCACGAAATAATTATATTATGGAGCAGACATTAGTAGTGTATGAAGCGATATAGCGTCAATGGTAGTTATCGTTAAAAACACTCCCTGGGCCCATATAGCGTCATGATTTTTAGCGTCAGAACATCAGCTTGGGGTGATATGTCGATAAGGGAAATTTAACATAGGGACAAGAGGGATGGCAAGGGTGGCGTGACGTCACGATAATGAACATTAGCAACAATGTAGCAAGGAGCTGACCTACATCACTCTAGGGAGGGACACATTGACATACAATAGAGACATATAACATATAAGCCATGTGGAGGCTAGCCGACGGGTCTCAAACCCTCGGTAATCTATGTTTGTCGACAAAAGCATGTGAAGACTGGACCCAGCGGACTGCGCGGAGGAACCACCAGCTGGTCAACGGGCAGAAAGACGGTTACAGCAAGAGACGTGGACGCGACTAGGGCGCGGTGAGACACTTAAGACACCACTGCTGGCTATCCACTGCATCCCATCTATCTCCAGTCATCTAGACTGTTTTGCCACTGGACCCAGATAGGCGAAGACAAGAGAGTGCGGTTGACGAGTGCGTAACTCCTCCTCACTGAAATCCAATTCTCACGCGCAAGTCAATGACTTCATCAGATCATTGCCCTAAACACTTCAGAGCGTGGATTGGCTTCACAAGCCATCTGCGTAATCACAGACCATCACATACGTGAAGTCATGGTTTTCTTCGAGAACGAAGGACGAACAACAATAACACACACACACACACACACACACATATATATATATATATATATATATATATATATATATATATATATATATATATATATATATATATATATATATATATATATATATATTTGTGGGTGGTGATATGTCGATATATATATATATATATATATATATATATATATATATATATATATATATATATATGGCAAAATTTTTAAAAATAAAAATCATTTCGAGGAATTGGAAGTGGCCCTGAAAAGGGCCTTTGTCTTCTTCTTCTTCTTCTTCTTCTTCTTCTTCTTCTTCTTCTTCTTCTTCTTCTTCTTTTGTCTCCATTTCTTCCACCATGTTCTCACTTTGGCAAAAATCACTTTCTTTTTCTTTCTCTTTTCTTCTTCCGGCATCTAGTCAGGATAACCCCAGGCTCTGAATTTTTGTTGGAGCTTGATCCAAATCTGATTGAGTTTCTAAAACGCATCTTTTTTGTTGGTCTTCTTTGTACTTTCTTTCTTTTTTCTTCCACATTTCTTTGATCTTTTTCACTTCTTCCATTTTTTTTCTCATCAGGTCTTCTCCTTTCGTGATATTATCTAAGCCTCTTTTTACAAAAAGCCACTCCGTTAAATGGAAGATGTCTTCCAAAAAAAAGCATCTCACTTTGATCACAGTATCCAGAATCTGGGTTAAGGATCCTAGTCTAAAGTATTTAGGAATGATGGTTCTTCTCATCTTGTCCGCTTCTTCTATTGTTATAATTTGCAAATGATAATTGCTTCTTTCAAACGGTTCACCAAGTCTAGACTACCTGTGAACTTCAATTCTTTGTCAAATTTGTCCAGTACGTGCGCTCCATCTTTGAACCACCACCAACGTTCTGTTAACGTATTGAATAATTCTATGCTGCCAGTCATTTTTTATGTTCTGTGTAGAATGGCGCGAATGAGGAACGCTATGATTTTATATACTTCAAGCACGTATGTGAAGGAAAACATCCCTTATACCCACTTCGCATATTATATACTATCCACACCATCGAGATGAGAAAAATTACACACAAATATACTATCCACACCATCGGGATGAGAAAAAAAAACAATTTATACTATCCATATCATCGGGATGAGAAGAAAAAAAACAACACACAAATATACTATTCACACCAACGAACGAGCAAGCATAAAACATATTATATACTATCCTCACCAACGAAGGAAGAGAAAAAATACACCCCATATACTATCCACATTAACGAACGAGCAAGCATAAAATACACACCCATATACTATACTCAGCAACGAAGGAAGAGAAAATACACATACCCATATCCATGCTATCGTACGAGCAAGTATAATACCCACACCCATATACTATTCTCACCAGCGAAGGAAGAGAAAATACACACACACCCATATACTATCCACACCAATGAATGAGCAAGCATAGAACACACACACATAGACCATCCCCACGAACAAACGAATAAGCATAAATTACACAACCATATACTATCCTCACCAACGAAACGAGCAAGCATAAAAATACAATATACTATCCTCACCAACGAACGAGCAAGCATAAAACACACACACACACGAAAATAATTATTATTTATAGTCACACTGCATTACATAAACACGAATTGGGAAATTGAATAGTTTTTTTTTCTTTTCGAGAGTATTGGGTAGCCCTGAAAAGGGCTATTTTTTCTTGAACTCCATAGACACCTGGTTAATGGTGGTGCATTCCTGGTCTGGCACCACACACATCGCCAACTCCAGTCCTGCTCCCAATTGATATTTCTTCTTGGGAGCGCAGAGTGAGGTTGACTAGCTTACGATTAACAATCTTCAGTTTCTATGATTCTGAAGACTGGTTCTGTCCTATTTAAGACCCGAGGTTGAATTTGTGGGCGCTGAGGCTCCCACTCTTCTCGTCGTCTCTCCAATTTCTCTATAATACCCTGCCAATTTTCCATCTGGTGGATAGCGAGTCTTGGTACTGTTGTCGGTACGTCGGGAAAAGTCTTTTTTCTTGGCAAGAAAATTAAGAGCGAATGAATGATGACACCTCCTGGAGAACCACTACCTCCAGGTTAAAAATTGATTTGGTTTTTGGTTTGATTGTCAATGCGAGGATTGGCCAGTTGCGTCAATGCTACTTTGTTTCTCTTAAAATAACGTTTGGTTTGATGTGGTATCTCAATGATGCCTTGCAGTAATTGACGTGCTGTCACTGTAAACCATCTTCTTAGAAACTTGCTTCTAAAACACGAACACTTATTTGTGAATTTTTTCACGACTAATGCCGTACAAGGCTCTAATCAATTTGACGGAAAGATGAGTCTGAAGGGACGTCATGTTGACAATGTGTGAGACAGAGTCCAAGTGACCGAGGTTTTTATAGACTTTATTGGTGGTTAAGTCGATGACGGGGATGTGTACACGACAGGTCCTCCGTCCTAGCACCAGTAGTAAAACAGATGGGTACGAAACCATAAATAATCAGGGGTAGTGGGTTTTAAATCCACGAGTAAGTAGGCGTGTGGCATTTTAGTGGCATCTTCACACTCATGAGTTAGCCAAGGTGTTACTAACTGTTTGGCTAAGACTTGCACATGTGATTTACCTCTAGGACTGTTAAACAAGACCACATAATGAGCATTGAGTCTGATGGTACGATGGGCTTTACTTTGATGAAACAAATTTTGGGTAATGTAAATGACACTGACATTACGCTGATGCCCTTTGCATGTAAACCACAGTTTAATTTCTTCGTAGCATGTCATCAAAGATGACCAAATGGGTTTGACTGGGGTCAGACACGATTTTGTTGTCTTCGACAGGAATATCTTCCACAAAGACGATGTAATTATCTGGACTTTCTCGTAAAAGACTGTACGCCGATTGTCACTCTTTGTAACATCACAATATTCGTTGAGGTGCAAGATTGATCAAATGATGTTTGTGCTCGATCAAACATTTGACAATTTCGGTTTTGTCTGAATCAACGGGTCCAGCAATGAGCATGTTAAAGAGATGACGAAGATACAAGGCCTCCCAACTAGCATGTTCGTCAATGACTCTGAAAGTGGAAGAAGATGGAGTAGAGTCAGCAGAGATTGCCATAGTAGTGTAAGGAATATCACCTTTTTTGACAAAAAGACAGAGGAGACAAGAGTTTTATACTTTTCAGGACACGTGTATTGTCATATATATTTTTTTTTAAAATTGTGAATAACACGGGAAAAAAACCCATAAAAATCAAATAGTGTGTATTGTTATGAGAGTCTGTACATTAGTCTGCACCGTCACTCAAGAGTCCTCCTTAAATTGTCTTTCAAGTATATCGGTAACAACCCTGTCCTGAAGAGAGTGGTTTTCCTCGGTGACAGTCTGTTCTTCTTCTTCTGGTGATGTCGCTAACGCAGGTTTAAATGTGACTTTTTTCACTGAGCATTTCTTTTTAGGATTACAAATCTCGGGCAGAGTGGGCAACTTCTTTAGTTCAAGCCTAGAAACTTTTCTAGTCACGTACATCTGTCCAGTGAGGGTGTAAGTCACAAGCTACACGCACATCGTCATACACATCTTCAGTACCTAGAAGTCGATGAATCTAGCTATCCTGTAAGAGGTCGAGAAGTATCGAGATGAAAGTGCAAATCATTGAAGAGAATGAGTTTCTCGTGGACATATAAAAGGACAACTTTCAAGCTGTTTGGGTGGTAGGTACCGTTCGTAAAGAGTCCACAAAGAATCGGACGGTAAAGGAAATCCCATAAAGCATGTCGCTAAGACACACACTACACGTCGATCCCAATTCAATAGACAGTTCCCGTAATAGGCAATGATAATCTTCCACCGTTTGAATATTGTCATGGATCTCCTTCCACAGAATATGTTGTATCACAAATGATAAAGGTTGTGGCATGGTAGAACGTTTTAATAGCCTCTTTTCTTGGCAGCTATAAGTGTACTTTCTGCACAAAAGTGGTCGCATTATTCCGTTGTCGAATCCGATTTTGTTGTCACTGACACATGAAAAGTCGTTCATAAGTTTTCTGTGTGATTTAGACTTTGTGTGATTTAGATTTTTAACGTAGCTTTAACAATTTTTCAGTCATATCGCTACAATGTCTACAGTGTGGTAGTTTATAGTGATGTCTAGTACTGGGGCATCATGATACATATAAGTAGCATGATGTCATACCCAGTCACATTATCCTGGCACCAGGTCGACCAGTCCTAACACTTACTTCTTAGTACCATTTTTGTAAGTCTTTGGTATGACTCGGCCGGGGATCGAACCCACGACATCCAGCATCCGAGTTAGACGCTCTAACCACCATGTCAACTAAATTTACGTTCTGTACAAGATTTTGGAAACCCTCTGACTCTTCTTCTGGAATTAGATTCAGTAAATGTACCTGGTTGTAAAAATAATCACTGTCAACAATACAATACTTCTAACCCACTTGTAGTTGATCAATGTCTTATTTGAAAACTTTCATCAGAATCAATCCTCTTATAGCATCTAGGTACCAGTGGTTAAAACATCGGTGACATAACGGATGCAATTCTTCTTTGCGTTTAACATATATTTTGACCAACTCTCGGTAAATGCGTTCTCTCAACTCCACAGGTAAGCCAAGAATGTTCTCTTGTAAAGTATCCATGACCGTGTATCAGTCAAACACTTCTCCTAGGGCGAAAGCAATGAACGTAGTGAGTGATTTTTGACCACTGCCATTCAGGGTAACGGTCAGTAGTGTAAATATAATCTTCCAATGTAATTGGTCCAAAGCGAAAGAGAAGAATCAACACGCCCTTGATCCAAAAAAATCGATCTTTTTGATTGACATTTTCACTTTTCTCTTATGAACTATTCGACAGAAAAGTTCTACGGTCACGAATTGACATTTGACTCTGGCAAGTCCCTGCCAAATGTCCTTGCAGATCTTCTCTTGCAATTCGATGGGTAATGTTTGAAGAGTATATTTTCATATCGGGTTTAAATACTTGTCTAAGGGTGGTCCAACCTTTGACTCCTAACCATGTCGCTAATTTCTTACACGATATGGTTTCCCCACTTCAATGACGAGTTCCCGATAACGGTAGGTAGTAACACCATGGAGACCATCGAGAATGCTCCAGGTAAGCGCAATCTTTCATCTCCCACTGGTGAAGTGACACGCCACAGCTGAAGCACTTGACGTTATCCCCTTTCGCCCATATGAAAAAATTTGGCTCTGACTAATTCTTCGGGAGTAGGTCCTCCCAGATTTTTTGGCCATTTCCCTCGAAAGGATTGGAATCGACTTTCATAGCCACTGTATTCAGGCAAATGCACAGGAAACAAATATTCATCGTATACAGGTTCATTTCGATAAGGTACGGTGACATCTTTAGGAATGTGCTCAGTTTTGCATGACATCCTTAGGGTGGTAGACGCATGTTGTTCTTTGGAGGTGGACATCCACCATAAATACCAGTAAATTGAAAAGGTGTACGATAAAGAGTGGCATCGCTTTCGTATACGTCAGGTTTGATACGTACATCATCATCTTCATTTTTCATGGTAGGTTTGGTTGTCATAGCAAAATTTCCATGACGATAATGTGGTATTGAATCAGTGTGATCACAGTGTACGGCATCTCTGCAATCGCACTCGAGTTTGCTCTTGCTGCATACTTGCTGTGTGAAAGGATTCATCTCTCTCTCTCTCTCTCTCTCTCTCTCTCATGGCACTTGTAGTGACAATAAATTATTGGTCTTGGACGTTGTCCCTTTTTATGCTGACCAATATCGGCGTGTCAATACGGTAAAGTGAAGTGGTTGGGAAGCCGTACTCGCTTCTGGTACACGATTTATTAGACTTTTTCTAAGGTTCGACTGACGATTTGATGTGTGGGTGAACGTTCAATCTTGATTGGTTGGTAAGTGGTTACTTTAAAAATTTTCATCCTGTCCAGACTGCAAGGCTTCTTATAGTACGCCATATTTTACCACTTGACTGATGCGATAGCTGAGAGTCAACCTTTTCATTTTACACTTCTTGTGCACTTCTCCTTGAGGGTCACGGTATTCGTAACCGTAATGTTTGTGACCGCCACTTGCAAAACTTAGAATCTTGTCCTCGTGAAGCTCGTCTATCCAGGCTCCTAACCGGTCTTTGATTGATGGTTGCTGTTGACCCAAACGACTGATGAAGACGCATCTGTCTGTGTCAAAATACAACACATTATCTCCTATCAGTTCTAAAGCTTTGCACAGTTTTAAGCGGGTATGGGCTGTCACGTAGGCTGCAATAATAACATTTCCAAATTCGTCATCTTCTACAAAGTCCAGTTCTTCTTCGTAATTGACTAAGAGCAAGTCATCACGAAGGACGTCCACGTGTTTCGTGTATTTTGTTTTGTCGTGAATCAACTGGAAATAGCGGGAAGGTTCTCCGTCTTGGGTAAACACGGTTGTTGTGCCATTTTACCCTACAAACAATTTAACATCACTTTGGCAAATGATCGCCTTCCTTCGTTTTTCTCGATCTGGTCTAAAGTGATACCTTCCTGCTCCCAGTATTTCTCTTTAAATTTCTTTTGGTCTTTGAGAGTGTGACAGCAGGATGGATAGCAGGTGGCTTCTTGTTTCAGTTTCAAAAAAGCATTCAGGTAGTCTGACAAAATGCCCTTTTGAGTCTCGTTGTCCTTTGGTATTTTTCTGTTTTGGGAAAGTGGTAAATTTCATACACTTCTGACAATCCTTATCCCATGTCCAGAGCTTTAAACAATTCCACGCTTATCCACGTTTTCCTAAAGACACGTTCTTCTGAAAGTGTTGACAAGGGTGATCTTGGTTGCACGTTTCAGCACAAGTACGACACGATGGAAACAACATTTTGCCTTGGCAATGATGTGGTAACACGGGATGGTACAAGTACGTGGGAGGCAAGAATTTGCACTTGATCAATCCTTTGTATTGTTGAATGTTGTCCACGTCGATGTGCTCGGTCAGCAATTGCAGGTGCCCTGCGGGAAAGTGACAATATTTGCACACGTAAGGATACAGATAGCACAAGTCGAAGTATTTGATTTATTCTCCTTTCTCCTCGTCCGCTTGGTACAGCAAACAGGTGACATTCATCCGTCCCCCGTACAAACTGTCTCATGGGTTCTGAGCATCCACCAGCTTGTAACTTTCCACGATGCGCTTAAACTCGGTATCGATTTTCAATCGCTGATCGTACTCGTGTTTCCACATTTCTGTCTCTTAGTATCCTTACTCTTCTAACTTCAAACGCCGCTGACAAGTGTTTTCGTAGAACTCTACCATGTTGCGTTGTAAAAACTGGTTTTTAGTGGCACATTGAGGGTAACATATGGGACATACGTGAAATAAGCACCCGTTAAACCCGTACACGATATGGGGGTCTTCTAAGTCTCAGCTATCCACTGAATACCTTCCGATGGCTTTCTCGCCTCCTCCGTTGCGGACATGTTGGATCCATTTGTCTTCATTGTCACACAAGTGATATAATCAGCGTAGGGCTTTGATCGAGTCTTGACATTTGACGAAATTGGTTGTTTGAGGACTAATAACAGCTTTCGTTTTTCGGCCATGAATCGTTGGCGATGCACAAAGGAACACGCTTTGTCAATGGTACTGGCTTCTTTCAAGGGATGGATCCCTCCGTACTCCATGAACATTTCTCGAAATTTTCCACATCAACGCTGTAAAATGTCCATGTCGGAACGACAATATTTTAACATTTATTCTTGAAAGTCGAAAGGGTACGAGGCGTGAGTCTGCTATCATGCGTATTAAGCTTCTCTTTGTTCCGTAGGCATGTTGTCGGGTCCTAGTAGTCACCCTCAGGCAAACGGGGTAGAACAGCATGTTGATTAGCTTCGGTATTGAAAAAGTGAGAAAATAGTCTTTGGCCATTTCTGTCACGCCAACCGTTTTAGGCATACGACTCAAAGGCATAGTCAAAGAACTCATCAAATCTTTAAACTGCACTTGACCCACTTGCATCGAAATACTTTTGGCTCCGCTCAAAGTCACTTTAGGACGTTCAGTACTTTGTTCTGTATAATATCTCAACAGAAACTGGCCATCGTATCCCGAGAAATTGTGAGCCATCACCGTGGCATAGCGATGACAATCTCCGTAACATTCGATGTCTTCTTCGTTCCACGTCTCATCGATAGGGCCTAAGATCCATTATGTAAAATCGGTCATTGTATTAGGCCCCCGAAAGATTTTTTCACGTCCTCCAGGAATCTTGCTGCAGTGAGGGCAATAAGTCAATGTAGGCTTTTGGATGCACTTCTCGCATGCTCAATGAGCAGCAAAGAAATTAATAATGTGAAAAGGAATCTCTTGCATGCTTTTGAAATCGAAAAAAGATGAAAATCCCTTTCCTTTTGTGTCATTATCTTCTTTTTCTTCTTCATGTTTATAATAGTATTTTTAAATGTAGCATTGGTGTTCCAAGTCCATGATTTGGCGACAAATGTGACATCTTTTCTTTCCTAAGTAGACGTGTGCCTTGGCACTATTGGTGCGTATGCCTTGTCCAAAAGTAGGGCACAATCTCAGGAGTTGACAAGCACTTTTCCGCTGTGAGCCTTGCGTCTTCAAATGTTGTTGGTAACAGTCAGGATTGACAAACATGCGCTGAGAAGCTGGGCAATACACACGTTCTTGCCGTTCGTCCAGACAGGGTTTATAGGCTAAACATCCCTCACATTTCGATCCGCAATGTTTATGTTGCTCTCGATTGTTACAGTCATAGTTTTTTTTTCTCACAGTAATAACTGTATGACAGGAATGCAGTGATACTGGTAATGGTATCAAAATGTTCATCGTGATAATAGACGTGAATGTATTTTCCCTCTTTGAAATCTTTGCCTCGAAACAACAGCGGTCCTCACATTTCTTGAGGATGTACTTTCACCGTGTAACGTGAAGCCAAGACGTCTTGCAGTTTTCGCATTTCATGAATGCCATAGGGATGTCTTTAGCTAGTCCGGCTTTCTGTAACAGGAGTTTTGCCACTCTTCGTTGTTTGGCTCGGTCGGATTGTTGAATAGTTTTCCAGGTTATTTTCTATTCTGCCGTGATGTTCTTGTCGGCATTATGTTCGTCCCACTTCGATGGCACGGTCTAAACACATTTTCTCTTGAAGATTGCTAATTTGGACGAGGCTACGTTTGATGCTAAGAATTTCGTCCATCAAGAATACCTTTTACCGCTGTCCGGTCACATGAGGAAAAGACAAATGGGTCATGAACAGAGTCGCTTTTCCGTCGGTGATGTAAAACGTGTCATTGGATTGTTGCACGTCTTAAATTTTGTCGATGATTTTGAAATGTGTCAATTCTGCTGGGCTGCTCTACTCGATCCAAACCGGAGACTTCAAACTGTCTTGAAGAATGGAAAGTCTCAAGCGATCGTCTTCTTTGTCTTGACATTGCCGTTTCAGTGTGGTTAACAAAGAATCCCACACATCTGCTTTCTCCAACGGTACGTAGGACTTGAAATCTTTAACTTTCACAGCATATTTGTAGGCCGTAGTCCTAAATTTGCTAGAGGAGCGTTTGTCTGTCTCTCGAATGTAACAGTACTTTTCAGGGTTTACTGATGGTAATGGACTTTGTTTTGGTGTAGAATCTCTGAGATTAGATTCTGGCTCTCTCATCTCATTTTCAAAATCGCTGACATGAATTTGAGCCAAGACTTTAGCTACTGTGCGAGGAGATAAATCACGTTTCTGCCTCTTACTTTCTTCTCCTTTCTTTACGAAATGATGCGATCGTTTCATCTTGATTGCAAAACGTCAAATGACTACATTTGAAATGCCATGGTCCCCTACATATTCATGTCAGAGCAGTGCATATATAAAGGGCTGGTGACTTCCCTCTTAGTATTCATTTTGCTCTCAAACCGATCAGCACGATGGAAGAACCCACATAGATGGAACTTCTGATTAGAACTTTGCGAGGTGTTATACAAAAGTTTTCTTCAGACAATCCGATAGATTACTCTTCCTTCTTCCAAGATAAAAGTCAAGATACTTGTTATATCTGCCAAAACAAATGACACTGGGCTACAGAATGTTGAGATCGTCATAAAGGCAACACGAGTGCCGGAAGAGATAAAAGTCGAGATACCTGTTATCATTGTCAAGAGAAAAGGACACTGGTCTTCAGAGTGCCCTAAGAAACAACAGGTGCTGAAGGAGTAGGAAGAAGAAGAGTAAAGGAAGAACTCCGAGACGTTCGAAAAGAGTAGAAAAGGAGAGAAAAAAGAAGAAGAGGAAAAAAACTGTGAAAGTGAATAAATTAAAACAAAAACAGAGAGAGAGAGAGAGAGAGAGAGAGAGAGAGAGAGAGAGAGAGAGAGAGAGAGAGAGAGAGAGAGAGAGAGAGAGAGAGAGAGAGAGAGAGAGAGAGAGAGAGAGAGAGAGAGACAACAGAGAGAGAGAGAGAACAAAAACATAACAGACACAGAAGAAGTCTACGGACTTTTTTTTAAAAAAAAGTGCTGTGTTGTGTTGTGTTGTGAATTGGATTGTAAATATTTGTACCAGAATAAACCAGACTGAAAAAGACATGCCTCCTAGTTTTGATTGTTTAAAAAAAGAGTCTACACTCACACACATAATACTAAGATTAAAACAAAGATTTTGAGTTTTCATTGAGTTTGGCAAAATTAATATTAACTCTTTTCGAAAGAAATGGGTGGACATGAAAAGGACCGTTGAGTGTTTTTTTTTTCTTGAGGACAAACTTAGTAACGAGAAGCTATCCGCATTAACTGACTTAAGCCTTTTCTACGGCCAAGGCCAACTTGTGGACTTGCTCCTGTCAATGATTTTATAGAAATCACTAGAGGTTGTATCTCTGGTGTAGTCACAGGGTTAGGCTGTTTTTCTCAGAAAGGTCTTTTTCTCTTGGGTAGTAATAAAGAACTCTGATACATTTGTTTCAGACTTCATAACTCAAACAAAATGTCCAAGAGTACCGTGACCGTTTGACTTTCACTGTTTTCCTTCTCTTCTAACCTTTGTATCTTTTCTACTGCTTCTTCTTCCTGTCGTTTCCTTCTTGCCTCTTCTTCTTCTCGCCGCTACTGTTCAAGGAAAAATTCTTGTTCTGCCTCTTTCTGCTGCTTAAATATTTCTCTAATTCTTCTTTCTGTCTTTGTCTAAAATCATCGACGGGTGGTAAAGAAGGAGAAAGTGGCGAAGGTGCTGGTGCCGGTACAAATTCTTGCGAAGAGAGAAAATCTACTAAATGCCAGTTGAAATCAATCTCTTCGGGAAGTTGCACTGTGTTCACTTTAGTAGTCGCTGATATATCATCGCTTTTTGTCTCCACAGCCGGTGCACCACAATTCATTATCTTCTTAGGTTCCTTCATGTTTGACCAAACAATGTCGTTTCAATTCAATGCACACAAACGCTAATGCACCTATATAGGGAATGCGACGTCAACGGTGACTCTCTCTGGATTGGAAAACAGACTCCGCGAAGTGACTGAATTTTGTAACGCGTGATGGGATTGGTGAACAATTTCAATCCATTTCGATCCGCTCTTTCGCTATAAGTAGACGTGGTTCACTTCCTTCCCTTCACCTGTTCTCGTCACAAAGATGTTGATCGACGCTAAATCCTCTACTTTGGTATCGTCATTGTTTTTCCATATGAACGTATCCATGTATGTGAAAACAAAAGGGACTGTCATCCAGATCAACGGTGCAACTGTTTTGAAAGATGTGATGTGATGTGATTTTTAACGTAGCCTTAACAATTTTTCAGTCATATCGCTACGATGCCGTCAGTGTGGCAGTTTATAGTGATGTCTAGCACTGGGGCAGCAAGATGTCCCACCCAGTAACATTATCCTGACACTAGGCCGACCAGTCCTAACACTAACCTCTTAATGCTGAGCGCCAAGTGAGGAAGCTGTTAGTACCATTTTATAAGTCTTTGGTATGACTCAACCGGGGATCGAACCGCGACCTCCAGGACCCGATGCGGACGCTCTAACTACTAGGCCACCAGAAAAGATGTTATGTGGAAAGACAGTGCTGTCTGATACGGACTCTCATCTTTCGACCAGAAATGAGACAGTTTAAGACAAGCTTTGAGGAATATGAAGAAGAAAAGAGGAGCTATGCGATGTCCAGTAAGTTAGCGGAATGATGTTAACATAACAAACAAAGCTCTTTTAGAGCCACTCCCAATGTCTCGAAAAGAATTTTATTTTTAAAAAATTTGCCATATATATATATATATATATATATATATATATATATATATATATATATATATATATATATATATATATATATATATATATATATATATCAATGTGTTATATGTCTCTGTTGTATGTGTATGTGACCCTCCCTAGAGTAGTGGTAGCTGCGTGTATTTAGGTCAGCTCCTTGCTACATTGTTCCCAATGTCCAGTACCATGACGTCATGCCACCTGGGTCAATCCTCTTATTCCAATGTTAGATTTAACTTGACTCCATATCACCCCAGGCTGATTTTTTGACCCTATAAATTGTGACCCTATACAGGCCCCGGTTGGGTTTTTCATTGATCCTATATTGCCCCCTTATACTGCTTACATTATCTGTGCGCAGGTTATTTGTTTTAAGTTTTCATTTTCAATGTATAATTTCAAATGCTCATAATGTATGCAGTTTCCTGTAAAACAGCAATATTTATACAATCAGAAATCAAAATTTATATAGTTGTAAATTATTTGTACATTATATTTGAGTCATTTGTACATTATATTTACCAAAGGTTTTATGAAACGGAACCACATTTATATTTGGACGGAATAAACCTTTCTGACATTACTAATCATGCAGTTTCTTCCGTAAATAAGTTACAGATGAATAAAACCACTGGGCTCTATTCAAACATGTATGAAATGGGAATTCCTTCTGAAACGGAATAAGCCTCATTAA
This sequence comes from Potamilus streckersoni, assembly GCA_016746295.1. NCBI lineage: Eukaryota > Metazoa > Mollusca > Bivalvia > Unionida > Unionidae > Potamilus > Potamilus streckersoni. The sequence goes on from JAEAOA010001233.1 coordinate 166,323, forward strand.
TATCTGTGCATATAATAATGAGATTTATTCCATATGAAAATGTTTTATTAATCGCAATAATTTTCGCTGAATTTTGAAGAAAATCTCATTATTATGCACGAATGTGATTACATTAATAAGGTTCATTCCGCACATAGAAAGAAATAAGAGTTAAAATAGTATTTTGTTTTTATAAAAACAGCTGTGAATCACTGAAATTATTTCCAATTCTGTATTATATCTAAAAAAAAACCCAAAACGTTATAACACGAAGTAACGGATTCAGAATTTTGACGTTTGTTACGTTAAAGAAAAACTACTTTTATTCGCTGCTTTCCTTTGAAGGTATTTTTTTTTATTGCATTACATATTAGTCAGATCAAACTTTTTTCTGCTCTTCGGTATGGCTTTCAATATATGATAGATTCCAAGCAGTTATTTGATTCAAATCATCATCGGAGTAAATATCCCCGCTGAAGTTATTAAATGATATTGTACGGTTTGGAGATGCTGTTTTAATTATATGACCCACCCTTCGTTAGAACAATGTGTCTTTCTGGCATTTAAATGTTACAAGATTGAACTGGATGCTACATATCAATATGTTGATATATTTTAGATAAATACCCTCCCAAAAACGCTTTGATGAAACAGTTTCTAACTCCCCAAAAATGGTCAGTGAAGCAATCGTGTATAATGAAAAGGTGAACGAAAGTATGAACAGAAAAGTGTGATAAAAACAAAATATAAAAAGATTATATTTTTTCGACTAATGTCTGCCCAATGTCACGCATTTTTTTAGATATTATAATTTCTGGCATGTCCAATGGACAATAGTTCACATCTACATATAGGATTATACGATGGACTGTGTAATTCTTCTTTATGTGGTCTGGATATACATGTATGGATTAATCAATTAATCAATAAGAATTTAAGTTGCCTATGCAATTATTGCTTTCGTTAATGGTTAATTCTCGAATGTGGAGATTATTAATTGGTCGGGGCTGTGGGTACGGATCCACCACAGATCCGCTTTTATGTGCGAGTGTTGCACTTTTTATTTATATCGAGGCCAGGCGAGAGGGGACCCGCGGGACGCGAAACGCCACCGAAAAGCGAAAACAACCAAAACGCAAGAGCGTATATGATCAAATCTAGTCCAGTTGCACTAATAGAGATTCCAATGGTGTGTAATGAGTCTTATGATTTCCGTTACTCTAATTTACAATAGTTGGAATTTTGTGTACATGGTGTACTTTAGTTTTGTAAATAGTACCAATCAGCGGGATGTCAGCCGTCCCATGCATATTAGAGTCACGCAGTGTTTATTAAAGGTCATTAATTCTGGCGGTGGAATCAAAGGATCAAGTCGGGATTTTGGGGATACAGCTTTTATCGAAAGAGGTTTTCAATAGCTAAAGGAAGAACCTCATGTAATTGGGCAATTGGAAAGTCGATGCTTCATTTTCTTTGTCTTGCTGGTCTTCTTTTGTTGTTCTTTTTCTTGACGGTCTTTGCTGTAGCGGTATCATTCTGAAGATAGGCTGTTTGTTGCTGATTCGACTTCCGATTGACGTCAGACTGGATGATTTGCTCCTTGATCACCAAGCTGTGATGTCGTTGTATGATGCCATTATAACCGTATTTATTATCTAAAAAAATAATTCTAGTACATTCTGTCGCTTTGTTGTTAGTATTTATAGGAATAGGTCTGAGAGATACTGTTCAGTTGGTGTTGTTTGGGATTTACACGTTGCGTGTTGATAGTTTGGAGATAGTTTGTGACTTTTGTTAGTTCCAACTTGTTGGGGGGGGGAGTAGATAGGAGCTAATATTTGTGGTGTTTGGGTGTTGTTCAACCAGTCTTGTCCCCTTGTGCGACCGAGCCTGTTGGCGGGTTTGCCACCTTATATATTCTATTTTGGGTCAGTTACAGAGTCGTTGTGTGTCACTACGGATTAAACTGCCGTAGTTCGGTCTTGTTGCGCGGTGCGTGCGTGAATGCGCGCGCGTGTGGTGTGTTTTCAAGAGCTTTACTAATGTATCACCAATACACTTATTTGGGGAGTTAGGATATATAATCTTTTGTCTTCCACCGACAAAATCATCTAGTGAATGTTAACGGTAATAAAAACATAGGAGTAGCTATGATATTTTGCGCCCGGGGACGAACTATAAAATTGGCGCCCCAGCCCCCTCTCCGTTTAATCACATTTTTCTATTTTACTTATTATAATGTAACGTTGTAAGCCTCATTTTGGCGCCATGTACCTTGGCGCCCGGGGACATATATACCCCCTGCCCCACCCTAGCTACGCCTCTGAATAAAAGGGCAAATTAATAACGAGCTTTATATAAAACTTTAGACCCATCTTAACGATATTACCTGTTTATCTTTTTACACCTTTAATGTTAGTATCTTTTTCTTCCAGATTAGTATATCTGTTCCTTACTTGGAATGGTTATTCTTCCTAAAGCCTTGAATGAGTTGGGTGAATCTAACATTTTCGCTGATTGCACACCATAAGAAAGCATCCAAATTAAGCTAAGATTAAAATTCTAAAGAAAGGGCAAAATCAAAAGACAAATGAACCTTTATCTCGCGAGCTGTTAGTCGATATAAAAATTTACTCCAATTATTGGCTCTCTCAAATTGTGGACCGACTAAACAATGCATTTTTAAAATAAAAGTTTACAACTGCATCTGAAATTTAAATATGATTATGATTTTTAACGTAGCTTTAACAATTTTTCAGTCATATCGCTACTATGTCTGCAATGTGGCAGTTTATAGTTATGTCTAGCACTGGGGCATCATGACGCAGACATGTAGCATAATGTCCCACCCAGTCACATTATCCTGACACCAGGCCGACCAGTCCTAACACTAACCTCCTAATGCTGAGCGTCAAGCGAGGCAGCTGTTAGTACCTTTTTTGAAGATCTTTGGTATGACTCGGCCTGGGATCAAACCCACGACCTCCGCATACGAGGCGGACGCTATAACCACTAGACCACCGGAGCAGTTCTGAAATTTAAATACAATATAGCAACAACGGTTTTCGTGGTTGCTTTATAATGTAAATGGCTCTTTGATTTAAAGTCTTGAAGCTCTTGTCGATCATGGAAGGATAAGACAAGGTCTTTGCTATTAAAAAAACAAGTAAATTTACATTGATAGTGTCAGAATGTGCGGAATCAGGAATATAACAGAAATATATAAATTATGACTGAAGAGTATATTTTCTTGGGTAGTTAGTATATATTATAATCTAGTCTTCCAGCCTACCGTATTTATTTGTTTGTTCATATATTGAGTTCAACTAAAAAGAACAAATGCCCTTCTCTGCCGACGCAATATGCACCGGCAGACCAGGGTTCTTTTTTTTTAAATTGCCAATTAGTTCTAAAAAACTGTACAGTACTAGATTTGACGATACTTTATGCAGCGGCAGTTATTGGTCTATACATGTTGCAGTTGCATCCAACTATACGGTAGTATAAACAGTGCTACGGTGGTCACTTCTTCAAAAATAGAAATACCATGAGAGAAAAAATAATTTAAGGTATTTAAAATTTGAATTAAATGTTTTCTTTAAAATCGGTATAAGCTGAATAAGTCATGAACACGATAAGATAAGATAAAATAAGAATTCTTTTTTTCAGACAGCATAGTTCATACATCTAAATTAAAATACGGATTTAGAGTAAAACATTGTAAACATAAAAGAACATATATATCAAATATATATTTCCCAAATGTAAACATCCACTGAAGCACTCGAGTTTTCGTCAATTTAAACCAGAAGGTATCTTTACAAGCGAATATGTATGTATATAATGCAAGATGATAAACTACGCACGAGATGACTCATAGTGCAGAAGAAAAAAAAAAAGAATAATCATATTAGTGTACACAAATAGACCTGATGATCACGCTTAGAGTTCGGCTACACACTTCCAGGTCAATTAAACACGTATCATCACATTTTAACTACAATCCTTATTTGCTCCAGCTGTTTAAATAATTTATAAGACATCGGCATAGAAGACAGCTTAGTAGGGAATTTGTTCAAGTATATCCCATTATTTATTTGTTTACTTATTTGTGGGAAAATACGGTAAAGTCAATTTTCCAATGAGAAGTCACAAATGTTCGCAGGAAGTATGGATGAAAGTACTACTGCGCTTGCGCAACTCTCATCAAAACATCGTCAGGTTGCTGAGGCTGGAGATTCGAGTTACAATCATGCCTCTGTTTTACAACAGCAAAAATGTGACCTCAGATGACATCGAATTTTAAAAATAGCACGTATGCAACACCCATTTTTCGCTTAATCGGCGTTAATTCAAATAGAACGCAGTCTATTACCTTGAACAGACGGTAAACGTAGCGATAATCAGATGATGCAGGTAAGATTTGTTTGATTTCCCACATTGATAAGTTATATAACATAAACACACAGACACGCACACAATCACACAGAGAAACACAAACACACAGACACACAAACTCACGCTACGTTATTCTCAAAGTACAGTTCATCAGACCATAATGTATACAGTACCAATTGTTGCCATATTAATAATAACTCACGACCCCACGCAAAGTTTTGGTTCCTATTTAAAAAATAAAAAGAGTGATTACAGCTGAAAAGCACGATCAAAAATAAGCATTAGGATAATATTATTAACAGAGTTATTATTATGATGGCGACAATTGGTACGCGGCGAAATTTTGTCTAAAACCAGTATAGTTCAGATCACTATCCGTAAATGGTTAACATTAATTACATGAGCGACATTTGCATTTTACTTTTGAGGCTAAACAATAACTGTGCACCATGCCATGCCATTGATGCTATCTTTATTTTCTTTTTACAAAATATCAGCGTCAGTCCATTAGGTAAATTACTGACATTTTTTGTTACTTTTGTATGGTAGGTTGCAGTTGTAATAAATTCATGGAATAGGAAGAAAACATTACAGAATGGAAAAAAATGAACATAAAAATATTTTCTATCATCATCTGTAATAGTCCTTTTTTTCTGATTCTTAGTAAAATAATTCTTTTTTGAAAATGGTAAATTTTAACCTTCAAATAAAATCATTGAGATTTGTATTTATTTCAAAAACCACATCTGTAGTTTTCTTAATATATATATATATATATATATATATATATATATATATATATATATATATATATATATATATATATATATTGCTCTGAACAAATGTACAATGATATGTAAACAATTACCAATTATTAATTGTTATTTACTTATCAAGTGCCATATGTGAATGGCATATTTCTCAAAATAGTCAGAAATATTTGACATGTTTGTTAAAGAATTAAATTATTCAGGCAGTATAAAATTATATATTGACTTGGTTTGGTATTGTATCATACAACAACACATGTAGGTTATCTAGTGCCCAGGCAGTAAGTGTAAACTGCCTTGCTCAGGGACACACCATGAATACTATGGTAGCCAGTCCAGTTTGATCCAGTGGTAGGATTTAAACCTGCACACTTTGATTGCATGTCTAGCATGTTAACTAAGGAGTCAGGAAGACTATTGCCATGTTAGAGAGTGTATCAGGCTTCGTCTGCATCATAGTTTTAATTGAGTTAGGGCAGACAAAATATTGTGTTTCTGGTTGGCTAATCTGAGCACTTTTTTCCCCCATGGTAAAAAAGTACAAAAATTATATATATATATATATATATATATATATATATATATATATATATATATATATATATATATATATATATATATATGCTTGTGTTTTTTTTGTAAACAAACCATCTCCCCTTCTGCCTACCGATTTTAAAACCAGTGTAATAGGAAACAATATTTTTTTCGTTTGGCCTTTTAATATTTGAAAGTAATATGATATAAAGTTGAAAGTCATGTGATATGTCCCTTGCCACCTATAAAATTGAAAGTCATGTGATATGCCCCATATCCCCAGTGAATTCTTCCTGTGATAATCATATAATTGCCATTTTACTTTTGGAATTCTATTAATTTTAACTTCAAAATATTCATTACTAAGCTAGTTGTAAAAAAATTTAAAATTGAATGTAACTGTTGACGTAAACATTCTGTAATCAAAAAATTGTTGAAGGTGTATAATTAATTTTGTCTGTTTATTAATGTTTGTAAATGATTGGATATTTTAATAACTTTTGTTCTTGTGGAAAATAATGCAGAAGTACAGAAAAATAATTTGAATCTACTTTCAGGCCATTGCTTGTATCTTACCCTTGTATCCTGTCAAGTTACACAATGTGATAAATAAATAGATATTTGATACAAATAGAAACTAGGTAAAAAATAAATACTTTTTACCTACCTGTCCCTTGGTATTATTAATTACTTTGAAAGTTCAGAGCTTATTTTGTATGCAAGCCATAGAGTGAGACATATTGTGCAAGCTATGGGCTTGGGGGCATATTTTGCTAACCATAAGGTGGGGCATATTATGATATTCATAGGGTGGGGCATATTATGCTATTCATAGGGTGGGGCATATTTTGCTATTCATAGGGTGGGGCATATATGCTAGACATTGGGTGGAATATATTATGCTAGCCATAGGGTGGGGTATAATATGGTAGCCATAGAGTGGGGCTTATTATAATACTTTCTGTCCATCTGTAATTCCATCTGTCTTTTACCAGTTTTGTTTTTGCACTGGAGTTGGCCAGTAGCTACAGCAACCAAACTTTGTGGATGGCTTCTGCTTTGATGGATAAAGAATTTTTTGTGGTCACATGTTCAATCAGCTGAATATGGAAACAATTGATGGCAATTACAACATGTTTGTTTGCATAAACATGTGTACAAAAGCATTGTCCCATCGATGACTTTAAGAAAAAAAAAGTATTGAAATTGAAAAATAAATGTAAAAATAAATGTTTTTAGAATATGAGTGGAAAAACCCCTAACTTTGGGGGTTTGATATATATATATATATATATATATATATATATATATATATATATATATATATATATATATATATATATATATATATATATATTATTTGTCTTGTATAAGAAACACTAAACCCCAGACTGTAATATTTTAAAGTTTGAAAATGTACACTTTAAAGACAAAAACAATGGTTTCAGACAATTATCATTCAATATATTAAGCATGCATTTATATGTTTACATTAACAGACATCATTGATCAAATTCCATATGACATAGTAGAACATTTAAAATTATTATGTATAACAATATACTTCTAAACAGTAATTATTTACTATTTTGTTATTAATTTTGTAATTCATTTCGATCCAAGGCAGTATGACCATAAGCCAGATAAAATTAATAATGATAGGATTATATACTAAATACATTAGCATCCTTTGGAATGAATTTCCTTGTACATGAATAAGTTATCTAGCAGTTTTAAAATTGATTTTTATTATTTCCTAAAATAACACACGTTGATTATTACAATACAGATTTGAACTACAAATATATACATGAATATTGTCTACTGCACTATAATTTATGCAACTTGAAATTTTATATTTTTAACAAATTTCAGTCAATTTATCACTTAAGCTGAAATATATTTCTTGGCCAAATACTGTTTGTTTGATGTTAGTAGGGTGTCATGTCATGTGATTTGGTAGGCAGAACAATCTACCATTTTGCATAAGTTCAATTGATTTTGGGGTCAAAAAGCTTAAGATTTATGTCACTTTAAAATATCCCCTCCCTCGGGTGGTTTCTGCACAATAACATTAGTTCAAGGTAACGTGCCTAAATCTAACTTGGAATATCTTACACTTATTGCAAGGATGAAGCCTATTGATTATGGGGTCAAAGGTAAAAAAGGTCAAGGTTACTATAACATGGTTTCTGTACAAAACACCATTAGCTCCATGTCACAGACCTGGACCAAACTTGTGGAAGTTGGGAAAAATCCTACTGATTTGGGGGATAAAAGGTCAAAGGTGAATGTTACTGTGGCTGAAAGAAAAAGGTGGTTTCCACAAAGAAAATGTTACTTGTCACAGTGTACATTCTTGGTTGTGCCCATTGTTTCTTTTCGTTGACCCTTATTTTTTATTGATAAAGTTGCTGCTATGGTACCACTTAAATAGACCCTAATAAATTTACCCATTAAAATAATCTGATTTTAGACTGAATTGACCACTTGCTGGATAAAGTGTACTTATTGCACAAGAAGCATGGGATAATCAATTTTATTGGCTGACAGAAATGTCTTACTGATTAGCTTTAAAAGCACCTGGTTGAACACAGATGAAAAAGTAAAGAACAAAAGGTGAAATCTTCAGCCAAAAACTCTGGCTTGCCTTTATTATGAAAGCATTGCACAAATTGAATCCTTGTATGGAAAAGCCACCTTATGGTAGGATGGTAACAGAATGTGTTTTAATTTTTTTGAGTAAAGACCAAGTGGGTAAGGATGTTCATAACTCTTGTTTTTCTCTAAATTATTTCCCTTTATTACATGATAGGTGCCTTTAGGCCCACATTTTTCCTTTAGTGAAATGAGCTCTGCATTTCTACATGGAAGATTATTAAAAATATAATGTAATGTTCACATTACTCTTCTTATATATATATATATATATATATATATATATATATATATATATATATATATATATATATATATATATATATATATATATATATAAGAATATGGATTACTTAATAATTAATACAGTATACATTTAATTGTTTTTTTTCTTTGCCTCTTATTTTAGTTTTTCTTCATAATATTTATTTGCTTAATTGTTCCATACCAAAGAAAAAATACATAGCATGTGCTATGCCATATAAGGTATAATCAAATGGGATTTTAAAGGTTTTCAACTGGAAATTATTTATTAATTATTTTTTTATTGAAATGATTATGCGAGATGTACATTGAAGCAGGTCAAAATAATTCAGGCAAGACAGAATTATTGGACAAATGAATGCAATTATATAACTATGAAAATTCATAAATTAGTAGTAAATAAATAAATAATAAAGGATATATAACTAAAAAATAAATGAAACAAATAACAGTGACAAGAATAAATTAATATTTTGTAATCATAAATCAGAAAAAGAGAAATTTGCTTTGCATGAGACTGACATTTTGATTTTGGAAATGAAGTTTGAAATGTTTTATTACTTTTTTCTGACCTGATCTTTCTATCTTTTCACTCTCAGTGGTCATTTGTTTCCTAATCCAAACAATGGTTTCATGCTTAAAGCAGTCACTCCATTGTATTGATGGTACTAACAAAGCATTTGTTTTACCCAGAAAGGCACTGATTAGATTTTGACATATCCAGTAATTGAGGAGTAAACATGTACTATTCAGGTTGGTATTCACCATACACAAGTCTGGAAGTGTAACTTTAAGTTGGGTAATTTCTCTGTTGTAATTTATAAGAATTTGAATAAAGCCAAACTGTTACTTACAATTTGTTGTTGGAGTAATTAAATACATAAGGTAAATTGTTGTTCTTATAACTGTACCCCCATTGATGGCATTGGGGCATGGTGTTACATTTATTATTTTACTGAATGATTTGATCAGAAATGATGCATGGAAGACAATTTTACACAAAATTTCCTGTAGTTTATGTAATTTGACTTTGTTGGTGTTTACTGCATAAATAATGGTTTGGAGATCAGTATTACAGTAAGCTTTACTTTCATGTTGTTTATTTTGCAAAGAATTGTATTAAGCTCTTAAACATTGCTTGGTGTTCCTAGTGGCCAAGTGGTCTAAAGCACTCTCCATTACAGATCATTGCCATCTCACCTGTCTGGGTGGGTTCAAGTCTAAGATTCCAGGCAAATGTGGATATGTGACAAAGCTTGCCAGTAGCTTCTCGTGGGTCAGTAGTTCTTTCTGCATATTTCTGGGTTTTTTCTTCTACCATTATTACTGGCAGCCATGTATAGCCTATCGTGTGCTGAAAAATGGCATTAAGCCCCAGAACAACAACAACAACAAACATTGCTCAATGTTGACAGAAAAGTGGTTTATAATTGTTGTAAATAAAAACATACCAACATATGAAATAATAAACAGGGAAAGTATCATAATGGTATGTCAATGTCTGCATAAGTCCATATGAGTAAAATTCATTGTATTGTCCAAGAAAAATTTCAGATTTGTTGAGAATACAGAACTGATAAAAACTTTTGCACACTTGTTTGTAAGTACATAATGGGAACTGTTTTTTCAGCATGAAAGGCATTGCAAGTCTTTCAACAAAAGTGACCTGTCAATCATCCGGTTGATATTATTTGGCATTAGGTCTATTCCTTCTCTGACAGCAGATCCCAGCTGCAGTATGCAAGCAGTTGAGCTTGCCGCCTCCTTATCATATATATCATTCAAAATGTACAACATGAAAATTTGTGTGTGCGTGATTTGGATTTTTAATGTAGCTTTAAAACCTTTTCACTCTTAGCGCTACAATATCTGCATTATGGCAGTTTATAGTGATGTCCAGTACTGGGGCATCATGCCGCAGATGTGTAGCATGGTGTCCCACCCAGTCACATTATCCTGAAACCAGTCTGACCAGTCCTAATGCTAACCTCTTAATGCTGAGCACCTTGCAAGGCAGCTGTTAGTACCATATTTGTAAGTCTTTGATTTTACTTGGCTGGGGTTCGAACTTGTGATGTCCCGCATCCAGGGCAGATGCAGATGTTTTAACCACTAGACCACTAGAGCTGTACATGAAAATTAGAAAAGAAAAATTAAAGAAATCTATGAAGCTATTTTCCACCAGAATTTAGTAATGCTATGTGTATATTATAAATACTTTGAGTAAGAAGTTATAAAAAATGTCTAAAGTACTGCTACCATTACCATTACTATAATTACTATTATATGTATTGATGATGATGATGACAATGACAGTGATGATGACAAAAACCTTGATGATGATAAATGCAGTGTTAAAGTTGTTCAAGAACCAAGTTTTGAAAAGGTCAGCAGTCACCTGTTTACAAAGAGTAACAAACAAAATCCTGTTAGAACAAAATCCCCCAATGACAAAATCCCCATCGTAAAATGAAAGATGACTTAATCCACTCCACTCCCCCAGTCGAAATTTGTAAACATTTTAAACTACTGTTATTGCAGATATATGGGCCTATATTAAAATGGGATTGGGGAAATAAAATTATAAATGTGACATATCAATATCACTTAGATTTACCTTATGGATCTGAGCAAATGGAAAGAGAACTGCATATGTACCAAGATTTAAATGGTGTTTTTGAATGGTTTTTCAATGTGCATAACAACAACACCTGCTTGTATATCACGCTATGCCCAGAATAAGTCAATTATTATAACAACAAGAACCGTTCAATAATTAATGTTACTTCTAAACAAAGATATTAAATGCTTTGAAAAATGTTGCTTTCTTACATACATTACATATACTTCTCACAAAAAATTTAGTCCCTTTCTGAAAAGGCCTTTTAAGGCCACTTTCCTGGTGCAGAAGGGGTGGCCATATAAGAGGGGGACTACTGTAGTAAAAATATGGCATAGCTTTTAAGTAATTACACTCTAGGGGATAAAAGAAGAGATGTGACATGCTATCCCTATACCTAATTTTTAATTTAATTATGGAATTTTATGTTTATTTAATAAAATTATGCTTTAGCATTTAAGTAACATCCAAAAATATAACAATAATGGTGAAAAGCAGTAAACTGTACTTACGAGAGTAGTGAGCTGGCAATGCATGATGCACGTGCAATTAGTCTTGAGATAATTCTATAATTAGGCATCTTACACTCCATGTCTGTTCCCAAAATATAACAATAATGGTAAAATAAGTACACTCAGCACTTGTGAAGGTGAGAATGCAAAGTACATGCATGTACAATTAGTCTTTAAATTAAGATGATCATTAGGAAACTCCTTGTCTGTTAAGATCTAATACCTAACCCCACCTGCTGTAAGTCTTATCTACTAAGGCAAGCTGATAATGCTCTTAAAAGGGCCCAGGCTGATACACAATGATGTATAATTGTGTATTGGTTTAAATTAAAAGTGGCCAAAATTAGACTGAAGGTACAGGGATTATGTCCTATTTGTAATTTTGCTTGGTGGTAGTGGCAGGCTTTGTCTTATGAGGATTTTGTCCTAGTGGGATTTTGTCCTTTACCTCCTTTACAAAAGCCAGTTTGGTCTTTTCCTGTGATTGATAACAACTAATGACTTGTAAACTTTATGTAGAATTATCCCAACATTTCCTAGTGTAACTACCAAGGGTGAGAGAAAAAAATTCCAAAATGGTTAGTAGCCCAGTCTAATCCCATGGAATCATCACTGAAGTAAGTTTTATGAATCCACAGTAACCATGTAGGTGGAGTTCAAGGTCATTATGCATGTACAGAGAGTTGATGGACTCTGTATCACTATCTCCATGTTTCTGTGAGTGTGGTGATAAAATATCCCTTTTCTTTTTAGTTTTCAATTTAAAAAAATGTTGGTAATCAAAATGAAACAGGGATAAAAGGTTTATTTAGGCAATAGAATTACCACAATAATTAATATAATTCTCAAGGTTATGTGATTTTTATACTGGCATAGGATATAGTCTTAAATTACATAAAAAATATACATACCAGTGCAGAATCATGTAAAATATAAATATGAAGAAGAAAATAAAATATTTTTGTAAATTGAATCTTTTCCACATCAATCTTTTTAAAACAATATTAAAAAGTAGGATGTCAATGTCTACCAAACTTTACAAAATTCCCAAACCAAATAAGGAATTATTTTAAAAAAAAGTTTCCAATACTCTGGAACTTTGCTCTGGAATAGTATTCCAGTTGAGATTAGAAATGCCCACTCTATTTCCTTTTTCCAAACCCAGTATATACAGTGGCTTCAGAGATGCAGCAACAAAAAATAAGTAAATTCCTTTGAATGAGGGCCTCAAGGTAGATTAGTTCTTAGCTAATTGAGTTACCCTTTTTAAATAAAGTCATAATCTGATTACTTTTAAAAAAATATTTTTTTTGAAAAAAATCAGTCATTATAATCAGAAAAGCAGTAGGATCAACATAAAAGTTAGATCAATTCATTCTGTACCAAATGAAAAAATTGTTGCAATGTGCATTCATTTGCAATATGACTCTAAATTTCAGTTTTAAGTAGACCAAAACAGCAGTTTTTTGTTTAAATTACTGTCTAGTGCGCGATGAAGATCAAAGGTCTCTGGACGGTGCTGCTTTGCACATTAATAATGTTATTGTGTATTGTTGAATCTATGGCTGTGTATTTATTTTATGATTAGAGCATAAATTTAAAAAAAGAAAGAAAAGATATCTGACTGCTTCCCTTGATTGCAAATAAATCTGTCCTGTCAAGATAAATACTACTAATGGGTCAGTTTTGTCATTGAGTAACTTGCTAAGGACAGCAAAAGATTTGCTTACATTGTTTGTAGTTCATAATTGATCCTTAAAATGGGCCTAGCAATAGACTTTCAAAGCAAAATATTGACTGTTGAAAATAAATCTTTGTATAATTTTGATAAAGAGACATAAATCTTAAGGAATATCTATTTAGAAAATCATGAACTTTAGTGGCTGATAATTTGTTCTAGCAAAGGAAGACATGTTAGTTTATGAGAGCAGTTCCATCGTCTAATATCTCCGAAGTCCACTTCATTTCAATGTCCCAGTCATTTAAGCGCTTAAGGTTTTGTTGGTATACTTCATATGTACTTGTACATAGACATTTTACAGGGTCTAGTCAGGGATTTGAATACTTTTCTTCTGACAACAAGGTCCAGTACTTTTTGGGAGAAATTTGGTTGGGTCTGGATCTCTTGCACATTAATATTGTTATTGTGTATTGTTGAATCTATGGCTGTGTATTTATTTTATGATGACCATTTGCCAATAATCCTTGTGGCAAGTAATGAACAAACACCATTTAATAGCGATATTGTTAGCTACCCAACTTCATCTTCTTGCTTTCATTCAACTGCCCATTTGCCAATAATCCTTGTGGCAAGTAATGAACAAACACCATTTAATAGCGATATTGTTAGCTACCCAACTTCATCTTCTTGCTTTCATTCAACTGCCTGCATACCTCTGGAAGAGAATTTGAGAACGTCATGTTTTGATACCATAAAAAAATGTATTGTTATAGCAGCAATATATTTTATTTGTTTTCCTCTGGAAAATTCCATGATTTATTCTGACATCATTGTATAGTATCAACGATCTTGTTTACTTGGAATGCCCATTTGTCAATAATCCTTGTGGCAAGTAATGAACAAACACCATTTAATAGTCACTATATGCAATATTTTTTATTTGTTTTCCTCTGGAAAATTCCATGATTTATTCTGACATCATTGTATAGTATCAGCGATCATGGACTCCTAAAAATAAGAAGATGAATTGTGGATTTGACAAATTAGGGCTGACTGACTCCTAACCTGAAATCGCATGTTGGGTTAAGGCTGAAACATTTACATAATTATGGCTTAATTTAGTTTACTGCCTGTAAAGGTTTATAAAAGCATTACAGTTAAATTGTATGCATGTATTTTAACATCTTTTGACATCTTTGCTTAAGAGAATTGTTTAGTGGGATCGATATAAGAATTCATTTCTTAAAAGCATATATCTATGATTTTTACACTGAATATTGCTGTGCTAGGAAGAAATTGCACAAGCCAATAAGATTTAGTTTTTATAGTACACATTATGCAACTTTGGTTTTTATAGTACACATTATGCAACTTTGCACATTAGATTGGTTTACCATTAATTCTGATGTAGATTTCATTAATTGGTGGTATTCACCTTTAAACAGCATGTTTATTAACACAATCCATGAGGACTAAGAATTTAAGGTCATAAGTAACTGCATATTTTCATAATGATTTTAAGGATATCACCACAATCCTATGGAATATTTTACTGAAATTGTCTAATATATTCAACAAACATGTGACAGAAACTGAATCCAGTATTAACTAGAGTTACAGGACATAAACAAATGAACCAAGTACAAGCTGAATTTGGTGCAGCATACACAATTTAATAGCTGTCATGTTTTTAGTAGAGTGGGTTAAGATGAAAGGGGAGTAAAGTTTCTAATCATTCAGACAATTGGAACAAATCAGATCTCTACTGTCCTGTTGAAGATCTGACCAATTAGGGGTCAGGTTCTGGTGACTTACCTTATGTTATTACAGTAATCACTAATCTTATGAGCCAGTGAGATGAAGACTTGTATCTCTGTGTTTGGAAGACTGAGCAGTGTGGCTGAGGATTATCAGTGTGTGTCAAATAATTTTATTCACTCTGAGATTTTTGAAAACTGCATGGCTAATTCAAAGGTTACTGGAACAAGACCCCTTTGCAGTTGCTGTCAGATCTTCATGTAGGACAGTGGAGAGTTTATTTTAATCAGATAGATCATATCGTGGTTTTTGCAAACTGTGTAAATGTTTAGAAATTTAAAATGTTGCAGCCTTGGATAGAACTATGTAGCCTTGGTGTGAACTATGTAACCTTGGTGAGAACTAGGCAGATTAATACATTTGAGGAAAGGTTGGGTGGGATGAATCTGTTGTAAGCATATGCCAATATTTTGTAATGACAGGAGAGGGGTTATCATCAAAAATGGACTTGTTTAAGGGCTGCCACCCGAAGAGCTACAAAATAAGGAACACATGAGCCCTTAAGGAATTGGCATATTACAACACTACATTTTACTTTTAAACTTGGAATCGGGTTCCATTAAAATATGTAACATGGTAATCCGAGAACTCAGAATAAATATGTAACTTGTGGTAACCCTACAACTCTCAATAAGCAGATTAATATGTAACATGGTAAAATATCAATAAGGAAGAGATACTGTTCAGTTATAGGCTTTTGTACAGTTCAGTTCACCATATGGTTTTATTGATCTGTGAAATATGATATTGTTTGATGCAAAGTGGAGGCCAGTGTCTATATTTCACAGCCCAGTCTAGCAATGTTTTGAGGAAAAAAAGAGCCCATATTTATTGTATTACTTTATAAGAATAATAACTACAAGTACATAACAATTCAGAATGAATATTCAACAGGTTTTGTTCAAGAATCTTATCAAAACAAAGAATGATAATAATGTCCAGTCTGGTTAGCTGAGACCTCATAGTCATTGAAATTTGTGAACAAACTTATAGGTTATGTCTAGATACTTTGAGCTGTTGAAAAATCAAGAAGAAGATGTACTATTTTGGTAAATATGGTAACTAATTATGATTGTTCCATAATTCTGATTTTGTGGCTAAAAGGTGATGCATGTGTTGTTTCTACTTGTCATATTTATTTATAGCAAAGTCCATTATCATCATTTTTCTCAGATTTTTCCTGCCACACTGTCAGAAGTGTAGCTTAATATCAACAGACAGATTTGAGTGATTCTGGGTCATTCAGTATGAATAACTGATAAGTTTATATTCAGTTTTTACTGCAAATGGAAGGTGGTATTCAGTACTTCCAAGTTTAAACTATAGCTGGATACCCATGGCTTGAAATATTTTCTTTTTACACCACTTGAACTATGGATCACAGATTTTATCAGTTATACTTGTTTTACATGTCAGTTCAACCATATTTTGTGTTTCACACCATATCTTGTGTTTATAAGTGATGTTTTTTTTGTATTGCTGACCCTCCTCCATCACTGACTTAGCATAGAGGTTATTAAGTGCATACATCATCCAGCTTGTTGGTCATAAAATATTCAAAATCATATGACTTTTTTCTCTTTACCCAATATTCTTTAAAAAGGCTCACATACTGTATCATGTCACTTTTTAAAATTCTTTTTGTCTTTATTTTCAAACTGTTTTTGTTCATATATCTTGCTCAATTAAAGAAGAGAATACTTGTTTATTTAGACAGTGAAATTAGCTTCACTTTGTCAAGTAATATCACCTGCTTCAGCAGAAGCCATTTTGATGTAAAACAACTACAGCCATTTTATAGCGTTTTTATTGGATGATCTTACAGGAAAACCCAGTGATCTAAAAATATCTCCACATGAGAATAATGTGATGTTTTATTGAATTTAAATCACCATGAGAAAGCTAATACATGTATACTGTTGAGCATGTGTGACACATTCAGGCAGTCATACTACAGAATAATTGTTTTGAAAGCAATAATTTGTTTTATTAGCAGAAAGTGGTTGTCCATTATTGGCAATTCTTTCATAAATTGAATAATTGATTAAAATGGCAGATGATCTATCATTTTAGATATCTTTGATTACTGGTGCATGTATTTGTCATCACTGTTGGATATAGAATAAGATTTAATTGACTGATCTTTTGGAATGATTGTAAGATCAATATGTAGGAACTAGATCAATAGGTTGAATTCTTGGTGCATTGTAAAATGCTTGCAGTCAAGACTTGGAATCAGACTGATAAGATGGGATAGAAATCAAGTATGCAGTTACCATATTTAACTGAGTGTTATCGGCAAAGACCCAGATCTGCTGTATAAATGCACTAACAAAGGCAAGGTCTACATTGTTCCTTTGAATCATAACTGGCATGAATAATAATGATTCAGATCTGCCAGCAGATTATGTTATGGTATATCTCGGTTTGTATGGTTGAGTTGGGTATGTGTTATTCATGAACAGATACAGTATTTTTCAACATATATTGTGGAGTACAGTAGAACTTGGATTATCTGTCAGGAACCGGGACAGAGACTATGACAGATATGAGAATAGAGGGATAACAGAATATGTACATTAAAAGTATTGATAGGCTGGGTCATCAAAATATCCAATGCCTTGATGGTTAACAAAGACTGAATCAAGAATCAAGAATCAAAGTTCTGCTATATTAGTTTCCTGAGTGAAAATTACTAATTACTGCATGGGTATGTTATTACTTTACTTCTAAATTCAGGATTGTGACTTGTGTATTATGGGGGGTGGAAATTGTGGATTAATTGTACTTATTGCTTGGGGAATTGAATCTACAACATTATTTAGGTAAAAAAAAAAGAGTTGTCAAAATGAGCTCTGGCCCACCTGGCTTATTAACCAGTATTTTTAGGTTTAGGTCCATTTCTAATTGTGCAGGCTGGTGGTTAATTTACTTAATTAATCACTAACCTTTTAGATTTCTGAATAAATTTATCCAAATTAAAAATCATAAGTATAAGCTTTGACAATTTTAGAAATCACTTATTTTGAGCAGGTAATGGAACTACGATTTCTGTTAGAAGTATAATTTTGTTCCCAGTGATGGGCAACGTTTAAAATCGGTAAAATTCATTTATATTTTTAAGTCATGTGGGGTTTTTGTGCAAGGTATTGTGTGGGTAAAATACTTCAGGGTCTGTTATAGCACTGGAAATTATGTTGCAGGAGGTTATCCTCCCTTTATTTTGAAAAAAATGGTGCCTTTACTAAATATAAAAAGGTTTCAGTGGCAGAAATCAGGAACATAATAGGTTTCAAGTGTAAACATTATCAATTTAGGCTTGGCCATGCTTCCTTTTATTGAATTTAAACCATGGCTTTCTGTATCAGTGTAATGAGGTTACAGTGACTTTATGGTGGTTTTGTTTTGTTTGCTTTCCAGAATCATGCAGAGTACATGTATATAGATATCTAAGGGCTCACCTGCAGACAACCTTCATTTACTATCTGAAGTCAAATAGCAGTTGTATTCTGAAAGAATCTTTGTGCTGGTTGGTAGGTCAGAACCTGCTTTTGATTGTATAATGAAAGAAAAGTTGTTCTTTATTACTTGGGGAATACATGTAAATTATATTCATGGTTAACACTTATTTGTGTTATTTCAGCAAAAAGTTTGATATTGAGCTGCTTAACTTAGATGAAATGCCTCATTCATCGATGTGCCACTTTTACAAAGGACCAATGAGTGTTTTTAGTTAAATGGCTCACATTTCACTTATTAAAGTGAAGTATGCTTCATTTATAAGCGAAATGCTTAATTCACTTATGTATCACTTATAAGTGACCAATAAGTGAGGTAACTGAATGGCTCAGATTTCACTTATAAGTGAAGCATTCATTTTACGAAAGAGCAAAGAAGAAAAAAATCAACAAGTTGAAAAGACTGGAGAAAAGCTTATAATCCATAAATAACTGAAAAAGCAGCAGCAGAAAAGCAGCATATCCTCACGACAACAGAGCAAGGAACGACAGGAAAGGAAATCTTCAGAACCCAAAGAAACTAAAGCAAGGAACATTAATACACTTATAGCACCTCCCAAAAAAATCAGCAAAACAAAGAGTAAACATAAATAGGAATTTTGTAAATTCACTCAATAATCACCATGATGAACAATAATGAAAAAACTTGACTCCCCAGTGCACAACAAAGAAGACAAAATATTATGCAGAAACTGTAAAACAGGGGAAATCAGAAATAGTGACCATGAGAAAGACATTGACAAACCTGGTAAAGATTCTACAAGGACTATGGAGATGATGTCATAAGACAAAATAATAGGAGATTTCATAGATTCAAAAGTAAAAGAGAGTGGAAGAAAGAAAAAAAGTGAAGAAAACAAATTAAGAGAGGTAAAGAAACCGTGTTAAATTTCTGATGTAGAAGATTGATTGATATTGACTATATATTGTTAGGCAAAGGGTAAAAATTTTGTCCCAAACCGAAATATCACAATGAAATTAAATTAACTGAAGAAAGTATTAACTTTTATAGACACAAAAAATTAAAAGAATTTTTTTAATGATACAACATACAACAATTCAGATGTTAAATTTGATTCTTTTCATTCTAAAGAAAAAAGGGTTATTTCGACACAATTATATCATCTTTTACACCACGAAGTGGACGTGGTTCCTGTTTAGACTTTTATATGGACTCTATCATAAAAGAGATAATGCATGGGAATCATCAAATCGATATTATAGTAATATTTCTAAGGAGGAAATTAAGTCTTTATATAATCTAATGAATGACGACATCATAGCGATTAAAATGTCTGATCAATCAAACACTATTATTGTTATGAATCAAGAAGATTATGTTAAAAAAACTTAAATGAGGAAAAATACTGCAGACATATTAAGGAAAACCCATCAAAAGAAATTAAATAAAATATTTCAACATGCATTAATGAGATCACTAACAGTAAAAATCCCATATATGAGGAATTTGATATTTTCTCTCTTAGCATAATTAAATCTCAGTTCTATATATACCCAAAACTCATAAAAAATCCTGACCATAATTTTTCTTTAAATTATCTAGATGACCCATTATATCAGGTTGTAATTCATATACTGAAAACCTATCCAAATGTATTGATAGTGTTTTAAAAGCTTTAGTGAAATCATTGCCATCATGCATTACAGATAACTACTGATTTCATGGAAAAGCTGAAGTCTATTCCACAGCTATCTGATAACTCTGTTCTGGTATCATTAGATGTAACATCATTATATATCAACATTCTGCATATAGTCAGCACTGAAGTTTGTAAATATTTTCTTGGTAACAATCCTAGTAATAGCACACTATTTAGTGAGTATATTTGTAAAAGAAAGTTAAAATTATTTTGGTAAATAATTATTTTTAAATTTAATATTATACAAATTACATCCAAAACATGTGTACAGCAATGGGTTGACCTATGGCTCCTGTATATGCTTCTCTTTTCATGAGTAAATTAGAAAAAGATTTCCTTCAAAAAGAAAAGTTTTATCCATCTGCTTGGTGTAGAATTTTAGATGACATACTTATGATCTGGAACCATTCAACAAAAGAACTGGAAAATTATATTGATTGCCTAAATAATTTTCATTTGATGATTAAATTTACTTATACTACATTGAGTACAAACATGTTTCATTTTTAGATGTAAATGTAATTAAAAATATTGATAACACTATTTCTACAAATATTCATGTCAAGGAAACTAATATCCACCTGTATGTGGAATATTCTTCATGTCATTTCATGTCATGTAAAAACAGTTTACCATATAGCCAAGCCAAAAGATACCAACACATTATTTCAGATGATTGTCAATTACAAAATTCATTGAATTATTTAAAAACATATTTCCAAGACAGAAATTATCATGAACATATCATTGATTCTGCGCTGAACAAAGCTCACAATCTTACTGAACATGAGGCTTTAAACACAGCAAATTGTACATTAGAGAAAAATTTAGTTCCATTCACAATACAGTATAATCTTTCATTACCTAATATAGGCCATATAATTAATAAATATTGGAGTCTCCTAAATTTATTAAATAAATACAGTGTAAAGACACCTTACAATAATAAACCATTTCTTGCCTATAAAAAAAAACCAAGAATATGCAAGATTTTCTAATTAGAACTAAACAGACAGAAAATAAAAAAGACAATTCTCATCATCTAATGCTCTCAATGTGCAAATATAAGAGAAAGTAGTTCTTTCAGTAGTGCTAATATAAAAGAGGTATTTTCTCTAGTTATAACACTAACTGCTATCAACTGATGTGATTTATTTGATAACCTGTAAAAAATGTAATACATGTAAGCAATATGTTGGACAAACACTTCAACAAGTGTCAGAGATTGAATAACCATCACTTTCTTATAAAAGAATTATAGAGATCCTCAGTATTCCTCTAATATTTCAACACATTTTAATACCAACAATCACTGTCATCTCTATTTTTCTTTCATGCCAATAGATAATGTGAATGGAAACATGAAAAGACTCATAAATGAAACTTATTGGAGTCATAAATTAGATACCTTGTATCCTAATGGCCTTAATACTAATGCACTATATATAATTGTATAATTTTTTTAATTGATAAATTGTATATCCTTTATAACAATATAATTATATGTATGACTTTTTGTCTCTTTTATTATTTTACAACAATAAAATAAATATACAATATAAGCTCACATATAAATTGAGTCCAACAGCAAATTGCACAGACTCAGATCTGCAGTTGAATAATGCTTTGGCAGATCTGGGTCTGTGCAGTTTTTTTGAATAATCAGTAGACAAGGAACATAGACCCTGATCTGCATGTATATTATGTTATGACAGATTAGGATCTTCATTGTATTATAACTAAATATTGATAGTAACCATGAGCCAAATGCCATTGCAGATATTGTCAGTGAATTCTTTGTAGGCTGTAGGCATTGCCTTCAGAATAAAAGAAGATATATTGGACTTTGATCATTCTGGTTTAAAAAGTTTTTCCCCAAAACTTCCAAAACGTACTGCTGGATATACTTGTTTATACTATGTATATCTATAATATGTGTATTATTTTCATAATGATTGTTTCGACATTAGTAATATTAGTATGTTATGATCATAGTTTGCACTTTAAGGATAAGTCATGTAACAAATGCATTTATTTATTCATAAAGTTCTAAGGTTGAGTTATATTTTTAGTACCGGTGAACATCATGTGATCTGACAAGGAGATGAGTTCTAGTGAAAGGCCAAGTTGACCTAATTTATGGTCAGTTGGAGTTGGATCTCCTGATCTGTTTACTGATAGAGTGGGTTTGAAATATCAAGATGATTCAATTAAGTGTTGTATTGCATTCTCTCTAATGCATATTGGAATACCATATAATTGAATTTTTTTTTAGAAATAAGCAATCTTAGTACATGTATTGCTATCAGTCTTTGAAGAGTTATATTGAGAATACATTTGATTCATTTATTTAATTTAATCAATTGTTGAAATTACAGTGCTTTAACGTTCATGTAAAGACTATTTGGATATGTAATAGCTGCACAATGGAAATACTGTGAATTCATTAATAGACAGGTCATAGTGGTACTGTTGATACATCAATACATTACTGACCATCATTTTGAATACCTTTGGAAATCATTTAGATTACATGCTAATTTTGGAATTGATGTAACATTGAGCAGTTTAGGAAATTATTCACTATACTGTATGTTACTTTTACTTTTTCACTTTGTATTGTTGGGAAATAAATCATATTTTCAGTTATACAAAAATAGTTGGTTTTGCTCTTTTTGGTACTTGTTTTAAGACCAAAGGGTCATAACTTTTGTAAGTCCAGTTAAACTGCAAACATGATAGATCCTGTTATGCCCTTGCATTATCAGGGTCTGTTTGTTTTTCTGATTACTCTTAACAAACTGCATAGACCTAGATCTGTCAGGAGATTATACAATGGGAAATCAGGGTCTGAAATTTGAAAACAAGTAAAATTTCTACAGTCTTAGAAAACTTCTAGAATATCGCCACTATATAAGGCTAGATTAAATGATGAATTAAAGAACTACAGACTAATATCAATTGATACGCCTTTCCATTTTTGAATCAGTAGAAAAGCATGTACAATTCTGTTATGGACTGTGAGACTACACCCACAGTTCACCTCATGAAAATCAATCTTGCTGTAGCCTGACTGATAAGTGGCTCAAATCCTTTGATGAAGGAAATTAATTAATACTATAAAGAGTGATTTTTGAAAGGCTTTTGACGTGGTAGATCATGGTCTTCTTGAAAAGCTACTAATCCATTGATGTAGCACCTAAACTCTTAAATTGTCTACATCCTACCTGAGGTCATGGGTTTGAACCATCATGGCCAAGTCATACCAGAGAATTATAAAAATGGTAATAGAGGCTGACTCTCTTAGTGCCCAGCATTTAGAGGTTAGTGTTAGGACTGGTTGACCTGCATGGTGTCAGGATAATATGACTGGTTGGGACATAATACTATGTCTATGACATTATAAACATCACTATAAACTGCCACACTGCAGATATTGTAGTGATATGAGTGAAAAATTATTAAAACTACATCCAAATCTCTCTCTCACACACACAAACACCCCCCCCCACTTAAGTAGTAAGATTTCAGTACTAAAAGGTTTTGTCTTGGGGCTCTTGTTTTTTTTTTTTTTTTTTTGTTCATTAAGGACCAGCCCATGGAAAAGAAGTTGCAATTTTATCAGCTGACACTGTGATGATGATACTTCCATGTCTGATGCTCAAAATAATTAATCATAACTCAAGACAAACCTCAAAACTGCTCACAGGTCTTTAAAGATGGTGAAAGGAAAATGGTATGGTCCTCACTGCAATGAAACAAGTCTTGCTGATAGCTACACTTCAAGAGCAAGACTGTAAGCTAATATGCAGCTTGCTCTCTGTGATAACACTGGTGTGAAAATGACTTTGTTGGATAAAATTCTTGGCATGTTTGTAGAAAATTCTTGCACTCTGGCCTCATGATATAAATTATATTTCATAGAAAACAAAGTATTGTCCCTGGTCATGTCCAAAAATCAAGCCCTTCATTCCATTACAGTACTGAGTTATTTTTTTTTTTTTTTTTTTTACAAAAGTTAATTCAAACCATCTTGACAATTTAGTAGAATGCACCTGATACATGAATATGATATAAATTTTTATACTCAAGAAAAGGTCTATAAAATAATTGTTGACCAGCAAATAGATCTCCAAGTGTTTCCAGTACATGAAAGAATATTCCTGGGAAAGGTGAAAATGATGTATCAGCAAAATCCACACTTATATACATAAACAACAATTTCTGATAATGATAACATACTGGTACCCCAAATCTAAGATTGTTAACGAGTCAAAATTTCAATATGCCCAAGCCGGAAGTGGAGCTATTCAAAGATGTTTTTGTTTGGAAGAACGTTGCCCAGAATAAAAAATCAGCTTTAGCTATCTATTCTTTCCCAACCAAATTGGTGTAATAATAATAATAATAATAATAATAATAATAATAATAATAATAATAGTTTAATAAAAGTAATTGCTTATGTGCAGTAACTAAGCTCATAACCGCATACCTTTGGCAAAGGTTGAAATCATTGAGATCCACTGGCAAAATAATCTCCATATCATACTGGTGTCAACACAGAGGACAGTTCAAAGCAGTGTTGAAATATAATGTGTCATTTGTTTTACACGTTTATGCTCTTTTGTGAAAATTTATCAAGAAGTATCATAGTTGTACAAAATAATTATTTGTTTGTGCTTACCAATGTTGACATTAGTATTTGTGAACAAATTAAATCACAATTTCAAAGTTAAAATTAATTTGTAAATGGAACTATACAGTACACGTAGAATAACATTAGATCAAAATACCCATGTACAAAGACATCCATTTATGAAATTTTTTATTCTCATATATGTTCAGTGGTACAAAATCCCCAAATTTTTTCTTATACAGGGTACTGTACAGGTTCTTATGGGATTGTATACAGGGTACTGTAAAGCCCATATAGGATTTTTTTGAGATTTTATACAGGGTACTATACAGACTGGTTCTATTTCAAAATTAGTATCTAGTTACATTTGTTTTTGCTAATTTACTGTTATCCTCAGCTTTCAGTTAAGCCTGCTTGACTTCATTATCCTGTGACATTCAGTAGTCAGCTTAGCATAGCTTATCTTTTTGCAATGAGAAATTGTTTTCATTCCTCCTGGCAACGCATAAAGGTGACTTCTCACTGTTGTCAAATTAGTTCAGTCCTAGTCAACCCATTACATTCTTATTACATTTAGTTGCGAAGAATTATTTTGAAAAAAATCTTCTTTTCAGCATTCTTTTAAAGCAGTGTTTAAGCAGAGTGTTGGTAGGCATGGTCACAGAAGACCTCCTGAGACACATACCACACTTGACATCTTGTGCAGGCTAAAGGAGGACAGATTGTTGTTCCTTTTGCAGCTTTTAGTCTGACAAGTTCTGAAATCTCACTGACCATAGACATACTTATAAAGGGAGGAAGAAAGGTCCTCCTCAGAATTTTCAGGGTTTTCATGTCTCTTCAGGGACACTTATGATGGCAGCGAGTGCATCACAGCTCGCCTCCACAGTCTTTGCATGTGTCTATGGGTGGGGGTGGGGGGCAGTACCCTCTGTCCATCCATAGCTCAGTGCAGGCTGAGAGTTGTGCCCCCCCCTCCATAAGGGGTGAGATGCACCTTTTTTGTGAGCTGCATCCTATGTTGGCAATGTGATTGAGCCACCCAGTAAAGGGGGATCTCTGATTTCAGTATATCAAGTGGCGCTCACAAGTTATTATGTACTTTTGAGAAAGTGATGTGTGTAAGGTGAAGTTGTTTGCATTTAAAACATGTACAGTGGAGAGAATGTTAGCATATATGCTACTTTCTGTAATCTGGCTGACATTTCTTTGGATATTGTACTTGATCTTAGCACATTGCTAACTAAAATGACTGCTCCCTTGTGCTCCAAAAATGAACATGAATTTGTCTAAAGTACACTATCCTTGGCAGGTATTAAAATAGGGAAAATAAATTATGCCAGACTAGACAATACCAGCTTCTGAAAGTGCAATGAATGAATTACCAAATATATAAAATATAAAAAAGTGATCAGCTCTTTCTTTTACAATTTACATCTGAAGTTCGGAAGTGAAAATGAGCAAGTGTAGCTAGCATTTTGTTGAAAGGTGAACATCTGGAATAAGGCCAAGCTGTATACTCTCTAGCCCATATTACATCCATCAATCATACACCAAAATAAAGGGAATTAAAGTTTCTTTGAACAACACCTAAGATATACAAAGTCTTATTTAAATTGCCAGTGCAGTTAGTTAGAAAAAACCCAGGAAATTCTTTTACTTTAAAATTAAAACCCTATGCTAAATACGAAACTGTAGAGTACCACCTCAGATGTAAGGAAGATCAGAGTCACATGACAGTCTTAGACATGTGACAGTCACATGGCATCTGGCAGTGTTGACTGGTAACCAGGGATATGAATTAGTTTGAGACCCACCTCCTTCCTAGCTGCTGTTTCATCCAGTGGATGAATCAGATAACATACCAGATTATATTTAAGTAATTCTTTTTTGGTTTTGTAATTAGAAAGTTTTGGGTTTCATTATCTTAGGTTTTGGGTGCTGCCAGTTTCAGTTCATTTAAAATTATTTCTCATGTATTCATGGAAAAGATAACATAAACTTTATATATCATTTTGGCTGTAGGTAAGTTTGGAAAAGATAGGATGTTTAAAGTATCAGTTGTCTCTAAAATTTCATCAGTTTGCCTATCTAGCATGATTTGACATGCTCAATTTTGTAGTCAAAATATTTTCTTGATATGTGATTTCAGAAGTAGGTATCATCAACATCGAGGTCACTGGATGATTCTGTATTTCCAATTAGTAGGGGAAGATTGCTGCTGAAAAATAAACAAATGCACGCGAACAAAGTATGGATCAATGATGCACACCACATTTTATTCTTTAAATTTCAGATACATGTTCATTTAAAGTCATTGTTTTGAAATCTGTCATTCAGGTAGAAAGTACACCATTTGTGAGCTGTGTCACTACTTTTGTATTTTTTAAATTTTTTCTTGAAGTTCATGATCTACAGAATCAAATGCTTTCTAAAAATAAACTTTAACACTCCCAACTAACTTTCTAACAGCCAAACATTTATATTAGTGCTATTTCATGGGAATGATTTTGCCTAAAACCAGATTGGTTATCATGGATAAGTGTGTGTTCATTAAGGCAAGTCAGGTTCACCAAATTCTCTATAATCTTTACTACTCGAAGCTTTCAAGAAGTCTTATGTTTCAATATCTTTCAATGCATCTTGAGTAATCCAGCCTGGTCAATGATCGTGTTTTAAATGATGTACTTTTATGTTTTTTTAAATGAATTTAAAAGTCGCTAAGGGACTACTTTAGGAAAAGTGCTCAGCAGAATTTGACTGAATATTACAGAAAGCAATCTGATATAAATTTATTTATTTAAATATATAAATATGCCAATTTAACCACCATTAATAGATAATAAAAGCAATTTTCATAGACCATTCAACAGAAATCAGCCTATTTAACAGAACACATTCTGGCAATAAGAGCTTTCAGATTTATGCAGCTACCCCGATATGCCTTCAAATATTGCTGCTATTGTTAAAAATAGAAAATCATACAAATTGACTTCATAAAATATCAAGAACAGAATTTGATGTAGTTTTGAAAAAAGCATTCTGACATGAAGGGTTTCTAAGTTTATTCAGGTAAAACCCATTATAATGCAATGTGAAGGGTCCAAAGAATAACATAATGACATAAGCAAGATAAGGTTAACAAATTTTTCAGAAAAACTTCCCTTTAAAAAATGTGATTTGAAATTTCAATGTTATCAGTTTTAAACAATGTTTTGGAAAATTTTGCAAGTTCAAGCAATATTAAATACAGTGCTTGGATTAAAAATCTGCAAGGGAATCATGAATAATTGACTTTTCCCAAAGTATGTATTTAGGATGCTAAAAAGAATGGTCATCTTAAATTAAAAAATAAGAGCCATGCTGCAATCACATTCTAAGCAGAATTGCATTATAATGAATAGCATTACAATGGGTTTAACCCTATACATTGATGTCAATCTACTACTGTTACTAAAAAAAGGAAAACAAGTAACTTCTAAAAGAACCCACTTAACAGATGTTTACTAAGTTTGACAGTATTAAGATTTATACAAATGATACTCTCCAACCATCAGATATATTAAATATGGCTGTCGTCACAACAAAAT
Source organism: Potamilus streckersoni (assembly GCA_016746295.1). Classification (NCBI taxonomy): domain Eukaryota; kingdom Metazoa; phylum Mollusca; class Bivalvia; order Unionida; family Unionidae; genus Potamilus; species Potamilus streckersoni. The sequence continues at coordinate 194,962 of JAEAOA010001233.1, forward strand.
TACAGAATTTTATGTCACAAATATTCTGAACAGAATTTAAGCAGCTTTGACACATAGTATTGTGCCATGGAGACCTTTCGGTATGGGATAAATGATGATGATGTTTCATCATTTAGTTATGAACACAGAAACAAAACTTTAGTAATCTTGAAGTAATTGCTTTTTTTGTAATACACTATATATCACTGGATGAAATTTCAACTCAGATCAACCAACTGACCTCAGTCCCATTAAAATTGATTTTGCAAAAGACTATTAGGCATTTGTTGGTCAGGTGAGTGATCTGAAGCCACTTGGGTCTCTTACTTGTGTTTTTAGTTCTCTCTGATATTTCAAATAAAAATGCAAGAAGAGCACTAATATTTAAAAAAATATTTTTATTTTACTTGTAATCTCCAATCATGCTGTAATTGAGAATTTTCAGTTACATGTGTGTAATAGATAAACATTTTTGTGACTGGGAATGGGTCTGAAACATGGCCTTAGATAAGGCAGAGAAAATCCCCCCTTGACATATTTCATTTCTGACATATCTCAGAGAAACATCTTTTTCTTTCTGTGATAGATTAATACAGAGAATTGACTACAGTGTATTCTGAAAGATTAATGCAGAGAATTGACTACAGTGTATACTGATAGATTAATACAGAGAATTGACTACATTGTATACTGATAGATAACAGTGTATACTGATAGATTAATACAGAGAATTGACTATAGTGTATACTGATAGATTAATACAGAGAATAGACTACAATGTTTTTCACAATAGATTAATAGAGATTTGACTTCAATGTATACTGATAGATTAATACAGAGAATTGACTACAGAGTATACTGCTAGATTAATGCAGAGAATTGACTACCCTGTATACTGATAGATTAGTAGAGAATTGACTACAGTGTATACTGATAAAAAAGATTCAGCTGTTGACTGCATAGATCCATACAGTGTATACTTACAATAGAACATAGACTAATCAGATTTGGGTGCATGCATTTTGTTAGGAGTAATCAATAGAACAAGCATAAACTGTATTACATGTGTCAGAATAAACAGTCATCTAATACAAGATTATATAATCTATGGCATTTAATGTGTCACAGAAAACAGTCATCATAATACAAGATTATATAATCTATGGCATTTAATGTCACAATATACAGTCATCATAATACAAGATTATATAATCTATGGCATTTAATGTGTCAAAATAAAGTCATAATACAAGATTATATAATCTATGGCATTTAATATCAGAATATACAGTCATCATAATAAAAGATTATATAATCTATGGCATTTAATGTCAGAATATACAGTCATCATAATACAAGATTATATAATCTATGGCATTTAATGTGTCAGAATATACAGTCATCATAATACAAGATTATATAATCAATGGCATTTAATGTGTCAGAATAAACAGTTATCATAATACAAGATTTTATAATCTATGGCATTTAATTTGTCAGAATAAACAGTTATCATAATACAAGATTATATAATCTATGGCATTTAATGTGTCAGAATAAACAGTCATCATAAATACAGGATTATACACTCTTAATGCATCAGAATTAGCACACATTAATATTCAATGAAACTTCAAAGTTTACTTGCACTACTGCTGCATTTATGTAAGGTAAACAGGTAATCTGTTTCATGCAGCATTAGAACCTATATTTAGCATGACTTTAACATGATAAACAGTACATGGATTTTTTTGATACTAATTATATTCAAGTACAGCAATGTCAAGACTTATTAATTGCTCCTGGTTATCATACCTTACCTTGAACAATCATATGAAGCAAAAGACCTTTACCTCAGTCATTGCACTTCTAACATTTTCATTGATTATTTTAGAGTATCTGTTATTGAATAAAAAAGTTCAGTGATTCTTTTGTTTGATGGGATAAAGCACACACACCCTCCTCTGACAATGTTACTAGAAAGGGTCTTGTAAAATACAAAGTACTAAGATAATTAATATTTCTAATCATAACTATGGAACAGGAGGGCAATAACAAATTACAAGTTAAGTCATGCATGATAGACTAAATTAGGCAAGTAATAACTTACATGTAATGAATTTTGAATTAAATGTGATGTGCTGGATGCCGTTTGTTGCAAATGACTGTTATACATTGGCAAAATGTTTCAATGTTCATTGGTGTCTACAATTACAAATATTGGATAAATACAGTTGAATTTGTAATCTGAATCCAGAATTGGATTATGGCAAACCAAGGAATTTTTTTTTTAATTAATGGATCCATTTTTTAAAATTTATATTTTGATTCAAAATCTAAATTTTTCTGCATAAAGAAAGAAGCAGCAGGCAACATAACAATGTTTGTGTTAAATAGAAAAAAGGCTTATAAAATATATATTTTCACTTTATCTCAACCTATTTTTGCATACAACTAATTTTAGTTTTCTTTTTACAGTTCCTAGTCAAGTTTGGAAAAATATGGATTCGAAGAGAATTAAAATGCACATGTTCTGTTGGTTTTGTTAATTACATGTATATGGTCAAATGAGGATGAACTTGATTCTGGAGCATTTGTCAGTCAATCTGTGAATTGAAACACTGCCATTGGCTCCATATAGAAAAGGAATAACATCTCAGCATTAGCATTTAATATGCTGAATGTGTTATTACAGTGTGCGGATTGTCCATCATCAAGTAAGTGTGATTTGCCACTGCTGCTGCTGGAAAAGTTAACACTGTTCCATACCAAATCAATGATTCTAGTACAAATGAATGACAATGTTGTTGTTTTGTATCAGGCTGGGAGATAATTGCTCACTAAAGTGTGTATACTGTGTGTAATTGGGTCAAATAGGATAATTATAAAGAATTTATTGTTCTATTCCTGGTTTCTTTTTTTCAACAAAATCAAAATTGTGTTGGTGATATTTGCCTGTGAAATCATTTCCTGTCAGCTAGAAGAATATAAATCCAACCAAACATGGAAAGTGTATTAGCTGTGCATGAAGATTTTAATTTGAGAAACCAATAATCCGCCTGAAAAATCGGGTTTTAATTAGTTTGAGCAAGCTCAGAAATGCATTTATACTTTGAGCAAAATATCTCTACTAGGACGGAGTGTACTATACATTCCTTGTCATGGATGGGCAAGGTGCCTGATAACTTGCCAGAGGATAACAACACGGGATGGAAATTGAAGAGGAATCAGTACTACAGTGAAGGATGGCTAGCAAGTGGCAACGCAAAAGGAATTGTTGGTGTTACATTCACTACCAGCCATTGTCTGAAGTATGAACCACCAAACAGATCCAACTTCAACTTACGGGGACATAGGACAGAGGTATGTGACTGGTTCACTGTTGCATGAGAGAATATTAGCTTACCATATGGCCTTGTTTTCTTTTTGATCTTTTACCTTGTGTTTATTATTATTATTATGAATCGTCAGTAATTTTACATAGAATCATGTAATTATTTGATGATAAGTCCATCTTGGGCTTTTGCAGAACTTAGGATGTTTGTTTTCAGTGTTCAAGCCAGAAATGGGAAAAGTAGAGTCCAGAGACCCATACAAGGTCAAAAAAAAAGAATAAAAAGTAGGGTCCAAGGACTCACACAAGGTCAGAAAGAAAATGGAAAAAGTAAGTTTCTAAAAACCCATACAAGGTCAGAAAGAGATGGAAAACGTAGAGTCAAATGACCCCTACAAGGTCAGAAAGAGAATGGAAAAAGTAGTGTCCAGAGACCCCTACAAGGTCAAAAAGTGGGGTCATTTTGATAAAACTTGGTTGCCAATATTCTTGCCAGTGTTTTTGTTTATTCAACAAATTAAAATTCATTTTATTTTTACCCTTTTCTACAACAGGGCTTGTACTTAGAATTTAATTTGTCATGCTTGAGGGACCACTCCCCTTCTGAGCTGTATTTTCAATATTTTGCTGCATTTTCCACAATTAACTATATTTTTTTATTCCTGAATACTGCTTTAGAAATAAATGCAGCTGTGGTTTTGTTCAAGATTTTATCTTGACATTTTCTGTCTCTGATCACTGACCATGCAGTTTTGGTAAGTGCCTAAACCAATCAAAATCAGTAAATATTTCTGTCAGCCTGGAAATAAATGCAACAGTGTTTTTGACAAAAGATTTTATCATCTGTATATTTTCTTTAAAAGATGATTGACCATCTGCACCTGTTGGTGCTGAAACCAATCAAAAACAGTAAATATTTCTATCAGCCAATGAAAATTCATTGTAAAGGAGATGCTGTATTCAGTAAGCCAGCTTGGGTGCAGTCTGAAGTAAAACATAATGAATGTGTCTCTTTATTTTCCATAGAGGCAACTTTCTTGTGCTAGAGGTTAGGAAAAGGGGTGCATTGGATTGTGGCATACCCTAAATTGAATGCTAATGTCTGGTAATAACTACTCCACTTACTGTTGGGTAATAATTGCTGCACTAACTGTTTGGTAATAACTGTTCCACTTTCTGTTTGAAAAATCCATTATGCTGGCCTCTGTAGGCTTTTTGGAAGAGAAATACTGTAATAGTTTACATGTTTACAGCAAATACATTTATATAATGCACACTAAACTAAAAACCAGATCTGATGTCTCTAAATGTGCTAGCCAAGCAAAATCAGTACTTGCTTTGAATCCTAAGCAGAATTGACTGGCATAGACCAGGATCTGCCAGTACATTTATTGAGGGTAAATCAGGGTTTGTGTCTATATGGCGTGCAGTCGTATGCATGTTATACAGAAAACTATACAATGGTATCTTGCCAAGAGTTTGTGTACATCACTCCCAAATTATAATGATGTCCGTTGGGAGCAATGGGGTCTATTGCTTTACAGTTAAACTGTCTTGTAATGAAATAGATTAAACATAATGTTTGTATTATAATAAAGGACATAGTAAGGGAGTGCTAATGATATTTTGTAATAAATCCTTATAAATAATAAAGTCAGGCATTGAATTTCCTGAGTTTGTTATTGCCCTTGAGGTTGTAATAATGTTAGGAAAAATGAACTCTTTTGATTTTTTGAATGTCAAGGCCTTTAGCTAATCTCAGCATGTTGACATGTGTTATAGCTGCAGTAACATATCAACTATTAATGTGTGTGTTTTGGGATTTTTAATGTAGCTTTAATAATGTTAGTCATATCACCATGATCTCAGCTGTGGCAGTTTATGTCTAGTACTGAGGCATCATCTCCCACCCAGTCACTTTGTCATGACACCTGGCCAACCAGTCCTAAAACTAACCTCTTCATGCTTAGTGCCAAGTAAGGCAGCTGAGAGTACCATTTTTATAAATTTTGGGTATGACTCTGCCAAGGTTTAAACCAATGACCTCTTGCATTCAATGTAGATGCTTTAACTTCTTAGACCACCTGAACGGTCTCCATAATTAATAAATTTCTCAAGACACTTTCTCAAGACACTTTCTCAAGGCACTTTGGTTACAAACTGGTATCTTGCATTGCATAATCTATTCTGTGATTTGTCATTGTGGGATTCATGACCATTTTTAAGAATCACAGCCAAAACTTAACTGATTATGCATGAAACTGTTGCATTAATTATGCAATATATTTTCAAACCACCAAACTTGATTTTTGCTTTAAATCCAATCTGTGTTCAGAACAATCTTGTTAATTATTGAATGAATCCTGTATTGTACAAGCACTGCCTTTCACTAACCAGTACTAGTAACCATGATATCAGCTAGATTGGAGACTTGCATGCAGATAAGAAAAACTGATTTTTAATTCTTGATGCAAGTAACAGGCTTATGAATTCCAGATTAATATAGTAATAAAGACTTTTTTATTTTCCAATCACATTTGTTACTGTTTTGTTTTAAATTTTTTTATTAATCCTCTCTGCCAGTTGAGTGCATATGTACTTCTTTGTTTTGGTTAGTGATATATTCTCATGAAAAAGGAGCACAATAAATATTAATTTTGTTTACTCAGTACAGTAAAATCTGTCTAATGAGAGACCACTGCTGTAAGGGACCACCTGTCTTGAGAGACCAAGATCTCCATGTACTGATTTATTGATTATATAGTGTTATGACCTGTTATGAGAGACCACCTATCTTGATAGACCATTATGTTTTGTCAGAAGGGGTGGTCTTTCAAGACAGGTTCCACTGTACAATTAGGAAAGTTATTTCTGCATTGTTTTTAGTTGGAGGTTGGTAGAATATCTCCAAGTTCTATACAACCACACCTGCTTTTTGAATTTTTTTCTTTACAGAATAATCCAAACAGTTGTGACTGTTAAGTATCAGAATTATTCTCATGAAGATATTAAAAAATGAGACAAAAATTACTTGCAGTGAAAATATACAAATGCATGATGAGATAAATTGATAAAACCTTCTGAAGCTTAGATTTATCATAAGTAACTGGAAAGTAGCAAGTGTAATTCTCTTAATGTAATACTAGTGGTACTATGCAGAGATGTTGTTCCTGAATTGAAAAGGCCCAGAAGACTCTGGGGTATAGCCCAATTGAGGTAATTTGGAAATTGCCTGTTGCATGAAGCATTTACAACTTTCATAGATTCATGCGCTATTAAAGAGGCTATTGAATAAGGGGGCAGGGGAAATATGGAAAAAGGAAGGAAATATAATGAAGCTAATGCACACAAATTATTTAAATATACACAAAGAAACAGAAAAGTATAATAGACATAGCTGACTGTATTATAAAAAAATATCATTTTTGCTTAAGGGGGCATGGGCCAGTTTTTATGTACAAATTTAATGCCTAGTACAAAAAAAATCATAAAAAAGTCAAATACACAAGTGAGGTCAAGAAGGTCCATATTTTGAGATGCCTATATAAAAACAAAGCATAAAAATATCCACTTGACCAGAGAAGTCAGTGGCAGTTCATAGTAGAAGGTTATGCACCCCAACCCCAAATTTATACCTGCAATTTTTATGTCCAAAGGGCATTTTTGACACCATGTGATGCTCACAGTGCAAACACAGGCCCTTTTCCTAGATGACAGTTCTGTAAAAACAAAGTGTACTAAACAGGCTGATGCAGTTGAAAATAATTGTCATCCAACACGTTTTTGAGATACTCTCCTTGCTCCAAACCCACATGTTTACTACTATGGGAAGCTAGCTCTTCTTCCTAGCCAACTATTGATATTTCACTATCAACATATTGCAGAGTAACTATGGAAAGGTGTACATGCCTGACTTCAATTTCAAGAACAACACAAGCTTGAAACACTATGTTCACAAACATATCCATATCTTTAATTAGTAAACAATAATTGCTGAAAAAGTCACACCATAGCCTTAAGTTAAGAAATTTGCCAGGGACCAAATTATGAAACTGTACCCTGCCACCTAAGTGAACTAGTGCCTGAACTTTCCATTTGCACTAATTGATGAAGGCAGTCTAGTCATAGCTGTTATTTCTTGCCAAAAATTAGTGAAATGTACTAAACAGTATTGAACAATTTCCTGTGCTTTATAGTATTAGTTGGATCAGTCTCAAGTGATATTCATGTAAAAGTTTAACTAGACCTAACAGAATATACTTAGGTCTGCCTGCCCACAGTGTTACTTCAGATCCTAGTCTGCTAAGGTATAAGTTTAAGTAAAACAGAGTAGACCTTGGTCTGCCAGCCCACATTGTGACTATGGATCAGAATCTGTCCTGATAGAAGATTAAGTAGAACAAATAGACTTTAGTCTTTAATCCTAAACTACATGTAGGACTACAGATTAGAGCCAGTTCATGTTGAAGAGTCAAAAGTAGAACAGTATAGACCTTGGTCTTTTATCCCAAAATATGACTACAGATTAGAGCCAGTTCATGTTGAAGTCTAAGTAGAACAGTATAGACCTTGGTCTTTAATCCCAAAATATGACTACAGATTAGAGCCAGTTCATGTTGAAGTCTAAGTAGAACAGTATAGACTTTGGTCTTTAATCCCAAAATATGACTACAGATTAGAGCCAGTTCATGTTGAAGAGTCAAAAGTAGAACAGTATAGACATTGGTCTTTTATCCCAAAATATGACTACAGATGAGAGCCAGTTCATGTAGAAGTCTAAGTAGAACAGTATAGACTTTGGTCTGCCAGCCTACGTTGTGACTATGGATCAGAATCTGTCCTGGTAGAAGATTAAGTAGAACATATAGACTTTAGTCTTTAATCCCAAACTACATGTAGGACTACAGATTAGAGCCAGTTCATGTTGAAGAGTCAAAAGTAGAACTGTATAGTATTTGGTCTTTAATCCCAAAATATGACTACAGATTAGAGCCAGTTCATGTTGAAGAGTCAAAAGTAGAACAGTATAGACCTTGGTCTTTTATCCCAAAATATGACTACAGATTAGAGCCAGTTCATGTTGAAGACTAAGTAGAACAGTATTGACTTTGGTCTTTAATCCCAAACTACCTGTAGGACTACAGATTAGAGCCAGTTCATGTTGAAGACTAAGTAGAACAGTATAGACCTTGGTCTTTAATCCCAAAATAAGACTACAGATTAGAGCCAGTTCATGTTGAAGACTAAGTAGAACAGTATAGACCTTGGTCTTTTATCCCAAAATATGACTACAGATTAGAGCCAGTTCATGTTGAAGTTTAAGTAGAACAGTATAGACCTTGGTCTTTAATCCCAAAATATGACTACAGATTAGAGCCAGTTCATGTTGAAGTCTAAGTAAAACAGTATAGACCTTGGTCTTTAATCCCAAAATATGACTACAGATCAGAGCCAGTTCATGTTGAAGAGTCAAAAGTAGAACAGTATAGACCTTGGTCTTTTATCCCAAAATATGACTACAGATTAGAGCCAGTTCATGTTGAAATCTAAGTAGAACCATATAGACCTTGGTCTCTAATCCCAAAATATGACTATAGAATAGAGCCAGTTCATGTTGAAGTCTAAGTAGAACAGTATAGACCTTGGTCTTTAATCCCAAAATATGACTACAGATTAGAGCCAGTTCATGTTGAAGTTTAAGTAGATCAGTATAGACCTTGGTCTTTAATCCCAAAATATGACTACAGATTAGAGCCAGTTCATTTTGAAGTCTAAGTAGAACAGTATAGACCTTGGTCTTTTATCCCAAAATATGACTACAGATTAGAGCCAGTTCATGTTGAAGTCTAAGTAGAACAGTATAGACTTTGGTCTTTAATCCCAAACTACATGTAGGACTACAGATTAGAGCCAGTTCATGTTGAAGTCTAAGTAGAACAGTATAGACCTTGGTCTTTTATCCCAAAATATGACTACAGATTAGAGCCAGTTCATGTTGAAGTTTAAGTAGAACAGTATAGACCTTGGTCTTTTATCCCAAAATATGACTACAGATTAGAGCCAGTTCATGTTGAAGTTTAAGTAGAACAGTATAGACTTTGGTCTTTAATCCCAAACTACATGTTGGACTACAGATTAGAGCCAGTTCATGCTGAAGTCTAAGTAGAACAGTATAGACCTTGGTCTTTTATCCCAAAATAGGACTACAGATTAGAGCCAGTTCATGTTGAAGTCTAAGTAGAACAGTATAGACTTTGGTCTTTAATCCCAAACTACATGTAGGACTACAGATTAGAGCCAGTTTATTTTGAAGTCTAAGTAGAACAGTATATAGACCTTGGTCTTAATTAATCCCAAAATATGACTACAGATTAGAGCCAGTTCATGTTGAAGTCTAAGTAGAACAGTGTAGATCTTGGTCTGCCAGCCCACATGGTGTCTATGGATCAGAGTGTGGAGGCAATATTTGTAGTTGGTTGCTCATTTATACAGCAGGTCTGTCAGTCCTAAAACTTTACTCAACATTTTGAGTAATAAATTGTACTCCAAACTTGGACATTTTACTCCAAATTGACCAGTCCAGCCTTTTTAGTGGCTGTAGAGAAACTTTTATAATGTTGAGGCTATGAAGTACACTAGTACAGTCACTGCCATTAGTATGCATTATGCATTGTGCAAATGATGTTCTGATACAACAAGAGATGAACAGTTATGCAGGAGATAACTTGCATATGCAGACAAAACAGTAATATTAGCAAATATAGATATCTGCTTGTATTTTGTTTTTATGCAACACTTTGATCATGTGGTTATGTGGTATTAAACATATTGGTTATGTCCTGCTGAGCATATTACTTTTATGTTGCTGAGTAAATTGGTTATGTCATGCTTAGTACATTGGTTATGTTTTGCTGAGCACAATTGGCTCTGTCTTGCTGAGCACATTGGTTATGTTATGCTGAGCATGTTGGTTATATCTTGCTGAGCACCTTAGTTATGTCTTTCGTAGCACATTGTGTCATGCTGAGAATGTTATGTCTTGCTGAGCACATTAGTTATATCAAGCTGAGCACATTGATTGTCATGCTGAACACCTTATTTGTCTTGCATAGCACATTTGTTATGACTGAGCACATAGATTATGCCTTGCTGAGCACATAGGTTATTAGGTTATGTCTTGCTGAGTACATACATTGGTTATGTCTTGCTGAGCTCATTGGTTATGCCCTTCTGAGCATATTGCTGGTGCTTTGCAGAACACATTGGTTATGTCATGCAGAAGGCATCCCATATTAGATATTAATGTTTACTGACATATTGAGCAGTCATGCTCATATTAATTTTTAAGAGAGTTGAGCAACATAAATAAATAAATATGTATTGAATACATTTAATATAATGGATATATTTTATAAATTAAAAATTAACAATTATATGTTCTAGAGAAACATCAAAATAGTGATTCAAAAGGCAATCAGATAGTAATATGAAAAAGAGCCTTGGAAAACAAATCAAAATCTTCATTGACTTGAAAGGTAAATCTGTCAATAATTTGCCATTTATATATACGCATGATGCACATGGTGACATTTGTCAAGAACCTGTGAAATGATTCAGTGATTACTTTGTGAACATAAATAACCCGTGGATCTCATAGCTCATTGATAGTTCTCGAAGATAAATTTAATGAGCATATGTCCTCAAAACTTTGCAAGAAAAGTCCTTCAAAATACCTCAAATAAATCTAGAATTTATAAATTAGATAAAGTTAATGTCAGAACAGTTCTGGTGAAGATATAAATGCTGAATTCCTAAAACTCTAAAATGATTGCACCTTCATTTATATACATCTTTAATCTTAGTATTTCCACAGGTAAGTTTCCAAACAGGCTAAACCAGGCAAAAGTAACCCCGATAGGAAAGAAGCAAAGAAGTGAGATCTTTCTCATATGAATAACTATAATCCTGTATAAGGTTTATCATCATTTTTGAAGATATTAGAAAGATCTGATTGTAATGAATTTAGAAAAATACCTGTGATCTTTGAATTTATTATATTTACTACAATCATGCTTTCATGAAGGGCTGCTTCATGCCAGACTACACAAACTAGAATTGCAGATGATTAGCAATAGTCAGTAGAACATGGTTGATATCATAGTTTCCTGACCTTAGAGGGCTTTTGACCTTGTTAATCACAAAATCCTTTTGGAAAACCTCAGCAAATATTGAGTTAAGAATGAAAGTTAACTTGTTTTCAATCCTATCTTGATGGCAGAAAAAAACCCCAAGGGATATAGAAGAGTCTGAAAATGCAAAACTACTTGACATCATGATTAACAATATCTTTTGCTGGAAGATGCATGCAAGTTGATAAGGTACTTAAAAAGTTAGTCACTGCTTTATCTCTTGAGCAGAATAAATCTTTCCTCCCTCAAGAGCAGAGAAAGATATTTTACAGTGCTAGTGTCATGTCACAGTGCGAATATTGTGTTCTGTCTGTGGAAATAGTGATACAGAAAATAAAAAAAGAAAATGAAGACTGTTAAATTTTTTTTAAAAAATCAGAGTTATTCTTGATGCCCAATTTAAATTCACCATCAACAGATCTTATGAAACCCAAGTGGCTTCCATTTCAACAGAGAACTCAAAAGGGTTTTATTAGTGTATTATCCATACATGGGTTGGCTCCTGATTATCTTAATTGCAATTTGAAATTTATTGAAAATGTACATAGTTTTGAACTAAGATCCATTTCAAACAAGTTATATTTACCTAATTCAGAGTTTTTTAAGAAGAGTTTCGATTTTACTGGAGCCAAACTATGGAATTCAATTCTGCTACAAATAAGGTCAGTTGTCTCATCCAAGACTTTAATAGGCTTGTTAGTTAGCATCTGGAAAAACAAATATTTGTATGATTTTGTGTTATTCATTACTACTGTACTGCTATTTAAAACAATGTTATATTCATCTATTGACTCGTAAAGCTTTATACAGGTTCACTACTATATATTATCTTTGTATGAATACTGTATATACTCATCTTTAAAGTTCTGTGCAAATTTGATTGTAACAGTAGATCAATTATATAGTTTTTTCTAATATCATTGTGGTCTAAAGACACCACATCTTGTATAAAATTGTACAATATGTACATGTAATTGTGGAAGGCTTCATGAAAGTTTGGCCAGGTGAATAGTATTTAATTTTTGTAATTATTATTATATATAGATGCAGCCAATGTGACCTGAACTTTGCATGTATGAAGCCCATGATAAATGGATTGTGAATCCAATTAACTAGAGATGGAAGTCACTTCGACTCTGAACTTTAGAAATAAATTTCTCCATAGATTAATGCTTCATTCCTATTCTCTGTTGTGGATTTTTTAATGAATGTGTACATGTTCACCTTTTTAAATGCTCCAAAATCTTGTCCCCATTTCATAATTTCACTTTCATTTTTAATGTCATAAATATCTTCCATAAAAGTTATATTTTGCGGTTTCATGAGTGTCACAGTATAAATTATATACCACAGTGGCTCGGTGGTTAGGTACTGGACTTGCCAGTGAATGAATATGGGTTCCAAATATTGGATCAGCCTGTGACTATGGATTCAGATCCAACCATCTGCTCAACCTGGGCCAGCTATCCTGTTGCTAAATGGCACTAAATTACCTACTTCCCTCCATCTAAAGTGCATGGCATAAAATAAGCCGATTTACTTTCTTGACTTAGATACATGTGTCAGCTCTTAATTTGAAGAGAGTTGACCTGCTAAAATGACAACAGACCAGTGTAGCTTGCCTAATATTACCAATAACACACAGCTGCATTGAGTTCTGTATGAAACAAATTGGCCACAGTTCCAATCAGAGTGGATTTCATTGATGAATAAGATTCAAATCTATAGGGGCCACATTTGCAATCAGAGTGGATTTTGTCCATTCAAAATATCACAATCTATAGGGACCACATTTACAATCAAAGTGGATTTCACTGATTCAAAATATCTCTATCTACGGGGAACAAATCAAGTATGATTTAGCCTCGAAGTGGATTTTAGCAAAATTGCAGCATTAAGCTCAACAGGATTCTATTAGATATGGAAGTCCGATTTGTTTTTATTTCAGCAATTGGATATTAGCATTTGCTTAAAGCAACATTAATCTTTCGTATGGCATCTGTGAGCTTTTTAAATTATTTTTGTCCCATACATTTTGTAATTGTTGATTGTGCCTAAATTGTGAGCAGTGCAAGACAGATCTACAGTTGCATAATGGTTGGAAGATCGGGGTCTGCTCTGTTAATGCTATGTAGAATAGTCAACAACAGTGTGGATCCTAATGTGCTAACAAATTATGCAAGGGTAGGTGTGGTTCCATGATGCTTGCAGGTGAGTATATTTTATAATGGTAAATATGATATTCAAACCATATGGTTACCTGAGTTAATTATTAGCTTGCATTTTTAACATGTCTCAGTGATAACAGTTTTGCTGCAGATTCTGTTTTCTTTAATGTAAAAATGCAAGTCACACACTTCATCTTGTTCAAAAACATTTTAGTTGGAACTTCCACAGTATTATTCAAGTCTGTATGTTTTGATGTTAATTCCATGAAAATCTTTGATAATAATGGAAATTTTTCCATGCCTTTTTTCTAGCTTGGAATAGTTTCAGGATTTTTTCATGTTTTACATTAACTATTTTCCTGGAAATGTATTCTTTGACATGAAAAATATATGCAAAATGGAGGTTTGAACTTAATATACCTTCAATAAACTAATTGTATACCTGTTATGATTTTACCAATAAATTATTATTTTCATATCTATATGCATTACACCAGCAGTATCCAGTTCTTCAGTTCATATAACTGTTGTACACTGCTATGATATCAAGCCATAACTATTGTATACTGCTATTATATCAGTTATGATATCAAAACATTAACTGTTGTTCACTACTATATCAATACATTAACTGTTGTACAGTTATGATATCAAGACATTAAATGTTGCACACTGCTATGATATCAAGACATTAACTGTTGTACACTACTATGATATCACAACATTAACTGTTGTACATTACTGTGATGTAAAGACATTAACTGTTGTACATTATTATGATATCAGCTATGATATTAATACATTAACTGTTGTACACTACTATATATCAATACATTAACTGTTGTATATTACTGTGATATCAAGAAATTTACTGTTGTACACTACTATCATATCAATACATTAACTGTTTTACACTACTATCATATCAAGCTGTTAAACTATTGTACACTACTATGATATCCAGACATTAAAGTGTTGTATACTGCTATGATATCAAGACAATAAGATGTTGTACACTACTATGATATCAAAAAACTAACTTGTACACTAATAAGAGATCACTATATTAAACTGTTGTACGCATCTGTTATCATATGTAGACATTAAAACTTGTACAGTGTTATGATATCAAGCCATTTAACTTGCATACTACAATATCAGGAAATTAAACTGTTGTACACTGTTATGATATAAAAAAATTAAATTGTTGTACACTACAATGATATCGAGGCATTAAACTGTTGTATACTACAGTGATATCAAGTTAAAACTGTTGTATAATTCTATGTTATCAAGACATTACTCAGTGTTCACTACTTTGATATAAAGTCATGAAACTGTTGTATACTACAATGATACCAAGTTTAACTCGTTAACCCCTGGTGCCGCATTTATGGGGCAGGAGGTGATAACCTACTTCGGAGCTCTGTAGCATTATGGTCATGTGGAACACAATAAAGTTGGTGGTATTATAGAAAGGTAAATAGATATTGCTTTACCATGATACCAAATAATATTGATGTTTTAGTTGCACTACAAAATACAGAGGGAAAAACGTCACTTTTTGGACCAGAGTTTTTTCCAGCCGAAATTCGCCCGAGTTCATGATCGGTTTTGTGTCCAGATTTTAGACTTTTTGGCCTCAGATATACGATAGACCTGTCTGAATTGCACACAGGCAGGTGAACCTTTGCAAAAAAGTAGGATTAAATGGGCATTTAGAATGAAGAGTGGTCTCGACACAAAAAAAAGGGTCCATTAGGAAAAAAACCCCAAAACAAGTCCATCTTTTACCCTTCTCTGCTCATGCTCAGGCAAAACAGCCAATGAAAAATGATGTTTCTAACACAAATAGGCATTAGGTTAACCAAAAATGTCTTGGAGGATGATGTATTTAAGATGCATTCAGAAATATCTCCAAAAATGGATTTCCTACTTGCATTTCAGGTGAAAAGGACAAAAACCTCCAGGGGTTAATGGGTTAAACTGTTGTGTACTTCTATGATATCTGGTCATTCAACTTGTATAATTCTATGAAATCAGGTTATTAAACTGTTGTATAATTCTATGATATCAGGTCATTAAACTGTTGTATAATTCTATGATAGCAGGTTATTAAACTGTTGTATAATTCTATGATATCAGGTCATTAAACTTGTATAATTCTATGATATCAGGTCATTAAACTGTTGCATAATTCTATGATATCTGGTCATTAAACTGTTGTATAATTCTATGATATCTGGTCATTAAACTGTTGTATAATTCTATGATATCAGGTCATTAAACTGTTGTATAATTCTATGATAGCAGGTTATTAAACTGTTGTATAATTCTATGATATCAGGTCATTAAACTTGTATAATTCTATGATATCAGGTCATTAAACTGTTGCATAATTCTATGATATCTGGTCATTAAACTGTTGTATAATTCTATGATATCAGGTCATTAAACTGTTGTATAATTCTATGATATCAGGTCATTAAACTGTTGTATAATTCTATGATATCAGGTCATTAAACTGTTGTATATTTCTATGATATCAGGTCATTAAACTGTTGTATACTGTTGATAGCAAGTCATTAAAATGTAGAACACTACTATGATATCTGAGTCATTCTGGTGTTTTACCCAGCTATTATTGCCTTTTTATTGTTATTTTATGAACTTATTATCTGATTATTGATAAAAAAATAAAAAGAGTTAGTTAAAAGCTGTCTACTCCACTGGCCAAATGGTAATATGAGGTTTAAAATAACCAATAAGTACTGGCTGGCTCTTTGCATATTACATTTGTGGGTGTTGTAGCCTTGCTTATTCTTGAGAATATTGAGAGCAGATTTGAACTTTTTCATTTATGTTAACATATCTCATTATTCAGATTGCATTTTAGTCATATTTATATTGCAGATATTTATACTCTGAATGTTTGACATAGTTAAGTGGTACCCATTTGGTTTTGCAATTGATATAAGCAATTGTACATCATCTGTTAAAGATATGCATTCTGAATTGATATTGTTAAATATATCAGATAAATAACTGTCCTATACAACCGTTAGATATTCATTTTTGATAGAATCTAGAATGCTGAATAACAATCCAATTTGTCATTATCAGTCCATTTTGGTTGTTTTATGACTTGACACAAATTGTAATTTCAAGAGACTTCATTCTGCTTAAATTTGGCCAAATGGTTATTTAGGCCCATCACCTTGATCATACTGTAATTTTGTTTGATTTATTGGCAATCCAAAAACCAGTTAAATGATTTCCACATTTGCTAACAGGTTAATTAGAGAAGATAGAATTTTGTAAGGTGGTAATACCGTACAGACTCACATATAAGTCAAGTCCATCAGATCTGGGTCTGTGCAGTTTGTTAGGAGTAATCAGTAGAACAAATAACATAGACCCTGATCTTCAAGCTCATTATGCTATGGCATATAAGAAAACATTACTCAGTGTTTATCTCTTGAACAGAATAAAATCTTTCTCCCTCAAGAATAGAGAAAGATATCCCACAATGCCAGTATCATGTCACATGTCACAAGTAAAATATTACTGTTCTATCTGAGGTAGTAGTGATACAGAAAATAAAAAAGAAAAGAAGAAAAGACTACTGAAATTTCAAAAAAGAAGAGATAGTTATTCTTGATGCTGATTTAGATTCACCATCAACAAATCTTCTTTAACCCCTAAGTGGCTTCCATTTCAGCTGAGAACTTGAAAGGGTTTTATTAGTGAATTATCCTTACATGGATTGGCTCCTGATTATCTTAATTGTAACTTTAAATTTGTCTCAGTTTTGATTGAACTTGAAATAATGACAGGGTGGTCTTGCATCAGAATGGCTGTCCTTCTTACCATGCTGGAAATAAATTGGATAAAACTTTGAATATTTCATCAAGAGTTTGGACAAGTTGGATAATAAGTGATCTCCATGTACACTGAGGGGTTAATCTTGCATCTGATTGGCTGATTTTATTACAACTCTGAAGGCTAATAGATCTGATTGGAATTAGTTTAGACATGGAACAAATGTTTACAACATCTAGAACTTGGACAAGTTCAGCAATAAGTGGGATTCATGAATGAGCTGAATTTTATTGACTGATATTATATCCACACTAGAAGGCAAATTTATAATCAAGTTTGGTCAGACTTGAAATTTGGACTTATACAGTTTCATCAAGATCTAATGATGGTTTCTGTAATGAGGAGTTCCACACTATAAATGATGTAATCTCTCATATGATTGACAGGATTTGTTATCACTCTGGTAGCCATATTTGTGATCAGATTTTCATCCAACTTGAAGTATAATATGGTCATATCATCAAGATCACGGAGAGCTTGGGTAATATTAACAAGAATCATAGACATTTAAGAAGGTGATATTGCATCTGATTGACTTTGCTTATTATCATATTGGAAGCCATGATTCAGAGCTGATTTTTAACAAATTTTGGAATGTGGGGTTTGTATTATTTATAGGATTGTTGATGAGTTAGATAATGATCAAAATTGGAATGTGGGGTTTGTATTATTTATAGGATTGTTGATGAGTTAGATAATGATCAAAATTGGAATGTGGGGTTTGTATTATTTATAGGATTGTTGATGAGTTAGATAATGATCAAAATTGGAATGTGGGGTTTGTATTATTTATAGAATTGTTGATGAGTTAGATAATGATCAAAATAATGGAATGTAGGGTTTGTATTATTTATAGGATTGTTGATGAGTTAGATAATGATCATAATTGAAATGTGGGGCTTGTATTATTTATAGGATTGTTGATGAGTTAGATAATGATCAAAATTTGAATGTAGGGTTTGTATTATTTATAGGATTGTTGATGAGTTATCTAGATAATGAGCAAAATTCACATTAATGAGCTAATTTTGTATTTAATTTACTGAGTGCTTGTTATCACTCTGGAAGCCATTATTTCTTATCCAGGATTGATCAAACTTTTGATGGTTCATCTTCAATTACAGGCTCATGTGATCAACTTGCACAAGTTTGATATGTGCTTGATCCACTCATGTTAATGAGGTGATGCCACATGTAATTGGTGGCAGTTGTTACCACTGTAGAGATTCTGTTTCTGATCCAGTTTTGAGCATCATTGCAAATAGGCTGAAATCATTAAGATCTTAAATAAGTAAAGGCATGAATAATGACCTTGACCTTTTACCTTCTTACTCCATACTCAGCAGTCCTATTGTATAACTTAATTATTAATTATTACAACTCCAGTGATTTTGGTGAAGGTATGTGGTCATGATGTAAAGTTTTTATAAAGAAAAAAAATATTTCTTATTTCAATCAGAGACCATGATGTTTGACCTCTGGACTCCAAAATCAATAGATTCCTTTTGTACCTAGTGTGCAAATTATGGACAAACCTTGGTGAAGGTACAGTCAAAAACTGAAATTTTGTGTAGAAAACTTTTTTTTTAGTTGCATGACCTTTCTCAAAATCAGAAGGCTTATTTCTTATATCAAGAGCAAGCCCACTGCAGAGTTTAATCCAGGTCAGTAATGTAGAAATATTTTGATGCAGAAACCGTTTTTCTTCTTTCAGTCACAGGGACTTTTACATTTGACCTTTTGACCCTCACATCAAAATCTTTCTTCATTAACCCTAGTGCAAACTATCCACAAAGTTTGGGCCAGTTATATGTTGAACTAACATCATTGTGCAGAAACTATTTTCTTTGTTTTAGTATTCTTAACCTTTGACCTTTTGACCCTGAAATCTAAGTTTTCCTCCTTTCCCCAAGGTGCAAGCCATCCACAGATTTAATAAATGTAGATGATTGAGGAATTTGGTTATTTTCTCAGTCTTAAGGCAGACATAAAGACTATTAATTTCAGTACATTATGTGTTCTGAAAAGACATCTTTATCAATTTAATTTTTGATGAATCAAATTGTTTTGGTAGAAAACCATCTAGAAACAAGTAAACCATTGTAGTTATTTTCTTTATTGTCAGACCTTTAAAAGTGAAATGGATATGTGATGGTTGCAGAAAAATGAAAACTGCTTCATTAAGATAGAAAAACAAAAACACTACCGCCAAAAAAATACTTAAGTGAAGATATAGATTTATTATTAATTACTTCAGTGTAGAATTCACCTTGATATGAATCTTGAATGAATTGGTTGATAATGATTTAAGTGCCAATGATCCTAAAATGTGATTGATTTGTTATTTAAGCAATATTGAGGTTGACTGGCAATGTGCTTTCTATTGAAGCATTCTGTTGTAAACAGAGTAACTACCCTCAAGTGAACTTCACTTGACATTTGAATCAATGACTGAAGGACAATCTGGATAAACTCAATGATCATTTAATCAAATGTTAGATGAATGTTAACCTGAATTTTTCATTGGTAAAGGTAGGTATATCTGTAGTAGTGTTTTACAGCACTTCAGCACAATCATGGCTATATGGTGGAACGGAAGGTATAATTTGAAAAACTTGAAATGCATACAAATGTAGGAAGATGAACACTTTGAAATAAATGTGAACAGGAAGTACAAGATAAAAATATAAAATTAAAGATGTTAAAATTCTTTAAAGAGCTTATTAAATAAAATAAAATGAAATAAAAAATAAACTTGTGTTAAGTCCATAAAAGATATAGTTCACAGTTGTTATATATGCAGAATTTACCCAAAAATTCTAGGAATTTCTCAGGTGGTACCAGTACATTTTCATACAGTTTATTCATGCAATTCATATCAAAATATGTCTTGTTGGTTGTATCATAAATACTCAAACTACAAATAGCAATGATCCTGATCTACCCTTGCATAATGTGCATGAAGATCATGGTCTATTTTGTTTGTTCTACTGATCTACCCTAGGTCTGTGCAGTTAGCAGTTTGACTCAATTTATAATTGAATATATACAGCATATCTATTTTATTTTTGCTCTTCCCTGCTTTAACTTCCTTGAAATGTTTTGCAATAGTAATGATCTGATTTTGCAGTATTTTAAGTCTTCTGTTTTACTAATTAGCCTTAGATGTGTTCCTGGTGCTTTGTTTTGTTTTACTGAGGAGCCTTAGACATGTTCCTGGTGCCTTGTTCTGTTTTACTAAGGTGAGCCTTAGATGTGTTCCTGGTGCCTTGTTCTGTTTTACTAAGGTGAGCCTTAGATGTGTTCCTGGTGCCTTGTTCTGTTTTACTAAGGTGAGCCTTAGATGTGTTCCTGGTGCCTTGTTCTGTTTTACAAAGGTGAGCCTTAGATGTGTTCCTGGTGCCTTGTTCTGTTTTACTAAGGAGCTTTAGATGTGTTCCTGGTGGCTTGTTCTGCTTTAATAAGGTGAGCCTTAGACATGTTCCTGGTGACTTGTTCTGTTTTACAAAGGTGAGCCTTAGATGTGTTCCTGGTGACTTGTTCTGTTTTACAAAGGTGAGCCTTAGATGTGTTCCTGGTGCCTTGTTCTGTTTTAATAAGGAGCCTTAGACATGTTCCTGGTGCCTTGTTCTGTTTTACAAAGGTGAGCCTTAGATGTGTTCCTGGTGCCTTGTTCTGTTTTAATAAGGAGCCTTAGATGTGTTATTGGTGCCTTGTTCTGTTTTAATAAGGAGCCTTAGATGTATTCCTGGTGCCTTGTTCTGTTTTACTAAGGTGAGCCTTAGATGTGTTCCTGGTGCCTTGTTTAGTTTTACTGAGGCGTCTTAGACATATTCCTGGTGCCTTGTTCTGTTTTACTAAGGAGCCTTAGATGTGTTCCTGGTGCCTTGTTCTGTTTTACTAAGGAGCCTTAGATGTGTTCCTGGTGCCTTGTTCTGTTTTACTGAGGCGTCTTAGACATATTCCTGGTGCCTTGTTCTGTTTTACTAAGGAGCCTTAGATGTGTTCCTGGTGCCTTGTTCTGTTTTACTAAGGTGAGCCTTAGATGTGTTCCTGGTGCCTTGTTCTGTTTTACTAAGGTGAGCCTTAGATGTGTTCCTGGTGCCTTGTTCTGTTTTACAAAGGTGAGCCTTAGATGTGTTCCTGGTGCCTTGTTCTGTTTTACTAAGGAGCTTTAGATGTGTTCCTGGTGGCTTGTTCTGCTTTAATAAGGTGAGCCTTAGACATGTTCCTGGTGCTTTTTTCTGTTTTACTAAGATGAGCCTTAGACATGTTCCTGGTGACTTGTTCTGTTTTACAAAGGTGAATCTTAGATGTGTTCCTGGTAACTTGTTCTGTTTTACAAAGGTGAGCCTTAGATGTGTTCCTGGTGCCTTGTTCTGTTTTCTTATGGAATCTTATATGTGTTCCTGGTGACTTATTCTGTTTTAGGAACACAGATATAATTGATTGTATTTATGTAGTGCCAGAGAAATTTACAAGTCCACAAAAATGTATACAGAATAAGATAAAGGCAGAAAAGGAATAATTCTCTGAAATACAAAATCCAACTTTGATATCTGCTTCACTTTTAAAAGGTCCAAGACATTCTCAGCTAGAACAGTAAATTGATGGATAAACTACCATTACAATCACAACATTAACAATAACAAGAACAATAGTAAAAATACCAATAACAAAATCAGTAACAACAAACAACAGTAACATTAACAACAATGATGGTAATACCAGTAACAGCTACTACATCAATAATAGCAACAATAATAATAACTGTCATTGCCAATAGACGAGTCAGAAGTTAGATTCAGGGGTAGGTTATAGGGAGTTGGGGGTAGTGATGTGTATTTTTTTATTTATATGTCTTCATTTTTAGTATTTTTTTACATTTTCTTCCAATTCATCCATTATTCACACTTTCATTTTGGGAGCCCAAGACCAAAACCATTATAAAAATCTTTGTGGAATGTTATGATCTATCAGTTTCAATCTTTTTGTTTTTGCCTGTTTGTCCATCCATCCTTCTTTCCATCTATTATTTACACCTTCATCATAGAGATGCCTTTTGAAACTTATTTTTTTTCTTATTCCTGTGTCTTTAGCTCAACTGGTCATAGGACAGTAGAGCTTATGGGATGCTGTTTTCCATCCACTGTCCATCCATTAGCACAAGTTTGTTATTGCTACAAAACTGCTTAACTGATCTTGATCTTGAAAGTCTTAATGAAAATGTTGCTGCACAGACATCAACTATTCATCTTCAAAATCTTGTTAGTGTGACTTTTTCTAAATGGATGGTAATATTGACATGGGATTTTTAAAAAAAAAACAACTGATGATGTTTTGTCTGTCTTAAAAAAATGGTGCCAATCTGATATCCAGTATAGTCACTATAGTGGCCATTATGAAAATCTTATTGTACTCCTCCTAAATAGATGGACATATCAAATGGGGTTTTAACTAAAAGACATAGTTGGCCCTAAATGAAAATGCAATCGGTCTGATATCCAATATGGCCATCACAGTGGCCATCTTGAAAATTTTGCTGTTGCTACTACTTCTGAATGGAAAATCATATTGACATTGGGTTTTCACTAAAATACCAATTTAGCTGTCTGGTTGGTCCTGAATGAAAATGCAATTGGTATGATATCCAATATGGCCACCACAGTGGCCATCTTGAAAATTTTACTGTTGCTACTACTTCTGAATGGAAAGTCATATTGACATTGGGTTTTCACTAAAATAACAATTTAGCTGTCTGGTTGGTCCTGAATGAAACTGCAATTGGTATGATATCCAAAAAGGCCACCACAGTGGCCATCTTGAAAATTTTACTGTTGCTACTACTCCTGAATGGAAAGTCATATTGACATTGAATTTTCACTAAAATACCAATTTAGCTGTCTGGTTGGTCCTGAATGAAAATGCAATTGTTATGATATCCAATATGGCCACCACAGTGGCCATCTTGAAAATTTTACTGTTAGCAATTGCTACTACTCCTGAATAGAAAGTCATATTGACATTGGGTTTTCACTAAAATACCAATTTAGCTGTCTGGTTGGTCCTGAATGAAAATGCAATTGGTATGATATCCAATATGGCCACCACAGTGGCCATCTTGAAAATTTTGCTGTTGCTACTACTCCTGAATGGAAAGTCATATTGACATTGGGTTTTCACTAAAATACCAATTGGTTGGTCCTAAATGAAAATGGAGCTGATCTGATGACCACTATGGCAGCTACAATAACCATCTTGAAAATCTTGTTATGAGTTCACTTCCTCAATAAGATGGTCATATGAAATGGGTTTTTTTTCTGAAAAACTTTTGATAATGTCTGGTTGGTTCTAAATAAAAATGGGGCTGATCTATCCAACATGGCTACCAGAGTGGTCATATTGAAAATCTTGTTATTGTAGAACGTTGTGAATAAAATTTAATGTTATCATGGGGTTTTCAGACATTCATTATGCTTTTTCACAGTGGCCATCTTGAAAATCTTCTTGTCACTATTTTTCCTGAATGAATGATGCCAGATTGATTTTCATTAAAATACTTCTTTTGATGTCTAATTGGTCAGAAATGATGCTGATCCAACTTATAATATGATTGCCACAATGACCATCTTAAAAATTTTATTAATACTTTTCCTAGATGGCTGGACATAGTGATATTGTACTTTCACCAAAAGACTTCTTCAGATATCAGGTTGATGCTAATAGAAATTGTTCCCATCCAGTATCAAATATAGCCACCATGGAATCCATCTTTAAAGTCTTGTCATTGTTACTGTTCCAAAATGTTTTGTTTGGTTTTAAAGTAGGTTGGTGCCAGGTTGACATCAATATGGCCACCACAACAGCAAATTTTTAAAAAAAAATCTTATTGTTGCTGAACAATAGATGGCTTCAGCACATCACAATTTAAATGAAGAAATGTCTTAACCTGAAGTCCTGGGTAAAAAATATTTCAGCCAGTTGAGCATCAGTACATTTGAGGGTCTCTTGATTTTTGTTATAGTGGATAAAGTGGAATTTAGCATAGGTGTACAGTATATACATATAAACTGAGAGTCCTGAACCAAGGGAACATTCAATGGAGGCTTTTCAAAAGTGGAGTTTGGGGTTTTTTGAAGGATGGGAGGGGCATATGTAATCTTTAAATTGATCTTCTTTTCACTGTAGTTAATGTGTTTATTTTTTTGTGTAATTTGAAACTTGTAACATTTAATTGCAGTTATCATCATTCAGGGATGTAATATTCCTATATTCTACAGGGCATGAAGCCATTGGTTTTATGCAGAATTGTCACGTAATGTGGAAGTTAATCACTTTGAAAGCATTCTGTGGTGCAAGTTAAGAATATGCTATCAGCTATCAAGGATTGTTGTATAGCAAAGCAATTATGTACAAAAAAAACAAAAGAATTAATGGTATTTGTCATTGATCAGATCAGAAGACAAGCTTGAAAATTTGGTTTTGCACAGTTTGTTCAGTCTAATTTGGATTATGTGTCTGAGGTGGCCATCATGGAATGTATCATTAATGGCTGTCTTGCTTGTCAGCGATTGACATCCAATCAGCATTTCTATTTTCATTGGGAATATGTAAATTTTGTTAAGGAGTTATTTGTTTTTATATAATAAATTTTATAGGTACACTTATTTATGTAACCTCAGATTGGTTCTCTGATATCCTGGTCAGGCCTGGATTTCACCATCTGAATTTTAGTTGTCTTAAACTTGATGATTGAACCCAGCATTTTGATGATGCAGAAATTGAAACTTAATTTAAAATTGACCAATCAGATATTTTAAGTTGATAGTTTCAGATTTATGTTGGTGAATTGAATCACATGCAGTCAGCTGGTGCATTGTGCAGTACTTATAATAGCAAATCTTTTTAGTTTATGATAATTAAGGCTATACATGAGTTCAACTATAAATGAGATTGAAGCGTACTAATAAGGTAATCCTGCATCTGATTGGCTGAGTTGTCACTCAGGTCTGATCTTGATCAGATTTGGAAAATATGCTTTTATCATTAAGATCTCATATGAGGTTGATAATGAGTGAGATCACTAAATAGATGATCTGATATCTTGTTTGCTGAGTTTCTTGCCCTGCTGATTTGGATCAAACTTGAAATGTGTGCTGTTAACACTAAGATCTTAAACCATTTTGATATTGAGCAGTGTACATGTATACTAATTGGGAGCTTTTGCATTAGATTGTCTGACCTTGTGACCATTCTAAATGGAACATTTCTTATTCCATTTTGATCATACTTAGAATAAATGCCTTTATAATCAAGATCAATAAGACTGCATAATGAAAAAGGTCAACTGTTAAAGTTATTAAGCAGGTGAGTGATACCAGGTCCTCTTGTGTATCATATTTGTGTTTTATCATGCAGCAAAAATTTGAAGCATATTTCATGCCAAGGCTAGTAAAGGTTCTTGCCCAAGGGTACACCATGATAGTTGAACAGATAGAGAAAGTCTAACCTTGCACCTTCAGTTCATGAGACCAACATCTTAACCACTGAGACTGCAGGTGACAAGGAGTGGTCTTTGAGACAGAAAATGCCAGAGAATACCAGCCAGAGATGTTGACCAATTTTGAGTGACTGCAAGCATAAAGCAGTTGAATGGCTCTGGGAAACAAACTTGGGACCACAGCGACGGAAAGCAAATGCATTGCTACTGCACATATCCAGCCCCCATTATAGGCAAGAATTAAAAAATTTCCATCTATAGTTTATGGCTTTCTTCAGGAAATCTGGTGTCTACAAATTCAGAGACCACTCAGAGCCGACTTTCATCTACTCTGAAGTGGATAAGCTGTAGACACCTTCACCATATTGGCAGATTGTAGCTGGCAGAATTTGCAATTGAATATTTATGTATAGGCTTCCTCTAGTCCAGTAAAATTCAAAAAGATTCACATAAGAATTAACAATGCATCAAAAAATCAGTGTGAAAATGAACCATCTGTATATTGTTTTCAAACCTGAGTTCTATGTCTCAACTGTTTGATAGTCCACCATGTGGCAGTTTTGTTATTGATCAAAAGTACTTTGCTCTTTGACAGAACAATAGGTGAGTGAATCATGAAGAATTATAGAATGTCTGAGTTAATGAAAGTGCAATTAGAATGTGTTTAGGATCTGCAGGAAACAGCTCAATTGAAATTGATGATAATGATAATGGGTGCATTGCATCAGTGTCTGTTATAATTCTTTGGCGGATAAGGCCTAATGAATACAGATGGAGAAAATAATCACACAGCTGAAGATCCCAAATAATAAGATTAGTTTCAGAATGCTAAAAGTGAATTTTTAAAAAAAATTTTTGTTAATTTTCTTTTGTGCAAACGTTTTAAACGCTTAGGAGTTTAAAAGAAAACACCAACAATGGAGTTAGTGCCAGGGCACTAAGACTAAATTATTTCATATCTTATATCTCTAATATTATTGAATGAGAATGTGAAAATAATTCATATCAAGGATAAAGGGTAGTATGAAATATATCAAGGAGAAAGGGTAGTATGAAATATTTATATCAAGAAAAAAATGTTGTATGAACTAATATCAAGGATAAAGGTAGTATGAAATAATATCAAGGAGAAAGGGTAGTATGAAATATTTATTTCAAGGAAAAAATGTTGTATGAACTAATATCAATGATAAAGGGTAGTATGAAATAATATCAAGGAGAAAGGGTAGTATGAAATAATATCAAGGATAAAGGGTAGTATGAAATAATATCAAGGAAAAAGGGTAGTATGAAATAATATCAAGGATAAAGGGTAGTATGAAATAATATCAAGGAGAAAGGGTAGTATGAAATATATCAAGGATAAAGGGTATGAAATAATATCAAGGATAAATTGTATTGTGAAAAAATTTATATCAAGGATAAACAACAGTATGAAATATTCATATCAAGAATGAAATAACATCAAGGAGAAAGAGTAGTATGAAATATTTATATCAAGGATAAAGGTTAGTATGAAATATATCAAGGATAAATGGTAGTATGAAACAATATCAAGGATAAATTGTAGTGTGAAAAAAATTTATTTCAAGGATAAACAACAGTATGAAATATTCATATCAAGAATGAAAAAATATCAAGAAGAAAGAGTAGTATGAAATAATATCAAGTATAAAGGTTAGTGTGAAAATAAAATATATCTTTGTTAATTTTCTTTTGTGCAAACATTCAGGACTTTAAAAGAAAATACCAAAGATGGAGTTGTGTGTGGGCACTAAGACTAAATTATTTATGATCTTATATCTCTATTATTATTGAATGAGAATGTGAAAATAATTCATATCAAGGATAAAGGGTAGTATGAAATATATCAAGGAAAAAGGGTAGTATGAAATATATCAAGGAAAAAGGGTAGTATGAACTATTTATATCAAGGATAAAGGGTAGTATGAAATATTCATATCAAGGAAAAAGGGTAGTATGAACTATTTATATCAAGGATAAAGGGTAGTATGAAATATTCATATCAAGAAAAAAGGGTAGTATGAAATATTTATATCAAGGATAAAGGGTAGTATGAAATATATCAAGGAAAAAGGGTAGTATGAAATATTTATATCAAGGAGAAAGGGTAGTATGAAATATTCATATCAAGGAAAAAGGGTAGTATGAAATATTTATATCGAGGATAAAGGGTAGTATGAAATATATCAAGGAAAAAGGGTAGTATGAAATATTTATATCAAGGATAAAGGGTAGTATGAAATATTCATATCAAGGAAAAAAGGTAGTATGAAATATTATCAAGGATAAAGGGTAATATGAAATATTCATATCAAGGATAAAGAGTTGTATGAAATAATATCAAATGTAAAGGTTTGTATGAAATATATCAAGGAAAAAGGGTATGAAATAATATCAAGGATAAATTGTAGTGTGAAATAATTTATATGAAGGATAAACAATAGTATGAAATATTCATATCAAGAATGAAATTAAATAATATCAATGAGAAAGACTAGTATGAAATAATATCAAGGAAAAAGGGTAGTACATGTGAAATACTTTATATCAAGGATAAAGGGTAGTATAAAATATTTATGTCATGAAGAAAGGGTAGTATGAAATAATATCAAGGATTAAGGGTAGTATGAAATAATTAATATCAAGGAGAAAGGGTAGTATGAAATGATATCAAGGAGCAAAGGGTAGTATGAAATAATTAATATAAAGGAGAAATGGTCATATGAAATAATATCAAGGAGAAAGGGTAGTATGAAATAATATAAAGGAGAAAGGGTAGTATGAAATAATATGAAGGAGAAAGGGTAGTATGAAATAATTAATATCAAGGAGAAAGGGTAGTATGAAATAATATCAAGGAGAAAGGGTAGTATGAAATAATACAGAGGAGAAAAGAGTAAGATGAAATAATTAATATCAAGGGGAAAGGGTACTATTAAATTATTATACTAAATATGTAAAGGGATGTGTTGATAATTTTACAGATGTAATAAGTTGACATTATCTGGTGAAATAAATAAGTCAGAAGAACCCAGTAAATTCATATTAGGGTTCCGTTTCTCGGAAATTTTTAGAAAATACTGCTGGTGCTTGGAATTTAAAGAAAAATTTATTTCAAGAAAATACTATGTGTATAAAACAGAAATTAACATAAAAGAGCATTGTTAACCTTGTGTGGAAGAATGTTACATTGGGATATGTAATAGCTTACCATCTGCTAGTGACTCCATTGTTCTACTAAAAGCAATTTAAATTTCAAAGATGAAGACTCAAAATAATGCTTTTCATTAGAATGAAGGTAATGCTGCATCATTTCCAAGGAAAATTTATAGACAGCACTCAAGAGTCAGACAAATTTCTGAACTATGATGATTGATAATGCTGAGCTTGGCAGAGTGTTGCATATAAGCTTAATGGAGTGAGGTGTCTAGCTGTAAGCATCATAGGCTAGTCTGCCATTGCATAGTGCACCATCAGATTTGTTCACTTGATTATACTAAACAGAAGCATTGATCCAGATCTGCTGGCACAATATGAAATGGTAGATCTGGTTCTATTCTGTTAACATTTGGATCCATTTGTGTTTGTGTTTTGTGAGTTTAATGCAATTTTTCAGCACATGATAGGTTATTCATAACAGACAGTCTATTTAGTGGAGGATAAACAAGGGAAGTCCCTTAGAAGAACCATTGACCTAATGTAAGCTCCTGGAAGCTTTCCCATATACCCATGTAATCCAACCTGAGATTGAAACCCATGTGGACAGAGCTGAGATGCAATTCATCTGTAAAGGCAAGCACCTTAGACCATTCAGTCACCTGGGGTCCAAAAACATTATTACCTATCTTGAAAGACCACCTATTTTGCCAAAAAATTAAGGTCTCTAAAGACAGGTGGTCTCTCATTACAGGTCACAATGTGATACATTGAATAAATTTGTGCATTGCAAATATTGACAAATATTGTGGTCTCTCAAGACAGGTGGTCTCACATAGCAGTGGTCATAAAAGACAGGTTTTATACTGTATCTGCAGTAAATTTGGTGATGGTGGTATTGTATTTGAAGACACTTGCATTGATTTTACCTTTGACTTATCATATCGAACATCTACATAGTCAGTAATTGCATATTATATATATCCGATGGTCAGACATAATTAGAGTGTGTTCTATCCAAATCAGACTATTGATATTGAGTGTCACTGTCAGACATGGCTGCATTGTGATTTGAGAGCTAGCTAGATCACAAATTACCTTGTCTCTACATTTTCCTATGTAATATTAATTGGAAAAGAAGAAAGAAGATCCATGGAAAGCAAACTTAAAAAAAGAAAAAACAATATCAGAATGCAAGCATTGATACAATGTTCTAACAAACTTTTGAAATTACAATATGTGTTTTTTTTTGTGGGAAAGTGAATCAGTAAAAAAAGTATGCCTGTGTTTGCTGATCATGAGCTGCAGCTTCTTTTGGGTGGCATAGTCCATGACTGGATGTTTTATAGGTGGTCCATGTATGTCTAATTGTGTTTTATGGATGTACTCAACCATGTTTGACAAACTTCTTCATTATATAGCATTGTGACATGTTATGAGAGACCACCTGTCTATGAGAGACCATAATATTTTGGCAAAAGAGGTGATCTTTCAAGACAGGTTCTATTGTATTGCAGGTTGCATTGAATATACATAATATAATGACTGAAATTATTCCTATCACCTTTCATCTGTAGGCTCTCTCAAACTGCTTTTTATTATGAAAGCACTTGCAAGGGTTGTTTTTTAAAATACCATTCTGAAACACTGTTGATATTTGCAATGAAAATCAATAAGTTCAGCAGGAAAAAAAATGATCATCTGGAACAATCTGTACAAATGTAGAACTATATTAGACTCTTACTTGGCATGGAGACAATCACACTGGTGCCAGCATTTTGCGTGGTGTATTGTACATTTGACATGCAAATGTTGAAGCTGAAGGAATTATGAAGTGCCTTAAATTTAAATATTTGTTAGAATATAAATTTCTTGGTATGCTCACTTAAAAGTTGTCTACAACTGCAAACAACTTGGACTCTGATCTGCAATTGCATAGTGTGCCAGTAGATCAGATCTGTTGTTTGTTCTGCAGATTACACCTTAAAATGCATAGACCCAAATCTGCCAGTGCATTATGTAATGGTAGAACTG
Organism: Potamilus streckersoni; assembly: GCA_016746295.1. NCBI lineage: Eukaryota > Metazoa > Mollusca > Bivalvia > Unionida > Unionidae > Potamilus > Potamilus streckersoni. The sequence continues at coordinate 226,228 of JAEAOA010001233.1, forward strand.
GGTCTATGCATTTTGTAGTTAGAATCACCACATAAGTGGTTATATACAGTAATTTGCTTACCCACCTCACATAAAAGAAAACTTAACAGCAAATTTTCAAAATGGCTGAAAAAAGCTGCTCAGAAATATGGAAGTATACTATAATTGTTATATTTAATATTTAAATTTCCCATTTCACACACTTGTACACACACAGACATACACACACATACTCACACACAAAGATATAGTTTTGTGAGTGATGTTTATTGTTTGTAGCAGTTGGATGTTGGAAGAAGCAAGTTTGTAGTCTTATGATGTCATTTACGCTGCCTTGTAAAGATCATTACTTAAAATTGTAATATAGAGATCAGTACTTCACTTTAATTTGTTTAATATACAAGATCAGTACTTCAGAATCATATGATTTGTCTAATGCATAGAGGATTTATTTGAATACATACAAATCTAATGATTTATCTAACATACAGGTAATTTATTTCATTCTCTTCATATTCATCTTAGTTATCAAATAAGAGATCAACACTTCAAAATCATTTAATTTATGAAATTACAGATCAACACTTCAAAATCATCTGATTTGTCAAATTACAGATCAATACTTCAAAATCATCTAATTTATGAAATTACAGATCAACACTTAAAATCATCTGACTTATTTAATATACAGAAAAATACTTCAAAATCATGATGTATCAAATATACAAAAAAATACTTGAAAATCATCATATTTATCAAATTACAGATCCACACTTCAAAATCATCTAATTTATCTAAGATACAGAACAATGCTTCAAAATCATCTAATTTATCTAAGATACAGAACAATACTTCAAAATCATCTGATTTATCTAAGATACAGAACTATACTTCAAAATCATCTGATTAGTCCAACATACCAATCATTTTATCATTGCTTCAAAAATGATCAGATTTATCTGATGTACAGACTTTTATTTGTATACTTCAGAATGATCTCATTTTGTCTAATATAAAGATCAATACTTCAGAAACATGAGTTGTCTAATCTCCAGAGAAACTCTTTAGAATTGTTTGATTTGTCAGAGAGATGTAAAGATGCACCAGGATCCAGGCTATCAATCAGAGGGCATAATGGCTGTCAGGTTTCAGGCCTTCAACCAGATGGCTATAGGGCAGTAAGGCTCCTGGCCATCAACTATAGGGCATAAAGGCCATCAGGTTTCAAGTCATCAACCATAGGGCATAAGGACCATCAGGATTCAGGCCATCAACCATAGGGCATAAGGGCCATGAGGCTTCAGGCCATCAACCAGAGGGCATAAGGACCATTAGGATTCAGGCCATCAACCAGAGGGCATAAGGGCCATGAGGCTTCAGGCCATCAACCAGAGGGCATAAGAGCCATCAGTCTTCAGGCCATCAACCAGGGGGCATAAGGTCCATAAAGCTTCAGGCCATGAACCAGAGGACATAAGGGGCCATCCTGACTTCTGGCCATGAACAAGAGGGTATAAGGAGCAATAGGCTTCAGGCTATCAACTAGAGGGTATAAGGGCCATAAGGCTTCAGGCTATCAGCCAGAGGGCATAAGGGCCATCAGTCTTCAGGCCATCAACCAGGGGGCATAAGGTCCATAAAGTTTCAGGCCATGAACCAGAGGGCATATGGAGCATTAGGCTTCAAGCTATCAACCCGAGGGCATAAGGAGCATCAGGCTTCTGACTATCAACCCGAGGGCATAAGGAGCATCAGGCTTCAGGCTATCAACCCGAGGGCATAAGGAGCATCAGGCTTCAGGCTATCAACCAGAGGGCATAAGGGCCATCAGGTTTCAGGCTATCAACCAGAGGGCATAAGGGCCACAAGGCTTCAGGCTATCAAACCAGAAGGCATAAGGGCCATCAGGTTTCAGGCTATCAACCAGAGGGAATAAGGGCCGTCAGGCTTTAAGACTTCAACCAGAGGGCATAAGGGCTATCAGGATTCAGAATGTCAACCAGAGTGCATAATGGCAACCAGGCTTTGGACTGTCAGCTGGAGAGCATAAGGGCTATGATGAAGTAACAAGTCCAGTTCATATTGAAATTATTTTTGATTGACATGGAGACAAATCTGGCATCTAAGTGTATCAATTAGTACATAATTGTGAATGCCCGTCCAGAACCTAGATTAGAGTCAGCATTAATTTTCTTTCTAATTTTCTTGCTTGATAAAATGTGTGTTGGACAAAAAGGGGGCTGCTCTTAGTCTTGTATGGTGACAAACTATATTCCAGCTTACTTTAATAAACTTGCTTCTCTAAAATCCATGGTTGAGCATTGCTCTCTAGTAGACCATACAGAGATGCTTGGTAACTGGATTATAGTCTATTATTGTTGCCTTTTGGAACATAAAGAAAAAAAAGAATAAGCATTAGTTATTCTTTTGATGTGTAAACATTCCAAGTTTAGCTTTCAGGATTAAATTAAGAGGTATGGCACCAAACTGCCCAGTTGACTCAACCTTTTAGATGTCTTATTGATTACAGGATGGTCATGCTTATTACTTGAACAAATTCCTATATTAGTTTGAAAATAACCTGACAAGTAGTGTTAGTCATCCGAATTCATGTCTTTTCAACATTACCATATTCATATTCAAGTTAGGCACAAGGTTGTATTGTGTCATTTGTTGTGAATCTTATAGAAATTTATATCAGAGACACTCTAGTGAACCAAAATGTCAGATATGTGTTTACTTTTAATGTATTTGCAGTTGTGTCAATTTGTCTACTGTGTGCTAAAGAAATTGTTTAGGTAAATGCAAAGCATTTATTGCTCAGTCATCTGTAGTTTTCTTTCAAATTCAATGATTATTCAGTTAATTCAAGTGTGGCCACAAAGATGTATGAGATATATGGGTTTGCCTTCTCACTCTTGTGGATCTTAGGTCTTGAGTTTTTTTAATAAGGCATGATGTAAAAAGTATATATTGTCAAATGGGTTGGAATCCACATCCACTAGATTTAGATATATTCCTCCAGACAAGCTTTATGCCTGATAACCATCATGCCTTATGCTGCCAGAAATTGCTTTAATTCTGGGTCCATGATTGGCATTTTATTTGTATTTCATATGTACTTCATTTACATTTGGAATTCATTTTATTTGCATTCATTTTATTTGCATTCATTTTACTTTCCATTCACATTAGCATCGCATTATTTTTCATTTAATGTGTTGGAAATGCATTCATATGTTGTGTTTATTATTACTGATCATCATTTCCTTTTTTACCATGTTCATTTGGAATTAGTGTTAACATATATACAGAATTGTGACTGTCATATCTTGCCTGTTAAAAAGTGTACTTTTATAAAATGTTACCGCCTGTGCTTGCTTATAAGTTGAGTCAAACTGCAAACAAAATGATCCTAATATGCTTTAATATATTTTACCTTCATATCAGGGTCTATGTTGTTTGTTCTACTGATTACTCCTAACCAACTGCACAGACCCAGATTTGTTGATGCATGTTGTGACAGCAGATCTGGGTTTGTGAAGTTTGGAGCTGGACTTGTCTTTTTAGTGAGTATGTATGGTAAATGCATACAGAGTTATTACGAGAATAACATTGCAGCTGCAATAAATAGAAAAAAAGTTGTAGAGTATTTGACATCAGGTTATAGAGTATTTGACAGCAAGTTACAGAGTATTTGACATCAATTTATAGAGTATTTGATGTCAAATTATAGTGTATTTGTCATCAAGTTAATTTTGTTTCATATTTCATTCCCAAAACATTATGTAGATACAAACACAAAAGATGATGCCATTGCGTCAGTAGTAGTAGTATTTTTGTCATTTTTGAGAACATCATGACTTGTAAGAGATAAAAAAAAATTTTTAGTGTTATGAAAGTGCTTTTGACCATGGAAATTTAGCAAACAACTTGAAATCAATCACTTTTTAAATCCATTCTTGAATGCATTCACATTCTATTTAATTTTCAATCATTCTTCCTTCTGCATTTAGTATTTGCATATGCATTCTTAAATTTTATTCACAATGCAAGGTCATTTCTTTTGCATTCTCTCTGCATTTTGTTTGCACTTTTGTTCTTTGTTTTCCTTCATTTTTCATTTTTCTTTGTTTTCATTCATTCTTCTTTTTATTTCTATTAAGCTGTTAAAACTTTATTTTCAAGATTTTTGTACTGGTCATGTGGACACAGGTGCTGGACTGAGTATGTGCATTTTAACTTGCAGATTTTGAAAGGATGATGTCAAATTTTGGGAGTATTTTATTTTTTTCAAACTATATATTTTACAACGGTCTGATGCATGTTTGGGCAAGATATTGATGCTGATTTTTAAAAATGAAATTGCACAGAAAAAATCAAGCAAATGCAGGAAACCATTAAATCCTTCTGTTATTCTGAAAATTTTCTATTTTTTTTTTCTTCTTCGAATTAGAGTAGTGGGTGGTTGTAAGATTCCCTCCCCAAAAATTTTCATTTCTGAAGTAGACTGTGTCGGCTTATAGCTAAGTGCCCAAGCAGTCTAATATCACTTTTGAATATATATATATATATATATATATATATATATATATATATATATATTAATTGTTTTTTTTAATTTATTGGTTTGCATTTTCTTGCAATATGCTTGGTTTTGTCAGTATGTGCCTATAAAATAATAGCTATATTTAAAATTCCATCAAATTTGTGTAGGACGCTGATCAATAGAATCCTTTTACAAAGAGAAAGGTTTGCAAATTTGTTATTGTGGCACATCTATTAAGTACATGTATATAATCATTTCCTGCAAGAGCAATCATGAATATTTGTCATGCATTGAAGAAGATTTCCAAAAATATTTATAGTTATTGTGGATTTTGTAATTTTCTCTCATGGAACTGTTATTATAATTTCAAACATTATAAAAATCATTTTTCTTTTTTCATAAAATGAGTCACAGTCCTGTTAATTTTTATCTAATCTTTCCTGAGCTCATTTTGCTATGATGCTTATGTAACAAGTAATTGAAGTTTCAAGTTTGGAGTTTTAATAATAGTGTCACCTCATTCTGAGCTGCAAATTATGATTTTACAGAATGCTGACAATTTTAATGTACATCCACTTTGTCAGTAAAATCAGCAAAATAAATTTGGTAGATTCCACATGAAAAAAATTGCTATTCGAAGTTGTCAAGTTTGAAGTAGGCAGCCATAATTGCCATTTGAGATTATCAAACTAGAAGTAGAAAACCAGAATTATCATTTGAAATTTCCAAGCTAGAAGCAGACAGCCTGAATTGGCATTTGAAATTATCATTTAAATTTATCAAATTTTAAGTAGGCAACCAGAATTGCCATTTAAAACTATCAGACTATGAGCAGGCAACCAGAATTGCCATTTGAAATTATCAAGCTTGCAGTAAGCAACCAGGTTTTTCATTGTAAAATCCATTCCATCACTCACAGCATTAATATATTTGCATCGTTGATAATGAGAGCATTTCTGTTTGAACAGATGTATAAATTGGCGTTATTGAAATTACAAGTCATGTTTTTGAAATCATTATCTGAATTCATTCTGCATAAATATTTCATGCTAACAGTGTTTTTATTGTTGGAAAAACATTTTTTTAAGGCAATAAATTATATGGCTCTGGTAGCTAATGTGACAGTTAAAATTGGTAGAGGAAGTTAATAAAAGGTTTATGACAGAACTGACATCCATTTTTGCTATGCTTGTATCATTTTCTCTTTAGATCATTGTTTGGGCACAGCAATGGTGTTCCTAATTTAAAAAGTGAAATTTTTTATTTTTATCTGTGTTGTCCAATGCACAGCATGTGAGCCAGAATTTGAGTTGCCTAAAAAATTTATGTCCGTCTCACCAAACTTTCATAACTTGTTCTGATTCAGTAGTGGAAAATATAAGACATTTTTATTAATAGTCTGGTGAGTGACTAAAAGAAAATTGCAAACGTGATCCCTCATGTGAAAGGGTTGGACAAATTGGCTCTAGATCTTTGTTCATTGGCCTTTGTTCATTAATTGTAGGTGTTTTAACATGGAAGTCTCTGAATAAATTTTTGTTTTACTATTTTACTTATACATATCATTTATTGGATAGATTATTTAGCTTCAGGTTTTACAGCACAACAACACATATAGGTTATTTAGCACAATAATATTGGAGTAAATAGTACCTTGCCCAAGGATACACAATAGTGCTGGCTTGGTTTGAGTCAGTTTTAGGATTCAAACCTGAACCAAATCAGTTGCAAGTCCAGCATTGAGCCACATTCTGCCTTCTTTAGTTGTCTCTTATGACACATTAGGGATATTCTTGCTCTCGACTGCTGAATATTTAACACACAGTACTCCTTCATTAGTTGTCTGTTATGACACTATAGGGGTATACTTCATCTTCTGGACAGTGGAATACTTAACACTCAGTACTCCAATAGGTCAGGTGATATTTTTTATATGAACAGGAGATTTGGGTTAACAATTATTCTTCATTCCTGTTTCTTGTTGTATTCAGATATAATTCCAGAGGAATTGTTTTAAACTTATTCATGTGAGACCACTGAAAGCATTCACTGACATTTTGGACTAAACACTACTTTGGATTATTGAGAACTCATTAAAAGACATACTTGATTATATCATTGTAGTTAATTAGCACATTCAATACTGTTGCTAAATCAGCACATTCAAGACTATTTGTACACCTGCACATTCAAGACTATTAGAATTCATTTGGAATATTCTATACTTTTGGACTTATGATATGACATGTATGATTATTTGGAATTTAATTAACAATGCTAGAAGTATTTTTTTAAATTTTTAATTTGTATTCTTGGGAAATAAATTGTTAAATTTTACTCAGAAATGTTTGGTTTCACTCCCTTTTTCTTACTTATAGATGATAGAATTGTAACAGACTTGAACAAGAACAGTTTTATGGTTAAGGGTCTTGCTCTATTTAGATGTGAAAGCTAAGGGGCTCCAATATTTTCTTAATTTTGTGAACTTGGAATATTCTCTGAATTATATATACATATATGTCATAAAATAGTGAATGGTTTACACAGGATGATTTCAAGATTTTCACAAGACTGCCTTCATGAATACTATATCAGACTGTACTCAGAATTATTATGCTCTAAGACTTTTAGTAGCATGTCATTGATAACCACACACACACAAGCACACACACACACACACAAGAACCTGTGTTGTTTGTTTTTTCTGATTACTCCTGAAAACCTGTATAGACCCATATCTGCTAGCACATTGTGTGATTAAAGATCAGGGTTTGTGCAGTTTGCAGTTGGATCAGACTTGCTTGTGAGTATATATAGAAAATATTTTAGGGAGTGACATGTTTTTTTGTTGTTATTTTTTACCTTTTTCTACCTGCAGACATTCTTTAATATTAAGCTGTTTATTGTAATCAAGAGTAATTATATTAAATGTTAAAAATGTATTTTTGCATAAAAAATTACTCATGATAGTTTTAAAATAATCTTGAAAAATATGAAAATCAATCTTAAATTTAGATTTAAAATATTGTATATATTTTATATTGATTCAGATGCATTTTTAACTAGCGCAGTTTAATGTGGTATGTGAAAATACTATGATAATTGGAGGGTCATTGCAGCAAACATTATTCATGCTTTTGCATTATGCATATAAATTTATGTCAAAGAATATAACCTGTTAAGTTTGTACTGATTGCAGATAAAATCAGTGGTTAGGTATTGTATTTGGGGAGATAAAAATCCACTTTAAAGTATTTTTGTCAACAATAGTGTTGATTTTGAAAACATTTCAGGAGACATTGATAGTCTTAATGGATTGTCTGTTGGAAAAGCTTTTTTTGTGTGTGTCACATTTGTACATTAATTGATGTAACGGTATGGCACTGTGCTCAGTTTTCACACAATAAAAATGGCTTCATATTTCTCAAACTATTTTCATATTGATCAGTACCAGACAGTTGTTCACACTAGATGATTTTGTTGTGATTCCTTCTGTTCATATTTTAGCTTAATCTTCATTATTTGCAAACTGTGCAGATATTGTCCTAATTTTGTACATGTTAGACATTTTGTTTATTTTGTATTTGGTACACAGTAGTTTTTTCTTTGTTTAGTCCACTGAACATAATTTTGTTGTGGTACAGGGTAATTATTTTTAAAATTTTTATACACTGTACATATGTTTTCTTTATTTTGCACATGGTACAGGGTAGTTATTTTTTATACACTGTACAGATATTCTATTTTGTAGATGGTTCACTGGTACAGTTATTTTTCATTATTTTGTTCATTGTTTATTTTGATTGATTTGAGAGATTATGATCTATTTAAGATACATTTTTTTTCCATAAGTTAGGACATATATGGTATAAAATACATTTGGTTTAGTGTTTATGGACTAGTTGGAGTGAATTGTGCTTTGTCCATGAAATTACCATGGTAACCAAACCAGACTTATCCAAGAGAAGGATTAAACTCAGTACCTTTTCAGTCTGGTATGCTAACCATTGAGGCTCCATTAGAAAAGAGTGGTTAATAAAGCAAATCAGAAAAAAATGTTTTTTTTTTCTAGTGAGAGAATTGCTGAATGCGTAAGAAAGCATTCAAAACAAACCCACCCACTCCCTTTCCTCAGTAAAATATTTTATTGTACACATTCATCTTTTCTTCAGAGGACAACTCTTGATCTGCCTTAAGTGTTCTGCAACTTCTGCTTGATTATAACATCCATAAATTGCATTACCTTACCACTTGTGGATCAAATCATGAAATTAGTTTCTTTGTAAGCAGAAAAAACTTTGGCAAACAGAATATTGATTTTCAGCATTGGTTCATTGTAGGAAGCACAAGTGCTACAAGTTTATGCTTTTTCTTAATTTTGTTATCATGGTCTACAGTTCCAATGGTTATCTTTCATATCTATACTCCATGATACAAATACAGTGAATCCTGACTATTAGGAACACCATAGAACACAAAAGCTATGTTGGATTTTATCAACAAATGTCCTTTATTTACAGTGAAGTATAAAAGTAAACTTATGTGTTCATAAACAGTGTTATATAAGTGTCTGTAGTATGAAGGTGGTCACTATAACTGGTTTCACCATAATTTTCTGAAATGTTACCCTATTATTTCATGAACTTGCTGGCCATTTCAGTCACTGCCAAGAATTTATCTGAATGAGACAAATACTGTATACTTGATGAGTTCAATCATACTGCAAACAACAGAGATCCTAATCTTCCAAAGTATAATATGCTTGCAGATTTGGGTCTATGCAGTTCTACTGATTTCTCCTTGCAGACTGCACAGACCCAGATCTGCCTGCACGTTATATGATGGCAGATCAGGGTCTGTGCAGTTTACAGTTGGACTCTTGAGTACGCACAGTAAGTATGGCAGGAATTTTACAGAGATCAAGATAAGAAAAGCAGCACATATTCAGAACTGTATAAATATTTTTAATGTGTTCAAATTATGCAAAACAATTAATTTTAAGTATTTAGTCTAATGCTGTTAGTGTATTTTTTCCTGTCATAGAAGTGTATATTTGACTGTGATATATTCAATCACAGACTTTGCTATTAGGGCAAATTTTGGATGTTTTATGCACATTTGACTGATAGTTCTTGATGACTGAAAGGGCACATGCTTATATAGAGTCATATAAATGAATATAACCCTCTCATAGTCTTGCTCACTAAGTCATTTTTGCATATTCAGAAATGAAAGATTAATGCCTTGGTGATTATAACTCTGGTTTTGTAAGTTTGTGATTTATCATGTGCACAAAATACCCCAATTAAAAAAAGAACAGTTCCAAACCATTTAGTAAAATATTTTATTTCATTATATTTTTATCTCAAGGTGTGATTGATACAAAAAAATTGTATGACTTTTGCAATGGACATACTCGTTTTTTTAATTTTGGCAAATATTGTAGTTGTATGTGACATACATGTTTACATTGTGCTAATTTGTGGTTTTATGTGACATACTTGTACATGTATAAAATATGCTAATTCTTTGTTTTATGTGACATATTTGTACATATATAAAGTGTGCTAATTTTGTTTTCAAGTGACAGTGTGATCATTGTGGTTTTATGTGACATTTTTGTACATATATTCAGTATGCTAATTGTGGTTTTATGTGACATGTACATGTATAAAATGTACTAATTTGTGGTTTTCTGTGACATTTGTACATATAATATACAGTGTGCTAATTGTGGTTTTATGTGATATACTTGTACATGTCTAAAATGTGCTAATTTTTGGTTTTATATGACATATTTGTACATATATACAGTGTGCTAATTGTAGTTTTATGTGACATACTTGTACATATTCAGTGTGTTAATTAATGTTTTATTTGACATGTACGTGTATAAAATGTGCTAATTTGTAGTTTTATGTGATATTTGTACATATATAGTGTGCTAATTATGGTTTTATTTGACATATTTGTACATATATACACTATGCTAATTTGTGGTTTTGTATGACATATTTGTACATATATACAGTGTGCTAAATGTGGTTTTTATGTGATATTTGTACATATATACAGTGTGCTAATTGTGGTTTTATGTGACATTTTTTTGGTACATATATACAGTATGCTAATTTGTGGTTTTATATGACATATTTGTACATATATACAGTGTGCTAATTGTGGTTTTATGTGACAGTGTGATCATTGTGGTTTTATGTGACATGCATGTGCATGTATACAGTGAGATCATGGTGCTCATTATGATCTGTGATGTTTAAGTTGATATATGTACACATGAAAAGAACTATTGAAGGCTGGATAATACAATATTGCATTGGCATTGGATGGATAAAAACAATGTTTAGCTCTACTGACCTTTGACCTGAACAGTGATGGCTTGGCTTGTGTGTTGTCCATCAGATGTGATATAAATCAGTATATCCTTTATACTTGGCAAAATATTTGGAATGAAATTTCTCCAAAAAGCTTCAAAACATCAAAACCATAATTGAGGAGGACATTACTCTTATAGCATACTGTGCTGACTGTAATTATCAGACATAAATACAAGCCTCATGCATGCCTCATTGATTGAAATTATGCCTTGTTAATTGAATATCATTGACACATAAATACTTCAGGCACATTTTGTGGATTGAATATCAGCAATACCTACCTAATGCTTATTTTGTTGATTGAATATCAGCAGTAAACTGCCTCATGCATACATGTACCTCATTCTTTATGAGTTATTGTCTCCTTCCTTTGAGATGGGGTGGGGGTCCAAAACGTAACAGTGACAGGCAGAAAGGAGTTTTGGGACTGATTTCTTTAGGATGGTTTTCCCATTTAAACTGTTTAGAGGAGGTGGCTGCCAACCTTTCATGGAGTGGGTGGGGGCATATTTTCACCAGTTTAGCCAAATCAAGTAACCTGGTTAAGGACTTGTTGGAGATCCCTCATATCTTGCAATGGCAACTGTAGGGATTAAACCACTGAATAATGTCTCTGCCTCAAGAGAGGTGGCTCCAGCAAGAATTTTAATATCTCCATGGCAGCATCCCTGTGGCAGTGAAGGACAGTACCATAGTTATTGCCAGAGCATTGTCTTGTTGTCTTGGCATTATCCTCAAGAAATCTCCACAGTGATAATGATTCTTTCTTCAACAGATTCAAGAATACAGCCCCAAAAAAGATAAGCATCTTAAGCTATGGTAAGAACCATTTGTGTCTATAACTTCACTTCGAAAGCGTAATAACCTGAATGGGGAGATGTCTGCCAAAATTCCCATCTCTCCAGTCCAAGGATGGGAGTTTTGGGGTCAAGTGGACAAATGGATCATGTAACTGTTGGCAGTTATCTTCCCTTCCTAAATGGAACATCATGTTGACATGAAGTTTTCACCAGAAGACTTCTTATAGTGTCTGGCTGGACCTGGACTAACATGATGTTGATGCTACATCTAACATTGTCACTAATTGGTGCCCATCTTGAAAATGTTCATATGGCCACACCTCCAGAATTTATGGTCATATCAACAAAACACTTAGTTTGATATCTTGTTATTCTTAAATAAAATGGTGCTGATCTTATATACAGTTGCCATAGCAGCCATCTTCTCATGACCACTATTCCCAAATGGAATGGTCATCATGAGATGGGTTTTCACCATTTGTCCAGTTTGGTGTCAATGAAAATTGTGCAGATCTCAACCCCAATATGACTTTCAGAGGTGTTCATTTGAAGATCATATTGCTGAAGAATATCAGAGATGGCTTCAACACTTGTCAGTTAAAAGAAGAAATGGTCTTGAATTCCAGGATTTTTTCTTTGGATATCTAGTAGAGTGTTCATCCCTTCAAGAGACTCTTTTGTAGACCACCAGTTATTTAATTGAGGAATGTATAATGTCCTTGTACTGGAGGCTAGTGCCACGAAAAGATGCTGAATAGCAGTACAGTGATAGGAAATGAATATCACATAATTCAATTATTTGTAAACCCACCTACCCACGCCACCTACTACAGTTTCATATGAGGTCCAGTCGACTGAAATGATAACCATTGGTTTTATAAGAGATAGAGCTTTATGATTGGTCTGTTTGTTTTAATTTGACACAAGTGATTGTGAGGAAAATAAAAAGTGGAGTTAAACCTATTAGTTTCTACTAAATGGCAGCAGGTAGTCTACTGAAAATTCAGAACTGATCTCTAAGTCTTGTTGTAACCTCTCATATATGACCAACAAAGTTCCAAGAAAAATGACAGTAGCAGATAGTTCACTAATTTCTGGAGTTAAAACAAATTTTAATATGAAGATTGTGTTTTTCCTCAAATGTTAAATAATTTTAGTTTTAACATTAAAATATTACTCCGACATTCTGAAAATTCTCCACTAAAACAAACAAGCACCTGTAAGTCAGGTCTATCTGTAAACAACATAGATCCTGATCTGCTATTGTATAATGCGCAGGCAGGTTAGGGTCTTGGTTCATTCAACTTATAAGTTCTAACAAACGGTGTAGAGCCAGATCTGCAGGCGGTATGTACATTCCAAAAGGTGTAATCACTTGCTCTGCTGCAGAGTAAATTTTTGTCAATATTTTCAGAAGTAATTGTAATCTAATTACTTTAAAATGTAATTAATCTCAGGTTGGTTGAATTATTTATTATCTGTAGAATCCAGTACAGAAAAAAATGTGCCTGATTTCTTGTTGGCCAGAAATTGTTGATTTTCCAATTATCATTAACAAAAAACATTTTCATTACTTGTATTGATTTATTGCAGCTAAAAATTAAGTGTATTTATTTGCACTTCTGATTAATAAATGTGAAAAGAGTACTCCTTTAGGGATTGATAGTTTAGCTATGTGTATTTATCAACATTGGTTGAGAAAGTTTAATGATTTATTAGACTTGGAATGAGAGGGTGAAAATAAATTATGTCAACATTTTTAGTACTGTTAAATATTATAACCTTTCTTGACAATAAGAGAGATATGGTAGCTCATTTGATAAAGCATCAAAGGGTCATGGGTTCGGTTCCTCCAGTATGAGTTAGCTGTTTTGGTGTGTCAGTTGGGAAAATTATAAGGCATTTCCTTTGCATGATATAGCCAACAGTGTGTGTGTATGTCTGTGTGCTTGTGTGATTTTGGAGTTTTAACGTAGCTTTAACAATTTTCCAGTCATATTGCTACAATATCTGCTGTGTGGCAGTTTATAGTGATGTCTTAGCACTGGGCCATGAAAGCCCATCATGCTGCAAACATGTAGCATGATGTCCCACCCAGTCACATTATCCTGACACCTGACACTAACCTCTTAATGCTGAGCACCAAGTGAGGCAGCTGCTAGTACCAATAAATCTTTTGTATGACTTGACCTGAGGTTCGAATTTGCAACCTTCAACATCTGAGGCAGACATTATTACACTTAAGCCACTGAAGGGGTCAGCCAACAATGAGTTAAAGTGCTATTAAAACCAACAGCAAAATGGAACAATATCCAGATGATATCTGAAATATAAGTAGCCAAAATTAAAATCCCTTTACCTAATTTTGCTTCTGCAAAATATTAAGGGTAATATGAATTTACACATACTGAAATAATTTTCAAATATTTTCTTAAATGAGACTTATAAATGAGCAAAACTGGATTTTTTTCCTTCTATACTGTGGACCCCTTCTTTAGCGGCCACCCCCTAATCAGACACCACCTTACCCAGCACCAGAATGGTATATGATTACAATTTGCCCCTCTCAGGTGAGGCAACTTCCAGTGTAAGGTCATGTTTTAAGTGCCGAAGGGGTGTTCATATATGATGGGGACCATTGTATTTTCTTTTCTTTTCTGGAATCAAAAATCCAGAGAGTTTGTTAAAATAATTCAACATTCTAGAACATAGATATATATTCTTTGGAGATGCTGTAATTTGAATTGTGCCTAAAATGTTTGTCTGGCTCTTAGCCTTTAGGGCAAAGTATGCCAAAATTTGCCTGCTGTTCATGTCAGATTATATAACATAAACCTGTTAGAATTTAAAGCAACCTTGGCACATGTTCGAAAATAAAACAAGTTGATATGGAATATTCTAGGGATATAACAGAAGTTATACATGAGCTGGCAGAACTAGTCCCCCAAAACTTTCTTGCTTTTTGTTTTGATATTTCTTGCAGCAACTTGCAAAAGTGAGACAATTGTTTCAGCATGTCTTATCAACTTTTGTTTAGTTTTCAAAACCAGTATTTAATGATTTATCAGCAATTATAATGTAGACATATCTAATAAACATAATTTTCATGTAATGAACTTAGCAAACCAATTTTGCTTTAGATAACATGTACGTACAGTCATCCAGTACAAACATCCAGTACAATCATCCATCTTTGTGAAGTTGATGGAAATTATTGCACTCTTAAATCATATATCTATAAGTGATATGAGCAGTTTGGCAGCTGATACATTGAAGGAGTTGGAGGTTGTTAACAAAAAGGTAACAATCACTTCTGGTAGATTTTATATCCAAGATTGAATAAAAGACTTGATAATCTCTGGCAGGTACTGCAGTGTTGTATCACCAGACTGTTTGAGTGATGTCAGCATACTGATTATCTGCATGTTGGAATAGACATAATCAAATGGAAAGTAAATAAGAAGTGACAGATATATGTACTTAAATTAAGGCTAAAGGTGTTTTAGGTTCACAATAGATAGATGGATAGTTTAGCAGTTTTTATAAACTATTGAAAGAGGCAAAAGTTAAAAAGCAAGTGCATGTACATAATGGAGGAACAAAAGATGTACATATAAGGATCACAAAAGCTCAGGCATTCTTTAACACTCACGACTATCTCCACTGCTGCCATGTTCAGCTATGAAGAACAAATGCAGGGTATTAAACACCTGACCCAACCACATTAAACAGACTGCAGTCATTTGTCAACAAATGTCTGTCAGATATACAAAGTCCATTGATGGCCAGAAACAATAAGCCACACAAAACTGTTAACCAACCAATCAGCCACTTACAACCAAAGAAACAGCTAAGAGAAAGTGGAGGATAAGACACACCTTGAGGAAGCCAGCAGAGGTCATGCTCACAAGTCTTTAAGAATGGAACCCTCAGGGCAAGTGGAGAGTATGCAGGCCAAAGAAAAGATGGATATCTTCCATTTGAGGAAGAGATTAAAGATGGCAAGAACCACCTGGGGAGAGGACATGCAATCCATGCATAAAATAGAATGTTTTGGAGAAGGGTTGCTGTAGCCCAATGCTCCATGAGGAGAACTCGGGGCTTGAAGATAATGGTGATGATTATGTTGATGTAGATAACTGCAACATTTTTTTATGCCCCATCTATTAGTAATTCTAAGTCTGTTCATTCATCAGGCTTAATGAACAAATCAAATCCCTATCTTTTAATGAATAGGATTGTTTAGTAGCAGCTTGTGTTACATCAAGATTCGCTACCTCATACCTAAAAATAGAATGTCACCTCCAGTTTCGTACAAACATAAAAATATGGCAGGCCAGTACCATTATTTAAATTATAAAATACTGTACTTAGAAAAAAAATGAATCAAGCAAATTAACCTCTAATCAGTATAATGAAGAAGTAATTAATCTAATTGATCACTTTTTACATACATTTCTTGCTGTCCAATATCCTATTTCTGTTATGTTTTATTCATGCATCTCTTTAACACTATATATATAAAATTCATGTGATTTAATGCAATATAATACTTGCACAAAATGTTATTTAAGATCCATTTTAGACTTGTTATATATTTTTCACATTTTTTTTTTTGTTCTTTGAATGATTTTAAAACTTGACTTTTTTCATTTTTCATTCCTACACCAACCACTGTTTACAGAGCTTCCTCATCTGCCGATTGATCCTGTTGGGGATCAAGAATTTGCAGGATAGTGCCAGATTAGGAAAGGGTATCAGATTGGCATTCTTCCCATCTCTATTATCCCTCTAAATCCATATTGGGACCTTTTACAGCATGGAAGTAGTTAATTCTTTCCATGCATGGAATTCTAGACCTTAGCCATATGGTAGTGAGGTCATTACTGGAGGGACCTGCATGTTCTTATGAATTTGGGTGAAAAGGAGGGAGGGTGATGGACCTTATTTCCCCAAATTCACTATGGAGAGTAGAAGGTCATTCTCATCCACTTGTTGAGTCTACCATTATTGACGGTCTGTTAGCTCTGAGAGGAATTAAAAATTCATGTTCTTATTCCACCATGCCTATCCCACAGCAAAGAAATGTTGGGACACAACCTACCTTCCTGTAGAGATGTGGTAGAGATAGATGCAGAACAGGCACATATGCCATCCATCCCTTTGGGTTCCCTGCCCACCTCCTTGTTGGTAACGTCGGTAGTGGATGGAGGAAGCTGAGCTTTTGAAAAAATAGTAAATGAAGTTTACTGTCACTGGCCCAGTGACCATTGTCCTTCAGATTCTGGTAACAAAAATTTTTTTTTCCAATTTGGAAACATCTTTCAGGGACAGACTTTTGACCAGATTTCTTATTGCTTCCTCACTCAGTTACAATTAAGGATCTCTCTCAGAAGTTTAGTAAGGGCCAGGACTATGCTGGACAATTTCTGAGGTGATTTGTCAACTCCAGTATGTTGTGATGCTTGGTATTTGCATATATCTATCATGTGGTTCAGAGGCATTCCTGGTCTGTTAAACTACTCATTTTGGATGCTTAAGTGGCTAAAGCAGGTACTTCAATTTGAACCTGGGATCACTTTTCAGCGAAAATTCTGAAATCCTTTGAGCAAAAGGCTAGATCACTATTAACCATAGCTTCACATGCTGATATTCTATTCAGCAGCTTTGTTTAGCCTGCTGAAATAAGTTTTTGTCACTACCTTTCATCATTTTCAGGAAACATTGACTAAAGCTTCTAAGCATCTGTCCATCTTGTCCATGGACTTGCCAGTCAAGTTCTCTGCCTCCACAGTGATATTACTATGGACACTTCCAAAGTCTTACTAGAGCACAGTAAGACTCTTCAGAGGGCTGACCCCTGGAAGCAGAGACTCTTCAGAGGGCTGACCCCTGGAAGCAGAGACTCTTCAGAGGGCTGACCCCTGGAAGCAGAGACTCTTCAGAGGGCTGACCCCTGGAAGCAAAGACTCTTCAGAGGGCTCACCCCCTGCGTGGCTTCTCAGGATTTGAGAGATTTACAACTCTTGTCCCATGCATCTTGTCCTTTGAAACTGGCCAGAAAGGGAATCATCTAGACCACCCTAAGTGTCCAGCGGCTAAATTCTTTAAAGTCATTTAGTCCCAATAAAAGCAACATACCCGTTTCATAGCTCCCTGTATGCATTTGGGGCCTTAAAGGATATACCACAAAGTCACAGGGAGAAAATTTGGCAGTACTTCCCCCTTTCCTAAAGATAAGGTGAACAGCCCGTGAAGTTTATCTCTTCCATTGCTTCTCAATGGTGCTAGAATAAATGTTTCTCAGTAGATGGCTGGATTCTTCCATGATAAAAGATCACTAACAGGTTTAGTTTTGGGATATCTCATAAGGTCCCCCACGTTTTCCCACAAGTTAAATTATTGGTGCACTTAAACAAAGAAGTTCACTCTACTTTTCAGAAAGATGCTTTAGAGAGGGTGTTAAATAACCAGTCTGGCTTTCTACTACTGGATTTTCCTGGTTCCCAACAAAAGGCAAATTCCTGCAGAAATATCTGCTTTTTTCTAAATACTGTAGATTTCTGTTGGAGGAACCAGTAAACATGGAGACCACATCCTTAGATAGGATTGCCTTAAGACCTGGTTTATTGGGTGGTCTCCATTGATCTTTTTTAATGCATTCCATCACATCCCTATAATTTCTCAACACAGGAGGTACATCCAGTTTTGATTGGCTGGGGAGGTTCTACAATTTTTGATCTCAGCCAGTTGGTCTAGGCTGATCAACCAGAGCTGTTACCAGTGTCATGGGAGTAGTTGCATTGTATTTAAGGTCATTAGGTGTCCCATTCCTCCAGTATTTTGATGATTGATCTAAGTTGACCAGGTTGAGCCCATCAGATTTGATTTGCATCTTTGTTGGTCCATAGTAACTAGGCTAAGCCTTCTGCTGAATGTAGAAATAATATAGCACATTTTGCCTCAGGATTTTGTTGAGATGAATTTCTTTACAAACAAATGATTAGCCTGTGTATCTTGGGACAGAGCAGACAAGAACCTGTCCCAGTTGGAGGTGCTGAGAGTAAAGTTCACATCGTCAGCTTTTCATTTTCTCTTTCTAATGGGGACCTAGAACTCTGTATTATGCCTGTTCCCCAGTTGCACTTGTATCCCATCTAATGTCTCCTTTTGTCTATCTAGAAATTGCATCTGAATTCCCCAATTTCTCTAAGTTGAGATATCCACCATCATCTGATTTGGTGGACAAATCAGGACTGGTTTCTGGCCAGCATCTGCATGCATACCCCTTCATGTTCATAGACATGTCAGATTCATGGTGAGGCACAGATCTGGAGCTTGAAGAAACTGATCTTTCATGTTTATGGTCCCTGGAAGAATTTACCCTCCATATTAAGAAATTGGAAATAAGAACATTAGTTTACAAAATGGGGAATTTTAAATGATTAATAATGTAGAAAGTTTGTCAATTATTGCTGTCCCTCTGTGAGCACATTAGTTGATTGTCTTTTCTTCCTTGTTTTGACCTCCCTGATTTGTGTGAATGGGAGATGTGTATGCCTCAGGGCAATAATTTATCTCTTATGCTTTATAACATGAAAACTAACAACATCACAGTGCTTGGCTCCTGGTGTGGATTGCTGCCTATACCTTGATAATTTCCTAATTGATATGTTATTGATCCAGACATATGCATACAATTGAAAGATGCTTGCAACAAAATATAAACAAGGTATAAAATTTGACAACTGCCAGTTTTAAATTCTCAAAATCAAAGATAGTATGTATGCATTTCTGTCAGCTATAACTAAAACATGATGGTCCTAAACTCATGTTGGGTGGAAACCTATCCAGTTGTTGATGAAACCAAGTTTATATGCATTGTCTATGAGAAATAATGCATCTTTTTTCCACGCATAAGAAATTGAAGCTTATTACATGAAATCCCTTGATTTACTCAAAGTAGTAGTGCACACTGATGAGGGTGCAGATGAAAAAAAATAGCTGTTAACCTGTATAGAACCTTTCTTAGATCCTAACTGGATTATGGATTTGTGTTTCTTATGGTTCAGCCAAAGTCATATTTAAAGATGTTTGACCAACTTGACAGTGAGACAATATGACTTGCTTTTGAAGCATTTATGGCTGAAATGAATGAATCACCCTTATGACATTGCACAGAAATATATCTTAATATGCCCTTAAAATATATCTTAATACGCCCCCCCCTCTCAAAATGGGATCTTACCCTTTAAATCCTGCTTTTGTGTCTCTTTCCAACCCAGCTGCTGAACTTTATCTGAAAATAAACCGTTGGGATTAGAATATCTTTGTGCCTTGCTAATACAAAAATTGCCCTTTAAAATTCAGAAAGTTGTTAGTCTCTGTAATACCTCTTTGGCTTCTAATAATAATAATAATAATAATAATAATAATAATAATAATAATAATAATAATAATAATAATAATAATAATAATAATTTTAATAATAATAATTTTACTTTGCATGAAGGCAAAATAACTGACAAATATTTCTATTTTTCATATCACTATAGTATAAGGAAATTCTTTCCAAATTTAAGTACTGCATGAAAATATATACAGATGGTGAAAGGGTTGCAGCAGCCTTCATTAGTTAAAAACCAATCAACAAAAAGTTTGTTTGCCAGATTGTCATGCATCATTATTTTCAGTAGAAATCAGGGAAGTACTGGGTAGATCTTGCCCTGAAATATATTGAAACCAAAGATATATTAAACTTTAACATTTTCTCTGATTCACTATCACTGTTCAACCATCTGATTTTAAAAGACCACACACTAATTTCAAACCTTGTATCAAAAATCTCTATTAAGCGGAAGGCATCCTGGAATGATGGTGTCAATAACAAGCTTTATATGTTTAAATGCTCCTTTAAGGAGAATGGCCTACAGAACCATCAGTAAGAATGAGGTAACTGTTGCATAAATTTGAACTGGTCATAATCTCAGTCCTTCATATTAAAGGGCGAAGATCCACCCAAGCATGTTTCTTGCAATGAACCATTACTTTGAAACACTTTCAAATAAATTGTTTCAATCTCTAATCTTTATGTGTTCAGCTCATGAAGGAGTTCTTTGATACAGTAACTGTGTCATATATTTTAATTTTCTTGAAGGAAGTTAACATTTTTTCTTTAATATAAATATATAACCTATTTTCTTTGAGTAATTTTCACCAACATGTCATCCACCTAAAGATCTCTTATAACTATCTAATTTCTCCATTTATCACACAGTCTGTACACTTTACAAACTGTGTATGAAGTTTAATATTTTGGATATTACACCATGCTAATATATCATCAGCAAACCCATTGTTGTGAGCAACATAAGAAAAGCCCAAACAAAACAGTTTCAGGTAATTGTTTCATCAACTAAGTCATATTTCTCTTAAAATAAGTAATCAAATTTGATTAAATTATATGACAAAATGCTTAACCTATGGCAGTTTCCATATCATATTCCATATCAACCCCAGGCTCCATTTATCCCATATCAGCCCAAGGTGTGATATAAAAGATGTTGTAGATAACTTCTAAGTATCATTATGTTGAGTCATTTCCCAAAGATTTTCAATTTTGGGATTGAAACCAATTTATAGGTTTGATTGTAATGTCAAAGATTTTCATTTTATGGTCATTATTTTTTAGACTGCAAAGACTAAAACTGGATGCAGGCTTCTTAATACTTCTTAAGTACCATATGTATTCACTTATAAGTTGATTCAAACTGCAAACATCAAAGGTCCCTGATCTGCCATAACATAATGCAAATGCAGATCGGAGTCTATCATGTTTGTTCTACCAATTATTCTAAATGATCTGCACAGATCCAGATCTGTCATTGCATGATGCAATGACAAATCTGTGCAGTTTGCAGTTGGACTCATAAGCATCTATGTCTGGTACATTATTGTGTGTGACTCACTGAATTTGTGTAGAATTAAATTACAGTATGCATGAAAAATGTGGTTTCAGTTGCTATAGTAGTCATTGTGTCTGCCTGATCCTTGTTTTATGTTTGAAATGAGCTTCAAAGATCGACTTTGAGCTGCATTATCTGGAAGTCATGCAATAGCTAGATTTTATTGTTGAATATCCTGAAAGCCCGACGCTTTCCTAATCTGCATGAAATTTGCATACTGCTTTTGGTATTGCTTGTATCAAAAACTGATGGACTTGCCTTGCAAAGTATTAATATGGGTGGGAGGGATGAGGATTATAAATGGATAGGTCTTTTGTAATTGATGTTCATAGGTTTATCATCAAACATGGTCATATCATTGGAGAGGTAGGGTATACATTGTAAACTGGCTACATCAATTCTTGTTGTGTTGCAACAAAGCTCTAGAAAGCATAGGATTGGCAATTTGACCTTCAACAAGCAGTACAAATGTCAAATATTTATAATTTATCATTTTTCTTGTCCCATGGTGGCAACAGTGTACAGTGGCAGTAACTTTGATATCTTTGTGGTCCATCCATGTTCTGTGTTAAATATTTTTACCCTTTTTTTAACCTAAAAATGGACAGGAATAGCTAGAAGGGATTCTGTACTGAGACATGCCAGTTCACTAAACATCCTTGTAGGTTTGCTTCATGCAAATAGCCATTGTAGATGACTCATCAAAACTGCTGCTGTAGAAACTGCATGTATAACCAGTTTAAAACTTGAATGATTCTTCTGCATAATTTATACATTTTGAAAAGAAGAGTAAAACATTATTTATGAAGGCCAAATTGTACTGCTGGACTGATGCTAATTGAATGGGCTTGCCAGGTATTGCAAGTGTCAGGGCTAATTGCATGTGGCACTGGGAATTAGTGGCATAATTCTTTGTCTTGGTTTTCTGTTTGACTCACCCAGTCACAGGAATAGATCAATATAATGTCCAAATTGATGCGCACTTCACTGACATGAATGTTCACATTGAAAAATGAATCTCTGGTATGATTTTGTGAAATAGATTAGTCTGGTCTGTTCTGTATGCTAAACTGGCAAGTTAGTTTTTGTTCCTGCTGATGTGTCTGCATGTATATGTGTTATTCTTTTCACACAAAAAGCTGTTTCTATTTTAACTAATTATTTATAAGGTCATGTTTTCTTTCATTGATCTATACTATAGAATTTCTTTTCACCCATCATTAGTATTTTATTCTACAATACTGTTTTTGAAAAGCAATAAATGACAACAAGTTGACATACTACAAACATGTACCTTGAAAATACAAAACATGATATTGATGGTCATTTCCAAGAAAGTTACATGTAAATCATAAAGTTTCTTTTGGTTAGGCTTTCAAATAATTTGTTTGTTGTTGCTGGTATCATTTTTTTGTTCATTTAAGCCTGTGCATCACATAAATTGTTCTAAAAGGATCGTGTGCTGACATACAGCAGCACAGTGTGCTTAAAAGAAAGAAGCACCAGAGTCTATATAATGTCTATAGTACAGATAACCTGGGGAATTCATTAAGTTGCTGGATTTTTTATAAGTAACTTTTGGCTCCTCTTTTGTAGTGTGTTTTGTGGCTATGGAATATTTTTAAAAAATTTGAAAATGTAATGACAACACCTCAATCATCTTTTTTGGGGGGAGGGCACCATACTGATGCCACCCCCAACTTAATCGAAAATAAGAAAAGTATTTCATGTGTATTTGTATCCCCATAAGGCACAGTGTAATATAATAGTTTAAAATAGAATGTAGATAAAAAAAAATTATTTAAATTGTTTTTTTTTACATATTTTTACCCTAGAGTGCCTAAAGGTTGGTTCATCAAATTTTGATTATTTTCTCGGAATCCCTCACCTTTTCTCATTATATGAACTTTGCCTATCATGTAAGGACAGCAATTAAATCAAATCTATCCAAAGTTTTCATTCTAAAATATGTGTATGTATGTATGTATGTATGTATGTATGTATGTATGTATGTATGTATGTATGTATGTATGTATGTATGTATGTATGTATGTATATATATATATATATATATATATAGAGAGAGAGAGAGAGAGAGAGAGAGAGAGAGAGAGAGAGAGAGAGAGAGAGAGAGAGAGAGAGAGAGATTGTTTAATAAATTAAATTTTGAATTTTGGAATCTATTGCTTATCATCTGAAAGAGAGACAAAACTCATGGAACAATAATATAAAATTAAAATCTATTGTTTTTGTGTGTGCATTCTATTGTGTGATAACTATGTTATTTCTTGGTTACTTAATTTGGTTGAGACAATTACATTGCATCATGTAGGGAGCCACTTTCTCTTTTTTTCATTATTCTCCTCTTTACATTTAGGATGCATCTCAAATTTTCTTCATTCCAAAGAAAAATAATTCCAAATGATCTAAATTTCAAAAGGGTTTGAAAAATATAAAATAATTTTATTAAAAAATGTATTATTGTTAGTTGGTCACCCATTGTTGTTTTTCCTATCTCCCATATACATCTACTGTCAGTCCATGTACTACACATGGACTATTCTGAGGCTCTTTCACAGGCCTGTGCACTTTGCATAGCGCCATGTGGCTTAGCCCGGCAATGTTGATGTCCCAAACTTCCTCCATGTGTAGGTTCACTATCCATAACTATAAAAGAGAAAAGACAAAATTAAAAGTTATTCATTATTGGGTGACTTTTTAACATGTTAGTTATACATTAACAATTAGTTTCACAGTAAATTATTTTCTTTTCTTTACTTCATAATATTAACATTTATCCTAAAAGATCTTGGATTATAGTATTTTTGATTCCATATTTGTTTATGACTATTACCTGTCCACAATGAAACTAATTATTTCCCTTAAGAGTTTTTGTCGGATTTGATGTCCAGATATAGAAGCATATTTTTTCTGATATTTTTCTTTTTCTTGAATTTGTGCAATTATCTTTGTCCTGTCATTCTCATTTCTTGTGCATTCAATTATCACATGTGCTTTGGTGTATCTTGTTCTTTTGCATATTGGACATTTTGGTATTCCCTAACCATATTCCTCCTTTTCGCCATTTTGCCCATGAACTAAATGTTGTGTAAATATATAAACATTAGACTTTAAATTTTTAGAGATTTAATATTTGACCAATTCATCCATGCTACCCCCCCCAATTTACCCCCAGTTTTCATTTTCAACCTTATTCCTCATATTTTCTGATGACATTTTTCTAATCCAATTATAAATGTTTTTGTTATCAATTTCCTATATTTTTTTAGTATTTCTAAATTTATACAGTAAATCCTGATATAATTAAACCTCCTTCGAACTGTGAGATTTTTTTTATAGTGAGTTATTTCTATATATGTCTCTGCTACTCCTGTACCATCCCCTGTTGGAATACTGTCACTCTGTGTTAGAGAGTGATAGGGAATTCACCAATTTTCTTGTGTTCTTTCTCTCCGTAGCTATTGGAGGTGATGTTAATGATTTGATTTCTATTAGATCTCCCAATTTAGCTCCTGTCCCCCACTATGCCACAAAGCAGTTGGCAGTGACAATGATGGCAGTAACATTGAATGTCTTGACAGTGATGGTGGAGTGGTAGTGACAGTGTCTTCAACAATATCAAAATAGTGCTTTAAAACATTTTTGCAAGTTAAATTGGTGGGTTTGGTTGGGTTGGAGTTTGGTGAGATGAAGGGGGAATAAACATACATCTATATGTATGGGCACCAGAATGTTTTTAATCTGGCCATCAAACTTAATACATGTATCACTTTTGTAATCCTTAATAAAACTCTATATTATATACTCTGTATAAGTCCAACAGCACACTACACATACTCTGATCTGCCATCATATAATGCACTGACAGATCTGGCATCACATTACACACTGGCAGATCTGCCATCACATAATGCACTGACAGATCTGTTATCACAATGCACTGACAGATCTGCCACTATATAATGCCCTGACAGATCTGCCACCATGTTAGGTGCTAACAGATCTGTCATCACATGATGTACTGACAGATATTTTACTTCATAATGCACTGACAGATCAGTCAACACATAATGCACTGACAGATCAGCCAACACATAACGTGATGACAGATCTGTCAGACACATATTGCACTGACAGATCTGGCATCAGATAAGGCACTGACAGATCTACCATCACATGCACTGAAAGATGTCATTACATATTGCACTGGCAGATCTGCCATCACATAATGCACTGATAGATCTGCCATTACATGATGCACTGACAGATCTGCCATTACACAATGCACTGATAGATCTGCCATTACACAATGCACTGACAGATTTACCATCACATAATGTACTGACAGATCTGTCTATGGAGTTTATAAGGAATTAACAAACAGCATTACTCTGAACTCCTGCCAGTAAAGGTCTGTGTTGTTAACAGCTAGACTAGACTTGTAAACAAATACATTCGGTAGCAAATTTAATCTATTATGCTTAATTAATCAAGTTTTGACTTCATTAATAATCAAAAATAAAATTTAATAATGTCATGCTTGGGATATATAATGGTTTCATTCAAATAAAAAATCCTCAAGTTCCTCCAATTGGTTCTAAATGTTTATGCTAACTAAATTTGTGCATATTGTTATTTTTATTAAGATGGATATCAAATAAAACAAATCTATAAGTGGTGGTGATTTGTGATGGTTTGTTGGCTTTGTACCCTTTTTCAGCATATAATAGGCTATACATGGCAACTGGTATAATTGGTGGAGGAAGAACCCATGGAAACCATTAGAACTACCACCAACCCACAGGAAGCTGCTGGCAAGCTTTCTCACATACTCTCACTGGCAGAGCCTGAGACTCAAACCTACAGAGACAGAAGTAAGATGGCAGTCATTGGTAAAGGCGATTGCCTTTAACCACTCATCTACCTATGGACATTCAGTATTTTTTATCAGCAACAAATTAGTTCTTCTTCACATACAATTTATACAAAGTCCATAACAGATGAGGGGCCCCAAGTGGCCGAGTGGTCTAAAGCGCTGTTCCTTACGGATCACTGCCATCTCACCTCTGTCTTGTGGATATGTGGATATGTGAGAAAGCTTGCCCTTCTCGTGGGTCGGTCGGTGCTTCTTTCTGGTGATTTCCCGGTTTCTTCCTCCACCATTAATACTGGCCACCATGAATAGCCTATCATATGCTGAAAAATGGCATTAAGCCCAACAACAACAACAACAGATGCACTTTCTGGAAGTGAAAGCTTGTATATGTTGGTGACTCACTGCCACTCACTGATTAAACTAACAAATTATAAGTAGATAAATTCATTTATATATGAAAATATAGAATGCTACTAAGCTATGTTTCTGAGTGTGATTGCAATCTAAGATTTTTTTTCAGATTTCATAAACCAGTGAACAGGCTGATCAACAACAGAACTTGTCATTACACATAGCTATCTTGAAATTGTCACATATCCTCTGTAGTGACATACTTCATGTTTAATGAATGCCAGAATCATGAATTATTTGAAATTTGTAAATACTAGTTGTTTATTCTGTCCATGACAGTTGCTATATTAAAAAAATACAAAGCTGATTATTTGCAGGTGTAAATGCAGCAAGATTCCTGACACATGTAGAACAGTATTCTATCTGATGATCAGAAAGTTCATTGGACCAGTTAGTGATAAACATTAACAGGTAGTGCTGATTACACATCAGAAATGCATTGCACCCTCCTGTGTTAGAAAACTGGGAAATTAGACTGATTTCCTGTCAACTAGTTGGCCTGTTGTGCTCAAGTTTCACAGATGATGTAAAATGAAGTGAACTTTGTTGAATAATTCCATAGCCTGATTAACCCAGTAATGATTTATTCCTGTGTGAAGCAAACTGTCTTCCATTACAGTTGGAGGGTTAATTGCCAGGGGTGGGGTGGGGAGAGAAACATCTCACAGTGAGGATACAGTTTTAAAAAAAAAAGTAGCCTGGTGTAAAGTACAAGTAAATTAACAAGCTCCAGGCTAATATATGTGAGGTTGCACAGCAATTTGTGGATTAATATAGGAATTTGAGTTAGTGTAATAATAGGTACAACTTACTTTAATATATGTAACTTACTACAGTAGTTCATGAGAGTACAGTAATATATTAGTACAGTAATATGCAGTTAATACACTCTTATGAGTGAGTTTGTACAGTAGTATTTAAGTTAGTAAATTTATGTGACTAAAGTAATATGTGTAATTTAACACTGTAATATATGTGAATTAGTACTGTAATGTGAGTTGGTACAGTAATATTGAGTAAGTAATATGTGGCAACTAGTACAGTAACACACAATTTGGTATTTTTAATTGCATAGTCATTAAACAAGCTGGCACTATGTGCCTTTCAGTATTAAAAAAATGAGGTTGAGATCAAAGATGGATGAAGATGCAAAATATAGAGAAAACTTGAAAATGCTTCTTTAGTTCTGTGCTCAGCAGAACTAGACAAAATTCATGTGAAAAGAATTGTTTTCATCTGGATTTCCTGACCCACTAATATGCAGATATCAGTCAGGTGAGCAGTCTAAGGTCTACTTTAGTCTCTTGAAAAACAGTGTACATTAGACTTAGGTGTAGTAGAAGGACATTGATAGAAAATGCATTAAGTATAAAAATTCCTTGTCTGTATGAAGTTTTATTTTCCTTTTTCTTATGAACGAAAGTCCTCATAAGTTTCTGTATGTTTTCGTGTCCTATTAATTTGTAAACTACATCAGGCTTATCAGTGCATAATGGCCTGCTGAATAATGCAGTCTTTTATTAAAAGCTAAAATTTAGTAAGAAATTTGAGATTTTAATAGAAGATGGAGTCTGTCTCCACACCTGACAGTCACATTATGTGATTATGTTCCACTCTCCATGACACTAAAGATATTAAATCAGTTATGCTTTCTTTATAATGCTGTAAATTTAATCTTATTAGCAGCATCAGCAACATCATTACAGATTGATTTCCTGTAATTTACTAAGGCTGATCACTATTAAAGTTTGGAGTTTCGTAAAAGATGGTTCAGTTGTATTTAAGGCGGATTTTATCTGACTATAAGAAATCAATGAAAGAGACGTGTTATCAAAGCTTGCCTAATGACCAGAGAGACGAATGTTGCAGACTGTGACACATCAGGTTTTTGGACTTCCCATAAATTTTAGACTGTTGTAGGATATAGTGCAGATAATAAAACATTACATCTTTCCAAATACAAATGGAATAGCAATTTTGGAAGATATAAGATTAATTATGTTTGCAGTTGACATCATACATGATAATGCAATACAAGTGTATGAAACTCATTACCATATTTTCCGTTGTATAATAATTTGCCAATCAAGCTGGCAAATAGTATGAACCCAGATTTCATGTCACATAATGTGCAAAGTAAATTTGAATATATACTGTCCATTTTCTTTTAGCTCTATTGTTCATAGACTAGAAGAGCATAGGTATTGATCTATTGTCCATCTTCTATTGTCCATATGTCCATTAGCCAAAATTGGTTATTGCTACTCCTTCTAAACTACTTGGAGGATTGCCATGAAACTTGGTGTGCGCAAGCTTACACATACACACACACACACACACACACACACACACACACACACACACACACACACACACACACACACACACACACATGCACTGGTCCAGTTGGTCCTAAATGAAAATGGTGCTGATCAAACATCCAATATGGCTGCCACAGTGGCCATCTTGAAAATCATATTATTGCTTCTCCTTCTGTATAGATGGTCATAATAAAATGGGTTTTAGCAAAAGACTTCTTTTTCTGTCTAGCTGGTCCTAAATGAAAATGGTGCACAGATCTCTAGAACAATAAGGCCTCCACATTGGCCAGCTTGGAAATGTTACTAGTTCTCTTCCTGAATTGATGGTCATATTCCACTAAAAGACTATATTTATTTCTAATTGACCCTAAAGAAAATGGTGCCAATGTGAGGTCCAGTATGACCACCATGGCAACTATGTTGAAAATAATGTTGTTGCTCTTGAATGGACAGTCATGCTAACATGGAGTTTTCACTGAAAGGTTTCTTCTGATGCGTAGTTGGTTCTAAATGAAAATAATGCTGATTTGATGTTGATATGGCTGCTATAGTGGCCATCTTCAAAGTTTTACTGTTGATACATGCATAATCATGTCTACATGGGTATTTCACTAAAATACTGCATAGATTAATTTCAAATCCTCTTGCAATTTTCCCTTTGAGGCCACACTCATGGAGGTAGTCAGACAAATTTTTTAATTTCACATATTTGGAAAGAAGTTTTGTCACTTCTTTATCAAGAAGAATTGATTGGGATGGTAGTAGCAGACACTTTGCTACTGGACATTCTGTAACCGGTTCTTCAAGTTTTCTCATTTTGTTCAAAGTCCCTTTTCTACTAATAACTGTATGTGTAGAAGAGTTGCACAGGAGTAAATGATGCACCCTTGTATAGATTCATTGGGCTCTCAGTGGTTTTGGGAATTGTAGATTGATTCCCACAGAGTGTCTTCATTTCCACTTGAATTTAAACTTTGAAGATGATGACTGTTTGGATGTAGAAGCGAATCCTCCCATCTGATGGTGTGTCCTAGTCACCCCCTCCCCTGTTGCTGACTGGTTTTGTTTCTATTATAACTCATTAGAGGGAATAATTTGGGTTGATTTGTTTGTTCAACTGATACAGAGTATTATGGGTTGATTCATTTGGTCAACTAAATAGTATGGGTTGATTCATTTGTTCAACTGATACAGAATATTATGGGTTGATTCACTTTGTCAACTGATTTGGAATAATACAGGTTGATTCATTTCTTCAGCTGATCAACTGAACAAACAAACAAACCATCTCTTATTATTTCCTCTGATGAATTACAATAGCAACAAAACTGCTCATCTTCTTCTAAGGTTGCATTGTATCTTTGCATTCTGATTAGCAACTTTCATGATAATGTTTGATTGTTTCAACTCATTCATAAAAAACTTGTTTTGTTTTATTTTTAAAATTTTATGTGATTCTATTCAGGGTGGACATGTACTTATAATGCTGGAAGTATGAACAATACCTCAGATCTAAATGATATAATTTTAACTTTTTATTTTATCCAGTGACCTAAATGGTTGTAGCATCCACTTCAGATGCAGAGGTCACAAGTTTAAACCCCAGCTGAGCCATACTAAAGTCTTATAAAAAATGGCACCTATAGCTGCCTCGCTGGCATTCATCGTTAGGAGGTTAGTGTTAGGACTGGTGTCTGGATAATGTGACTGAGTGGGACATGATGCTACATGTCTGCAGCTTAATGCCCCAGTGCTAGACCTCACTATAAACTTACTGCAGACATTGTAACAATATAACAATATAATTGTTATAGCTACATTAATAATCCAAATCATGCAAGCAAACACACTCACAATGCATTTACTACAGGCAAGTTCAGTACTGGTACCATTAAGCATTTGTCATGATACGTTTTCTAACAAAATCAATTGATTAAAGTGAAGTTAGCCTCATCATCATTATAAATTTATCTTAGTAATTAATCTATGACCTTAACTTTTATTACAATTAATAATGCATGATGATTGGAGCTCTGAGACTGTTTGCTCAAGTGCTGGTTGTTTTTGACAACATAATATATAACCAAAATTATATACATCTGTTCACATTGACTTGCATCAGAAAATTTGAGAGTTAATCATATTTTTCTTGAAAAAGTTAAAAATCGATAATGACAATGTAACTTCAAAGATGGCTGTTATTGCCCTAAAAATGTGCCTAGTTACTTGGACTGAGAAATTTGATTGAGGAATGCAATTACTTATAATGATGCTGAAGGAATGAAGACCAGCCAGCTATGTTAAATATGAAACCGTACAGTAACTACAACAGCTTAATGTAAATGATACCTCATCCAGTTTCCATTGTCTATGTTCTTCATTGTCATTAGTAGCTTCCAAATGAAGTGTACCTTAACTCATATCCTATGTCATCACAGTCACCTGACCATTTACAAAATTTCACACCTGTACTTCCTTTAAAATTGTTGGGAATATTAATCCATGGAATGTGTTTTCTTTCACTTGGTTTTCATTCACCAGGGCGTCAGGGCTCAAAAAAGAAAATGTACTTGCCCAAAACATATTTTAATGAAGGTGCATGAAAATCAAATTTTTCCTTTCAGATGATGGACAGTAATATTCATATTATTCAAACTGATAGTGAATTTGTTTGCTGTTTCAGAATATTTATCAGTACAGTATGTTATTCAGTATATTAGTGATCTCTTGTTATTTCAGAGATTTATCAGTACAGTATATTCAAATTGTTAGTAATTTATCGCTATTTCAGAGTATTTATCAGTCCAGTAAATATTAGTACAGTATGTTATTCAAATTGATAGTGATCTATTGCTGTTGCAGAGTATTTATCAGTACGGAATATTATTCAAATTGAGAGTGATCCAGTACTATTTCAGAAATTTATCAGTACATGTATGGTATATTTTTCAGATTGATAGTGATCTATTGACATTTCAGAGATTTATTAGTACAATATATGATTCAAATTGTTAGTGATTTATTGCTGTTTCAGAGATTTATTAGTACAGTATATTCAAATTGTTAGTAATCTATTGCTATTTCAAAGTATTATAGTACAGTAAATTTTAGTACAGTATATTATTCAAATTGATGGTGATCTATTGCTATTAGAGTTTATTTATCAGTACAATATATTATTCAGATTGATAGCGATCTATTGCTAATGCAAAGTATTTATCAGTACAATATATTATTCAATCTGTGATCTATTGTTATTTCAGAGATTTATCAGTATAGTATATTATTCAAATTGATAGTGATTTATTGCTATTTCAAAATATTTATCAGTACAGTAAATAGCAGTACAGTATATTATTCAAATTGATAGTGATCTATTGCTATTTCAGACTATTTGTCAGTACAGTATAATATTCAGATTGATATTGATCTGTTGCTTTTTTAGAGTATTTATCAGTACAGTATATTATTCAGATTGATAGTGATCTGTTGCTATAGCAGAATATATATGAGTACAGTATAGTGATCTATTGCTATTGCAGAGAATATATATATATATATATATATATATATATATATATATATTAGTACAGTATATTAATTATTCAGATTGATAGTGATGTATTGCTATTACAGAGTATTTATCGGCAGTACAAAATATAATTCAAATTGATAGTTTGCTATTGTTATTTCAGAGATTTATTAGTACAGTATATTATTCAAACTGATAGTGATCTATTGCTATTGCAGTGTTTATCAATCTAATAATATTATTTAAATTGATATTGATCTGTTGCTATTTTTTCAGAGTATTTGTTAGGACAGTATATTATTCCCACTGACAGTGATCTATTAGTATTTGAGAGTATTTATTAGATCAGTACCATATGTACTTATATGATGAATCAAATTGCAAACTGCACAGACCCAGATCTGCCATCACATAATGTGCAGTCAGATCTTGATATGTACAGTATGTTAGGAGTAATCAGTAGAACAAACAACATAGACCCTGATCTGCAGGAGCATTGTGCTATTCTATTCTTTGTAATTGAACTTGATTTATAAGTGAGTATATATGTTATATTGTTCAGATTGATAGTGATCTATTGCTATTGCAGAATATATATGAGTACAGTATAGTGATCTATTGCTATTTCAGAGTATTCATTAGTACAGTATATTTTTCATATTGATCTTGATCTGTACAGTTTGGTACAGTAATCAGTAGAACAAAGAATATAGACCCTGATCTGCTGCAGGAAGATTATGATCTGCTGATCAGGATCTCTGTTGTTTGCAGTTTGACTTAACTTATAAGCAAGTATATACAGTATAATGTTCAAATTGATAGTGATTTTTTGTTTTTTCAGAGTGTTAATCAGTATGTTTGTTTTTTTACTACAGGTTGTGCTAGTGAGATGGAATGAACCATACCAGAAGCTTGCTACCTGTGACTCACAAGGGATAATCTTTGTCTGGATCAAACATGAAGGACGATGGTCAATTGAGCTCATCAATGACAGGAATAGCCAGGTAAACATTTCAAGATGGTCTTGTTCAGAAAGAACTTTGGAAAACCTTTTTTTTAAGGAAGTAGGAAAAAAGGATGAGCTGCATGCCCATTTGCCATGAATGAATGTGTATATGTATCAATGTAGCTATGTATGTGTGTGACATCATTTCATAAGCACTTGTCTCACCACACTGAAGACTATGGCTTTGTTGTTGTTGTTGTTGTTCTGGGGCTTAATGCCTTTTTCAGCACACGATAGGCTATACATGTCGGCCAGTATTAATGGTGGAGTAAGAAACCGGAAACCTGCAGAAAGAACCATTGACCCATGAGAAGCTACTTGCAAGCTTTATCACATATCCACATTTGCCAAATCTTAGACTTGAACCCATGCAGACTGAGGTGAGATGGCAGTTATCCGTAACAGAGAGCACTTTAGACCACTCAGTCACTCCGGATCCCACTATGGCTTTGTGTTTGTCATTTGAGGTTTCATCCAAAACCATTGGACTTATTTGGAGCTAACTTTATAGAAATAATCCATTGGTTATGTTCCTATAAAAATTGTGTTGATCCTTCCAAGGCATCATAGTGGAACATATATTTTTGTCTTTTCACCGATTTACACAGGTCATGAAAAGCCCTTAAGTTTGTTATCTGATCTTGAAAAAACATTGAAAATTAGAAAAGTGTGTAAAAATATTGAAAAGTCATTAAATGTACTTCAACAGTCCATTACATGCACTTAAAGTTTGCTAATAATGGAACTATTACTATAAAATGTTTCTTTTTTATGAATTATTTTTGGGGAAAACTGGGTATTAATGGTTGTTATAATTGTTCATTTTATGATAACATTATATTTTGATGGATACTTGGATATTTATTGGTATTTATTGTCCCTGTTCTTATGGCTCAACTTATATTTGTTTTTACTTTAACTTCCCAAAGCATACATTATGCATCTTAAGTTGGGCAAACCAGTAATTTTTAATAGCAATAGCTTACCCATAGCTATTGATTAGCATTCTTTTTTCTCATGATCCCATTGTAGCAGTACAACATGTAGCTCTGAGAAACACCAAAATACTGTAACATGAGCCTGAGCATCAGCAGTGAGGACATCCCATTTTCTCTTTTTCATCAGTTAACTGAGCATCAGCCAGTCCTCCTTACTGACAAATTCACCTAAACAAAAACTATGGTAAAGCTAATTCTGTTAGTATAATGTATTTTGTGAGGGTGGGTCGGTGGGTGGATGTTAATCTAATTTTAATCATACAATATATACCCATAGATATTGTTGAATGTCCTCCTGCCTTGACTTAGGGTAAAATTTATCTACTGTTCTGACATGAGTCAGGTGTATCCATCGTATATTGAACACTGTGTTTGTTAGATTGTCAATATCTTATTTGTTTTCAGAGTTTACTGTTAAAGTCCATCATCTTTATTTTATGGAATTAATCATAAAATTGTTTGGTACCATGCTTTCTTTACTATGTGTGAAATCTAGTTTAATGGGCAGTGTACCATACTACTAAAACAAAGATAATGGACATGCTCATGGTCTGTCATGTCATATGTATATGTGTGACAAATTGGCGGCGTTCAAAACACACCAACCTCTTTCACTACGGTTCATTGCTAGGGAATGACCTCCGAGGTGTAGTTTACCCAGTGTGGATAGATAGAAAGAAGAATGCAGATCACTGAACAAGTATATTGAAGAAATAACAAAACGAGCCCCCTTTCAATGAACAAATATAAAATTTAATCAGTTTATCAACAGAATTTAAAATGAAAAGAAATCAATGACTTTTTTACAAAAGAAGGAAAATGGTACTAACATGTACTCAATTAAAAAGACAATACAAATTTCTTTAAATGTAAAATTACTTTCAACGTTAAATTACTCTCTTCATTGCCAATGAGATGTGACCTTTGAGTGCAACGATGAGAGACTTCATCACCTATTTTATGTGGACATCAAGACTTCCGTTCGTCCCTGCTCTGCCGGTCTTTGTCTAGCTGTTTTGTCTTGGACTCTTGTCTTAAGTCGAACTTTGACTTAACAATCATCTTTGGACTTAGATTTCTGCGTAGAATTTGTTCTTATCCTGTGATTGTTCAGGGATTTCTCATGTGAATCCAGGAAAGCTGTTTCCTTTTGCCGTTTCTTTATTCATTTCCACGAACCTCACATATAGTCCGTCTCCTAACTGAAACAACTATCTGGCCCCTTACTCTATAATGAAAACATACTTTTACGAATTCAAAATGTAGAGTTTGCCTACTCGCTGAGACAAAACTCCCGATTTACTGCCAAATCACGAGATAACGTCTTACATGCTCCCGGAATCATTTAACTTTCCTCGCGAAAGATTAAAGACTAAAGAATTTTCCTAAAGTAAAACCTTTAATTTCTTACAGAGTTACACCCATAAATCCATATTAACCAATCGGAATAGACTGTATCCTAAACCTGTTCGTAGAATTTTTGGATTGGCAAGACAACTAAACAACTAATCATGCCATAATTAACATTACTTTGAACAATCATCTATAGCCAGCTGCCGACCTTCACCCAGTCGATTTTGGAAAAGGGTTTTATGTCATTCTCTTTTACCATATCATCTGACTTGGTCATGTTACCTCGGCTAGAATGAATTTTCTTTTGACCTTCAGAGATGAAATGAAAATAATCATCTAACTATCTCTAGCCCTTTCTACTTTAATTAAGTTGACTTTGATACAATTCCTTTAACCAAAGCTTCTAAGAGTTTTCAAAATTCGACACATCACAATATGGTTTATGTTTTTGTCAGAGGACAGCCAAGTACAAAAGCTTTACATATCAGCCATAAATTATACTGAGACTGATGCTTTCTTTAATAATAATAATAGTAATAATAATAATAATAATAATAATAATAATAATAATAATAATAATAATAATAATAATAATAATAATAATAATAATTAATAATAATAATAATAATATAAAAATGAGGACTTTGTATAGTGCCTAATCTTTAGAAGCTCTAAGTGCTTTACAACATTAGAAAAACATATAATGATATTACAAAAACAAATACACAATGAAATTAGAAAACAGAAAATGTGCTGAAAATATTTAAGGTAAGGAAACATTATTAATCATGCAAAAAGATAAATAAATATTAAAAATATACATACAGTACTGAGGAATATGTGAAGCAGAATTGTAAAGCGTAATGAATCAAATTAAGCAAAGTAAGTTTTGGTTCACAAGTTAATGATCAATCTTTTTGAACAGTTGTCAGATTATTTGGTATACTTGTTGAATAAAATGCACAACTTCCTCAACAACTTGTGAACCAACTTATAATGTGGGGTCAGGAGTGGATCCTTTTGTTTTTTTCTTGAAAATACCAAACAAATTAGCCCTTATTTGTTGAAAATGAGAAGAATCAAAATCAAAATTGACAAATAAAACTATAAGATTATTCATTTTATTATCAGAATTAGTAGTTGGTGCCTGGAAATTTGAACCAGCTTCATGAAATTCACAGATTTTAATGTCTTTTATTTTGTTAAATTATCTTTGTAAAAAAAAAATAATTCTCAATGCACTGTAAATAATTTCAACAATATTGCAGTCCATGAAAATATCTGTAATGCCTACAGGTATCAGCAATTTAATAAATACCAATTCAACAAGTTTTAATTTGGTTTCAATGCAGTCATCACAAATGTGATAAGTCTTTTGTATTCAAACACAAAAATATCAATCTGCTATCACAGCTTTGTCTGTGAGTGTTATATGAGAACTAAATTAAGTGCCAACTGTGTTTTCATCTTTGATTTGTGAAAATGTTTGTTGTATTGTTGTTTATATCAATTAAATATAGTTCCATATTAATTTATTACAATAATTACATCTTTTATATCAAACTGAATCAATGGAGCAGAATTAAAAAAAAGATACAAAATATGAAAATCCTACATGTTATGGCTTGTGGTTAATTGTAGTGTATCTGATCAGCTTATTTCAACTGAACAATTGAACACCGTTATAAACATTATGTGGATAACAATGTTAACGTATCTAATATTAGTTAGTGGTTTATCCCACTAATTTTCAAATGTGATCAAGGAGCAAATACAGCAAGCAAAAGGAATACTTGGTGTATGTAAAGCTTTGTTTCAATTTGGAGAAGTGAATCCAAAGTTTGTAGTGAACTTAAAAATCACATTTTGGCCTTTATAGGTTTGCTTGAGGATGAGCAGAAAATTTCACATTACAATGAAGTGGCAGCATAAGTCTTTATACTAATGAAAAATAAAAAAAAAAAAAAAAAAATGTAGTTTCGGATTGAGGGCTGTTGTTTCACAAATGAAAGATCCCTTGTTTCTGAAAAAAGGAAATCTTGTTTTGTTGTGAATCAACAATAAAACTCAGATGTATCTACATTCACAAGCAAAAGGTGGTGACATATTACACAATATTCCAGAGCTGCACATGTATGTTGAAACTGCCATGAGGAATATTTTTGTTAAGATCTTTCAAAGGCTAACTTAAAAAGAGAGAAATGTGACCAACTTTATTAAAACAATCGTTTTATTGACAGTTATTCCAATCACATTTTTAAACAGAGTATCAAACCATTAAATACAGAACCCCTTGTACTTTACAATCATTTTCTTGTTGTCAGTATTCAACCAGGATGCAATTGGTTTTTGAATTTTGATGTAGCTTTAACAATTTGAGTCATATTGCTATGATGTCTACAGTGTGGCAGTTTACATGTATAGTGATGTCTAGCACTGAGGAAAATTTTGTCAGTAGTTTTAAGGAATTTACATGTGTTACCATTTTCTGTTTCATGTTCCTTTTACAAAATTTGACTCTTTTACTTTATTTTTTTTATATAAATTTATTTTTTATTTTTTCTTTCTAAAGATTAGTGCAATTCTTTATTTGTTTTTGATGAGAACCTTTTTGATCTTTGCCTTTGATTGACACAATATAGTAACTATTGTGCAGGAGTGTCATAAAATGCTACTAGATACATACATACTTACACCACTACTGAATCAATGTACAGTTTATATACAGTTACATGTATGCAAAAGTGGCCTCATTCCTGAAGCATCCTCCCAATAGGTATGGATGTGAATAGTTATACTGCTGTTAACATGTCAAGAACATCTCCAGTCTTGTTCCTAAGATTTTAATTTCTGTCTAATGCATTGAGTGGCATTATCAACACATGCATGGACAGGATGTCAGATCTGCACCTTTTCTTTCATGGGGATGAAAAAAATACAGTTATTGGTCAGACAAATTGATGCGTTGTGCTCTATGTGCAGAATACTGACTAGACAAATTAGCTTCCTTCCAATGTGGTTTATACTCTTAACTTGCATAATATATTTAGATGTCCAGACTAATTGTGTAGTTTGGCTTTCAGGGATATGATTGATTGGATAATTTCCAACAAGTTGTAGTTCATGAAGACGTACAACCAGTCTTTAACTTGCCAAAGACAGAAATAATCTGGCAATATTTTTTAAAGACAACTACTGTATTCGCTGGCTGGCATATATGTTGATACTTTTAAACTAGAAATTTTAGTTTTGTCTTATATTATGAATTGATTTATATATGGATTACCTATTTCAAAATTGCTTTATTGTATGTCTTGTTAATTTAAATTTTTTAGGGGGGGGGCACGTGGAAAGAAATTTTTCAATTGGCCCTAATTTTGGTTTAGCAGCCCAGTGTGTTACATTTTGAGTTCAAGAATGACAGCATCACTTTAAATGTATTAAATCTTTATATTTTTATCATTATAGGGGGGACAGTGGTATATCTTTATCATTATAGGGGGGACAGTGGTATATCTTTATCATTATAGGGGGGACAGTGGTATATCTTTATCATTAAGGGGGAACAGTGGTATATCTTTATCATTATATGTGGGACAGTGGTATATTTTTATCATTATGGGGGGACAGTGGTATATCTTTATCATTATAGGGGGGACAGTGGTATATTTTTATCATTATAGGGGGACAGTGGTATATCTTTATCATTATAGGGGGGACAGTGGTTTTTTTTATCATTATAGGGGGGACAGTGGTATATCTTTATCATTATAGGGGGAACAGTGGTATATCTTTATCATTATAGGGGGACAGTGGTATATCTTTATCATTATAGGGAGGACAGTGGTATATCTTTATCATTATAGGGGGGACAGTTGTATATCTTTATCATTATAGAGGGGACAGTGGTATATCTTTATCATTATAGGGGGGACAGTGGTATATCTTTATCATTATAGGGGGGACAGTGGTATATCTTTATCATTATAGGGGGAACAGTGGTATATCTTTATCATTATAGGGGGACAGTGGTATATCTTTATCATTATAGGGGGAACAGTGGTATATCTTTATCATTATAGGGGGAACAGTGGTATATCTTTATCATTATAGGGGGAACAGTGGTATATCTTTATCATTATAGGGGGAACAGTGGTATATCTTTATCATTATGGGGGGACAGTGCTGCACACATTGATCATGACAGCTTAACCAAGTTGTGACAGACTTGTCAATTAACGATTTGTTGATTGAGGACTAGCTATATATTTATACTGTTTTGTAACCCTTTGCCAAGTTGAGATATTAAACTTCCTAACCTAATAATCTTGAAATGATAATTTACATAACTTGACACTTGTTTGATTTTAGCAGATTTTACATGCATCAGGTAGTTGAGTGCAAAACAGTAGTAATATTTGTGTTTTTTTTATAGTAGTAAAAAGAATCATATTTCAGAAATAGAATGATAAGTAGAGTGCCAAAACATGGCATTTGATTCCTAACCATTAGAAGAGTGCCAAAGTATAGTAGAGTGGCAAAACACTAGTATTTGAGAAATCATGTCTTTAGTAGAGTGGCAAAACACTAGATTTTGAGAAATCACTATTATTACATAATCAGTTTAGTTGAGTGATCAAACATGTATAATATTTTATGCAAAATTATTTGTAGAATGGCAAAATAGAGTAGTATATGAGACAACTCATTGATAGTCAGAATGGCAAAACAGTTGTAGTGTTCAAGTCAGACTCACTGGTGGTGCCAGAACACATAGTAGTATTTGAGATACAGACATCAGCAGAGTGACTGAGCAGTAGTTTTGTATTTGATACAGAATTGCTAGAATAGTACCAAAACAATAATATTTGAGACATAGAATTATTAGTAAATTTGCAATATACAGTAAAAATTGAGAAATCATGACATTAGTAGAGTGGCAATACAGTAGTGTTTGAGAAATCACAAGTATTTGAGACATAATAATAGAGTGGTCAAAGAGTAATTATTTATACCTACTGTTGTAGAGTGGCAGAACATTAATAATTTATACATACTATTAGTAGTGACAAAACATACTATTAGTAGAGTGGCAAAACAGTAGTGTTTGAGAATGTATATGAGACATAATAATAGAGTGGTCAAACAATAATTTATTCATAATATTAATAGTGTGGCAGAATAGTAATTATTTATACCTACTATTAGTAGAAAGGCAAAATAGTCATACTTTATACATAATATTAGTAGAGTGGCAAAAACAAGAATAATTTTTCACACTATTAGTAGATTAGCAAAACAGACAATTAGTACAGTGGCAAACATTAATAATTTATACATACTATCAGTTGAGTGGCAAAACCGTAATAATTTATACATACTGTTAGTAGAGTGGCGAAACTAAAATAATTTATTGATACAATTAATAGAGTGGCAAAACAGCAGTGATTTATACATACTATTAGTGGAGTGGCAAAACAGTAATACTTTATACATACTATTAGTAGAGTGGCAAAACTAAAATAATTTATTCATACTATTAGTAGAGTGGCAAAATAGTAATACTTTATACATACTATTAGTAGAGTGGCAAAACTAAAATAATTTATTCATACTATTAGTAGAGTGGCAAAACAGTAATACTTTATACATACTATTAGTAGAGTGGCAAACCTAGTACACATATTTTATATGGACTATTAGTGGTGTGGCAAAACAGTAGTACCTTTTATAGATACTATTAGTAGAGTGGAAAAACAGTAATAATTTATATGTAATGTTAGTATAGTGGCAAAACAGTAGTCTTTATACATACTATTAGTAGAGTTACAGAACAGTAGTACTGTATACATGCTATTAGTTGAGTGGAAGAACAATAATAATTTATACATACTATTAGTAGAGTGGTAAAACAGTATTATTTAAACATACTATTAGTAGAGTGGCAAAATTGTATTTGAGACATAATGATAAGTAGAAGACAAATAGAAGAAAACTGAACAATGTTGTTTAGAACTTCTTGATAAAAATTACCATTATGAGTCTTGATAGATTGCAGATGTTAGAAAGAGATTGAATCGTCATTTTGTTAAAATAATGTTTAAATTGTCACCTTTAAGTTAAATTCATAAGTAGAGAGTTAGAAAATTCTTTAAAATAATGAGCTTTCTGTATAAAACTGGATTTATTTAAGTAGCATACTGTTAGTCTGTGAAATTTGCCTAGAATTTTTCTTAGAAGTTGAGTGTGTGTATTCAGTAAGTATGCTACTGTTGTTGCTGTAGTTTTTAACACCATTTTTCAGCACAAGATAGGCTATACATTGCAGCCAGTATAAACTGTGGAGGACAAACCCAGGAAAAACCCAGAAAGAACCACTGACCCATGAAAAATTACTGGCAAGCTTTCTCCCATATTCAAATTGGCCAAACCTGAGACTTAAAAACCTATTCACTGACATGAGGTGGCAATGATCCATAACATTGAGTGCTTTAGGCCACTTGGCCACTCTGAGCCCCTATAAGTATGTTGTCTCTTGTCTAAAACCTCTGCTTATATCAACTCTGCCTTTTTGTCCAAACAAAATCAAAAATGTTGATTGAGAGTCAAAATGGAATTAGTGGTTTCATACTCCTTCCTGTTAAGTGGCCTTTTGGGATCTTAGGATGTGAGAAGGTCACGAGCTGGGAAGAAGGGACAGCCATACTGGAAATGTCTACATGTAAGAAAATGGATTTGTACATGAACTATGGATAAAATGGAACCGAATATGGTAATGAACTAATATTATAATGCTTCACAAAGAAAATGGAATGACACAGACTTAATGGACTAGAACATAAATATTTTGAAGTACTGGAATTGGAAAGGAAAAAATTGAATTTGTAAAATGAAGATATTATGAACTTGCTACAGAAATAGGAACATTTAGAAAGATAATAAAGAATACATTGACTTAACAGACACACAGTTCTAGAAATTACCGACTGCTTACCTTACTTTGAACTATCCTTGCTATAGCTTTATTTATGCTAATATTTAGAACTTATTTAAAATGGTATAGTTATTTAGAAATAGAAAAAGATAGAAATTTAGAACTTACTGAAATTGGGACAGAACATAAGGTAATAGATATTTAAAAATAGAATAAGATCGATATTTAGAACTTTCTAAAACTGGGTAGCTTATAATTTATTTGTAACTTTTATACACATGAACATTAATCTTTAAAATATTAATATTAAACCAATAAATAATGTAAATATATGTATAAATTAGTTTCGAAAAAAACATACTTATGAATTTGAATATGAGGAAATGGTGCAGCACGTGCACATGGTGCTCACTGTTGAGAGCACAAGTTGTGCACGTGCGCCATGAACTTAATGGATTTGAAATTAATTGAGCAGCTTATGCTAATGCATTTAGACGAGTTAAAACAAAAATCTCTACTCTTTCTTAATAAAAAATACTATGTTAATCATTACTACGAAAATATTATCAATAAAATCAATAACCTGAAATATCAAAATGTATCAAATTTGAGTGGTGTATATACCCTAATCCAAAATTTTAAAATCAAAATTTGAAAAATAAACCACAAAGCACATACACTTGGTTAAAATACAAATACACATAAAATGCATTGAATTTTAGAACTAGGGGGTCCCTCAGATGATGTTAATTCTGAGAGGGACCACACCAATAATCTAAAACCTATGTTCCATTTGAGAAGTAAGTACAAATCCACTTGTTTTAGACATGACTGCAGTTGAAATCAAACTGTGTTCTGATTTTTTAAACAATTGTCAAGCTAAAGAGTAAATCACCATCTCACCAATGCAGACTGATTGATGATACAGCTGCACAGTTCATAAATATAGGCCTAGACCTGGTTATGAATGTCACATAGGGATTTTTTAGATCTTTCATAAAGCACCAAATACATATTTCATTTTTGTAAATGTAAACATTATTAAAATTGGAAAGAATGTGTGACTAAAAAGAAGATATGCAGTTAATACAAACCATGTGTTTTGTTGGGAGCTGGGGAAGGAACTTGTTTGATATGGTGTAGGAACATATGGCCTTGACATTCCTACTAGCATCAAACTCATTCCTTCTGCCCACTCAGAACAAAACACTGTAGCTCTGAGTATTTATTTATGATACCTTAATCACATGTTTCACATATGCCATGTATGCCTGCAAGGTGGCCAAATGGAATGTTGTGAAACATCTGCCAAATACAGCTTTTAGAAAATTTCAGATTTAAAAAAAAAACAACGAAAAAAACACATGTCATGTCTTAGTTATTTTTTTTGCTTATATGAATGTGTATTCCTTTTGTGAGGCTGCAAATCATTCTACATTTTTTATAAATGTACTTGTCTGAACTTAACATAATTTTCTCCCAACCACTAAATATTTTCTTGTTTGTTGAGTGTGTTTAAAGTTTACAGTTTTCTCCCTATTATACCAATAGCTTGCTTATTATACCAATAGCTTGCCAAGTAAATTCTCTGTTTCAGTATCAACACTTTCGATTTTTATCAGTATGCTTTCAGCATGATGTGTTTAGCAGTATCAATTATAGTTTAAGACTAACCATCCCACTTTAGTTACAGCTTCTTAAGGATTGCAATGTATACAACAGTTAACATACACAGCAATTTCTTCTGCTAATAAAGTGCAGACCATTTAAATTTTGGGTGGGGGTGGGAC
This sequence comes from Potamilus streckersoni, assembly GCA_016746295.1. Classification (NCBI taxonomy): domain Eukaryota; kingdom Metazoa; phylum Mollusca; class Bivalvia; order Unionida; family Unionidae; genus Potamilus; species Potamilus streckersoni. The sequence goes on from JAEAOA010001233.1 coordinate 271,158, forward strand.
AGTGATTTTCTTTGAGCTGAAATATTTTCTTTTCTTTTATCTCAAGATAATTAATATTTCTTCCAAATAATATCATGGATATAATATGGTTTTATTTTATTATAAATCAGAGAAAATTAATTTTCCAGTTATTATGACAGATATAAATTTAAAAAAAAGTGTCTAGCCTGTCCAGAACATTGAATTATTGGTCCCTAATATTTTTGTGATATACACTGGTATATATCCTGGTATGTTCAGAAATACTGTGGTACAAAACTTTTTGTGGAACCCAGCTCTAGTCATTAAAGATAGTAGTGTGTGATATATAATTATTAGTAGAGTGGTAAAAGAAGTATTTGTCACAAAATTACTTGTAGTAGTGTGGCATAATAGAATTTAAGACATTGTAGTTAAATAGTAGGCAAAGCCGAGGAAATTTGATACATAGAATCATTGGTTCAATATAAAAACAATAGTAGTTGAGACCAAATCATTAGACAGTTGGTAAAATGTAGAATCAGTGAGTTATAGTATAACTAGTAGAGTGGCAAAAGAGTAGTATGGGTCATATAATCACTGGTTGAATGGCAAAAAAAAGTCATCTAGCATAGAATCACTAATAGAGTGGCAAAATAGTAGTACCAGTATGATGCATAGAATCACTAGTAGAGAACAAAACAGTAGTATGAGAAATAAAATCACTAATAGACTGGCAAAAAATTAGTATGAGAAATATAATCACTAGTAGAGTGGCAAAACAGTAGTATGAGAAAAATAACCACTAGTAGAGTGGCAAAACAGTAGTATGAGAAATAGAATCACTAGTAGAGTGGCAAAACAGTAGTATGAGAAATAGAATCACTAGTAGAGTGGCAAAACAGTAGTATGAGAAATAGAATCACTATTAGAGTGGCAAAACAGTAGTATGAGAAATATAATCACTACTAGAGTGGCAAAACAGTAGTATGAGAAATAGAATCACTAGTAGAGTGGCAAAACATACTAAGATGAAGCATAGAATCACCAGTAGAGTGGCAAAACAATAGTAGAAATTGTGTATTCATTTAAGGAGAGTGACGAAACATTGTAGTTTTTGGGACAGAATTACTAATAGTGTGGAATAAAAGTTGTATTTGAGACAGAATCAATAAATAGTGTGGAATAACAGTTGTATTTGAGACAGAATCATTATTATTAGTAAAAACAGTAGTATCTGAGATAGTCTTTACAGGAGTGGCAAAATATATTAGTAGCTGAGAAAGAATCACCAGTGGATTGGAATTAAAAGTAATATAAGATTCTTTAGTAAGAGTGACAGAACAGTTGTGCTTCAGGCAGAATTTAGTACATGTAGCCTGTTACATAAAATAACTATCTATTAAAGTGGCAAAACACTAGTGTATTTTAGACAATTATTAGTAGATTGGCAAAAGAGTAGTATTTGAGACATAGAATCATTGTTTGTGGCAAAACTATAGTACAGTGTATCTGAGATGCAAGCTTACACTATTAGTACTGCAGCAAAGCATTGTATTTGAGATACGGAATCAATAGTAGAGTGGCAAATGTAATATTTGTAATATAGAATCACTAGTAGAGTGGCAGAACAGTAGAATTTAAACAATTGTCAGTGGTGGCAAAAGATGGTATATGAGGCAGAATTACTATAGAGCAAGAAAGCATTATATTTGAGAAGTAGAATCATCATTTGTAGAGTGGCAATACAGTAGAATTTGAGACAAAATTGTTTTAGAGTGGCAAGACAGTAGAATTTGAGAACAAATCATTAGTAGAGTGGCAAGACACAGTAGCATTTGAATCATAGGATCATTAGTAGCATTGCAAAACACAGTACACATAATTATTAGTTGAATGGCAAAACAGTAGAATATTTTAGACATCATAATTAGTAAAGTGGTTAAACAGTAGTTTTTGAGACAAATTATTGAGTACAGTGGCTAATTGGTAGTGTTTGAGATAGACTATTGAGTAGAGTGGCTAATGGGTAATATTTGAGATATACACTATTGAGTAGAGTGGCTAATTGGTAGTATTTGAGACAGACTATTGAGTAGAGTGGCTAATTGGTACTATTTTAAACATAGACTATTGAGTAGAGTGGCATATTGATAGTATTTGAGACAGTCTATTGAGTAGAGTGGCTAATTGGTAGTATTTGAGACATAGACTATTGAGTAGAGTGGCATATTGATAGTATTTGAGACATAGACTATTATGTAGAGTGGCTGATTGGTAGTATTTGAGACAGACTATTGAGTAGAGTGGCTAATTAGTAGTATTTGAGACATAGACTATTTAGTAGAGTGGCATATTGATAGTATTTGAGACAGACTATTGAGTAGAGTGACTCATTGGTAGTATTTGAGATAGACTATTGAGTAGAGTGGCTAATTGGTAGTATTTGAGACATAGACTATTGAGTAGAGTGGCATATTGATAGTATTTGAGACATAGACTATTGAGTAGAGTGGCAAATTGATAGTATTTGAGACATAGACTATTGAGTAGAGTGGCAAATTGGTAGTATTTGAGATATAGACTATTTAGTAGAGTGGCAAAATTGGTAGTATTTGCAGCTTAGACTTTTGAGTAGTGGCAAATTGGTAGTATTTGAGACATAGACTATTGAGTAGAGTGACAAATTGGTAGTAATTGAGACAGAATTATTAGCCGAGGTGTAGTACTATAGTAATTGAGAACAGAATTACTGAAATGTGTTACGATGTGATAATGTTTTAAAAGTCTTAAAAGTGACCAATATTACAAGAGAGGAGCATTATCATGTTTATTCGCTTATAAGATGAGTCCAACTACAAACTGCACAGACCATGATCTGCTGACACATAATGCAATGGCAGATCTGGGTCTGTGCAGTTTGCTAGAAGTAATTAATAGAACAAATAGCAGAGACCCTGATATTCAGGCATATTATGCTACTGCAGATCAGGATCTTTGTTGTTTGCCCTGACTTATAAGTGAGTACATACATTTTATTGAAACTTGTACCAACAAATCTGAATCATAACAAGACATTATAAAGAACAAATATGTTATCTGTTATGTGAAACTGCATTATGATTGGTTCTTGAAGAGCTACATTATAATTAGTTCTTTAAGTGCTTAGAGCTATAATTAAGTGAAATAAATTAAGAGCAATAGTAAAATAAAATTCATTCAGCTGAATGTGATGTACTATACCAGTATTGTAAAGAGGGCAGCAGTATATTGAGTAACTTGATATTGAGGTATGGCCTTTATTTAGCTTGTAATAAGATTTGTCCTTTTGTACGTTCTCATTTGTGTATAGAATTTGATCCAAGTAGAGGCATTATCAGAAATGAGGGATTGTATTGATTCTATCATCAGAAACCAACAGTTTTTTTTTTTATGATCCATTTAGCGTAATGGAGAGTTGCCCATGAGTTTCCAGCAATAATTGGAGTGAAATGTTATGGGCTTTAAAATGTGATGTCATTATTCTAGTACATGGCAAAACAATGTTACATGCTTGAATTGTGTTTTTTTTTCTTTTATTCTAGCACATGGCAAATAGATGTTACATGCCTTGAAATGTAACTTTATTCTAGTACATGACAAATAAATGTCAGCTGGCATTGAAATGTGGTGTTTTTGTTTTGTTACATGGCAAATAAATGTCCTTGAAATGTGGTGTCTTTATTCCAGTACATGCAAATAGATGTCACAGGCCCTGAGATGTGGTGTGTTTATTCTAGTAGGTGGGAAACAAATGTCACAGGTCTTGAAATGTAGCATAATTATTCTATTACATGGCATATAGACATCATTGGCCTGAATGTGGTGACTTTATTCTTGTAGTGGCAAGTAAATGTCACTGGTCTTCAAATGTGAAGTCATGTTTCCAGTACATTGTTAAATGTGTCTTCTAGCACAACACAAATAGATGTCATTGGCCTTGCCTGTTTATCTAGTGCACAATCTTGTTAGTCCAACAAAACATGTATTTTTTGATGGGTTACCATGAAACTTTGAAGATATTATGGTCATCACATAATGATGTGCATATTGACAAATAAAATTGCTCCTGAAAGTAGAGTTACTGCCCTTTTGACTTGGAGCTGTAAATAATTGATCTTGTGAATGGTTCTAGTCTTGTATTCTAATGGTTCTAGTTTTGTATTCTAATGGTTCTAGTCTTTTATTCTAATTTGATTTATATGAAACTATTAGTGTCATCATCAGAAGGTATGCATTTTTACAAATCCTTTTGCTCCATTAGTTTATTTAGAAGTTATTGCCCTTTTTGTTCTATAGTTGATTGTAATGCATGACTGAGTGTTGGGAATGCAAATAGTCTCCACATTTATTATGGATTGCTGCAAAGCTAGGTATATATTATTGACATTATGTCATCAAGATATGCATTATGGACAAATCACTGTGATCCTTTGACTTTTGTTGCTAGTGATCATAGACCAGAATCTCATCTATCATCTGTTTGACAATGTCATTCCTTCAGTTAGCATGAGTTTGTTAGTTGGTCCTAAATGAAAATGGTGCTCCAGTATGGCCACCATAGCAGCCATGTTGAAAATCTTGTTATCATTTAACTCCTCTTAAACAGAAGGGGATTTTCCTTAAAGACTTCTTTGTTTTTAATGCAGTCAAGTTTGTGATAACTGTCAATGTGTATTTTGTATTAAATGGCAATGTAAGTGTTGCATTAAATTTCAAAACAAGTGTGGGTATTATTTTTATTCAGAAAATGTGGTTTAAACAGTAACTTGTATTGCATGATGAAAATACCTAAGAAGGAAAGAAGCATCCCCCAACCACACAACCCCACAACCAACCAGACTAGTGTACAGAAAATGCATGAATTTGGTAACACGTTGGGTTTGGGGCACACAATGGCAATATGCTAAGGTAACTCAGAGAAGCATCTCTGTAATAGAGATTAAGGTGTATCCTAAAGTATATTTAAATGTAGAAACAGCTGGGTGTGAGTTTTTTTTACAGAGCATGACACATAAAAGAGTCAGAGATTTCAGAGTTTGTCAATGCTGCCTCCAGAACAGAAAAAAAGAATAAAATATCTGAACATGGAAAAAATGGTAGAAACCAGAAGTAGGTGCAAAAGACTAATGGAGATAAAGAAAGCTGATAAAGAAGGTGAAGCTAAATATAAATTTGAAACAGACCATGCCAAAATCAACAGATATTGTTCCATTAATTATCACATTGTAAAAATCCATTAATGAAATTACAATTATCATAAAAAATTTATACAAAATATAAGATTTAGAAAAGGAGACAAATTGGCAAATGTAAAGACTGTGGTTGGTCTTGAAGAGTGCCAAACATACAGGAGATGCTTTAGACAGTGGCTCAGATTCCAGACAAATTTTCTCTAGCAGTAGTACAAATTCTCATCAAATAAAATGCCCGTAAAATCATGCAGGCAAAAAACTTGAAGCATAGTAAGAAATTTGGTTATAGCAAAAATAACTGATAAAGTTCGGTTTCCTCAAGCATGGCATTGTACCTCTCTACAGTATCAATTTAAGTACAGAAAAGTCATGTTTAACTTTATAGAATATGATCTTGGTGAGCTATTATTGTCTTCACAGTATTTAATGCAGAGAGAATTTGGTACCATATCTACTCACTTATAAGTCGGATCTAACTGCATATAACATACTCTGATCTTTCAATGCATTATGTGACAGCACATAAGGTTCTGTATAGTTGGGCTTATAAATAAGTAAAGACAGTAGGTTTAAACATATGTACATCATCTATGAGTGGAAAGGTCAGATTGAGCAGCATGGGTAAGAGCAATAGTGATTAGCAAAAATGCTTGGAAAAAAGATCCATCAATTATTGAATGTAATAGCTCAGAAGAAAACTTACAAGTCCAATTTTTTTTGTTAAAATCAAATCAAGTTTGGTGGTGTCTTGATTACCAGAGACTAAAAGTATCCTTTCAGAGCTTCAGAATACCAGATAATGTTAAGAATGCTGTATATACTTGCTTATAAGACAAGTCCAGCTGCAAACTTAATAGACCCAGATCTAGCATCACATAATGCACCAACAGATCTGTGTCTGTGTAGTTTGTAAGAATTAAAAAGTAAAAGAAACAACATAGACCCTGATCTGGAGGTGCATTATGCTTATTGCTAATGCAGATCATGATCTTTGTTTGCAGTGTTTATTATAAGCAAGTATGTACGGTATCTAATATATAGTTTGCCTCAAGAAAAGAAGAACACCCAGAAACCCCATCAGCCTGTCAGCATCACGAACCATAAGCAAAAAGTTTTACCTCATATTGCAAATGAAACTGTAAATGCAGATATGGTAAGCATTTTTCTTGGCAAGCAATCATAAATACACTAAGAATGATTTCAATAATTTGTAGACTTACTTTAGGGAGAAACAGACTTTTATGTATATTAATTTTAATGTTTTAAAATAAAAGAAATTTAATATAAGGTGCAAGTCAATTCCCTTGCAGACTAATTTGTACAAAGATTTGTTTCTTTTCTTCATTAATTATGCAGACATCTGCTTGTCTAAATATTTGTTGTATGGTTCCATCCCCCTTCTTATCAGTGCTAATGTTTAACAGAGTCCAACAAGATTGGCAGTCCTAATGGTCTACTAAGCTGATAGATACATACTTAAAGAACCTTGCTATTGAGATCTTTTGACAGTATCCATGTCTTATTTTTGCATTTCTCCATTGAATAATGAAGAAAGCTTTGCACATGATTGGCTGTGACTAAAGACTGTATTTCTGACCTGTTTTTTTTATTATCAGATTTGGTTAATGGTCTGAGATCGGCAATGTTTTGGACAAGTACAACCATGAGCAAGATCTATGGATCATAATGAGTTGATTCTGAATATGATTGGTTATTTTTGTCCACACTTTAATGATATTTCTGATCATATTTGTATAAAACTTGGTAAACAGGTTTATATATATATATATATATATATATATATATATATATATATATATATATATATATATATATATATATATGGGCATTTTTTTTACAATTTCTATTCAGATTCCGGTGAATGAGTTGATTTTGCATATGAATAACGGAGCTTTTACCACCTGACACACTTTATTTCTCACCTGATTTTGTTCAGAGTTGATAAATAAGCTAATATTGTTAAAATGCCTTTATGATGCTTATGCATATTTATGAAGTCATCTTGCATCTGATTGAGGTTTTCAGAACCCGAGAGAATTTAGTTTTTATTGCATTTTGTTCAAATTTATAAATACATCTGTATCATCAAGATCCTAGTTGTAGTATGATCATGAGTGAAGTATTATGGCCAAACAAATATGTTTTTGATTGAATGACCATTCCATATCTTCACATTGCCGACCCTAGCACTTTTTCTCCAAGGGTTTTAAAATAATTTTTAAAAAAAATTCCTGAAATTTATTTGTGCATCTGAGTTTGTTTAGCCCAGTGCTTCAAGTCCTTAGTTCATTATATATACTAATCATTATAAAATATATTGAGGTTTAAAAAAATCCATAAATAACAACCCCAATTGGAAACCTTGCAAATCTCATTGGTTTAAAGCTGATACCACTATATGAGCCATCTTACCTCTGTGCATGTGGGTTCGAATCTTTGGCCCAGCCAATGTGGGTATGTGAGAAAGCTTGCCAGTAGCTTCTTGTGGGTCAGTGGTCCTTAGTGGTTTTCTGGGTTCTTCCTCCACCATTCCTACTGACCACCATGTTTACTACTGTCCTCCATGTATACTACTGTCTACCATGTATATTACTGTCCACCATGTATACTACTATCCACCATGTATACTACTGTCCACCATGTATACTACTGTCCACCATTTATACTGTCCACCATGTATACTACTGTCCACCATTTATACTACTGTCCACCATGTAGCCTATGATACCATCAAGGTGTTTGATGACTTTGAATTTGAGCAAGAGACTATACTTATTTATTGTGCTTTTATCTTCAGAAATATTTTTTCTTGATACATGTATTAAATAAAATAGGTAAAATCAACATGCTATAATGCTAGGTAGATAGTTTACATAGGTTTTGTTGTTACAGTACTAGATAGTCCTGTTTTGCACATTGGTCAATTACATTATTTAAGTCAGATGAGTGATGTCAGGTCCACTTGGAATCTGGTTTGATAAATTAAAATTTTGTAACTGCATTTCTTGAGGCTAATTTTGTTACAAATATTAAGTTTTGTATTTCAAATACAAGTAAACTTAGTATGTTTGGTTCTATTTTCAAGTACATTCCCTTAGCCCACCAAAACAACAATTTTCATGAAGCTGATTCAGACAGCACATGGTATTTCCATAACTGATCAGAAATATATGTAAATCCAAGTAGGGGAAAGATATGTATAAGTGTGTGGTAACTTTTTCTGCACTTTTATAGAGTATATAGCTTGCCCTGTGTCATCCCTATTTTCAGCAATGCTGAAAAATTCCATTTTGGAAACTTAATATTACAATCCTAATGAGCTTAATTTCTAGTGTCCTACAGTTGTATTTAGAAGAGTTATATTTAGTTGATGTCACATATAACTGATTTAGATTTAGTTGATGTTACATTTGACTCAGGTTAGATTTAGTTGATGTTACATGTGACTAGTTCAAAGTTAGTTAATGTTACATCTAACTGGTTTAGTTTAGTTGTTACATTTGATTTAGAGTTAGTTGATGTTAGTTGATGTTAGATCTGACTGGTTAGGATTTAGTTGATATTACATGTGACTGGTTTAGGATTTAGTTGATGTTACATCAAACTGGTTAATGTTACATCTAACTGGTTTAGTTTAGTTGTTACATCTTACTGATTAGATGTAGTTGTTGTTACATGTGACTGGTTTTGTTTTAATTATTGTTACTTTAGACAGGTTTAGATTTAGTTGATGTTATGTCTGACTACCGGTAGTTTAGATTTAGTTGATATTACATGTGATTGGTTTAGTTTGGTTGTTACATTTAATTGATTCAGATTTAGTTGATGTTACATCTGACTGGTTTAAATTTTGTTGATGTTAATTGTGACTGGTTTGTGATTTAGTTGATGTTAAATCTGACTAGTTTAAAGTTAATGTTAAATCTAACTGGTTTAGTTTAGTTGTTACATCTGATTTAGATTTAGTTGATATTACATGTGACTGATTTTGTTTTAATTGTTACTTTTGACAGGTTTAGATTTATTTGATGTCTGACTAGTTTAGATTTAGTTGATGTTACATCTGACTGGTTTAGATCTAGTTGATATTACATATGGCTGGTTTAGATTTAGTTGATGTTACTAATGGCTGGTTTAGATTTAGTTGATGTTACAGAAGACTGGTTTAGATTTAGTGGATGTTGCAGAAGACTAGTTCAAAGTTAGGTAATGTTACATAACTGGTTCAGTTTAGTTGTTACATCTGACTGGTTTAGATTTAGTTGATGTTCCATATGACTGGTTTAGCTTTAGTTGCTGTTACATCTGACTTTGGAGAATTACATTATTTAGTGCAAAATTCATGTCAATATAGCTAATGTAATGCATCAGTAATAAGGATACTTCGATCACATTGTGCTTCAAATTTTGGCCCTCTTTTCCTTTGTCATTCTTTCTAGCTGAAATGGCATTCATCCAGAGTTCATTGTTTTCTAATGTGGAGTTTGGATGATATTTTCAGGTGACAGATTTTGCCTGGTCTCATGATGGACGTATGGCGCTGATATGTTATTGTGATGGTTTTGTCCTTGTGGGGTCAGTAGCAGGACAGCGGTTTTGGTCATCCATGTTGAACCTGGATGGTACTAGCATTACCTGTGGTGTATGGTCACCAGATGATCAGAAGGTGAGCTTGTAAAAGATCCCAGTTCTGTCAATCAGAAAATATCAGCAAACTTTGTTTTTACCAATTTTTTGTAGGGCATTTTATTCATTAAAATGCTGTTTATCTTTGATACTTGATTCAAGATATCATCTGTTCAATGCTTTTTTAAGTTTTGAGAATTTTACATCCATATGCCCCATGAATGAAATTTAGATAAATTCATTGAAACTAACTTGGCATAATTTATAGTAAGTGTACATTAGATATTAAATGGTTGAAAGGAGATTATAAGGTTGTATTTGTTTTTTAATTTCATGGGCACAAGTTTTAAGCTTTTTGCTTTTTAATTATTTCCAAAGATTTGCAATATTATGACACTTATTGGCCACATTATAATGTATTATGCCACATTGTGTTAGTGTTTATGCCACAGCATTATTCATAAAAATGACAAATCCTGAGATAAATATTTTATGTGTGATTGGTATATCACATACACTGCCAGAATTCAATTAAAATGTCATGACCAGTCATCATTTTCTGTTAGTGGATATATATTAATAATCAGTTAATTGTCTACATGATGTCATGCTTAAACCAGGGGTATTGTTTAATAGCCTTTAGTTTGTAACTATAATAATAATAATAATAATAATAATAATAATAATAATAATAATAATAATAATAATAATAACTATTTAAAAAAGAATTAGCTCATTTAATTTAGTCAACTGACCAATCATCAAGGAGGCCTTCTACAGTGACATTTTTTTACAAAATGAGGTGTCTTTAGACAATAATATGCTATTAAAACTAGACAATTGATCTACTGCTACAATAAAATATTACAAGGCTATGAGAGTGGTGTAGAATTGGATTTTGATTAAAAAAAATGATCACAGATGAAATAATTGCTTAATTTATTATTTCTTTAAAAGTAACCAATGATGGATCCACGCATTTGATTGTATGAACACTGTACTACAGTAATAAAACTTGTTTTTCAAAAGAAATAGTTTGATAAAAAGTGAAATCCAGATTAAGATGGAATAAAGAAGAGAAAAATCTGTATGTAGTTAATTTTGTTTTTCTGATAAAAAGCAGAATGCCATTTTCAGCTTACCATCAAACAATCCTTGTCATTGACATTGTTCTCCAAAATGGCAAATAAATGAAAAAAAGTTGCCACCAAAAAGGAAGTTTAAAAATCTGCAGAGTATTGTATATAAAGTTTTTGCATCTGCAGTTTGGTTTCATGTAGGATTGCTTTATGCAGTTATTTTGCTTTCTGTGCTTGACTGTTGAAGGATTATAATTAATTCCTCAGGTAATGTTTGGCACAACGGATGGCCAAATAATTGTGATGAACTCTACTGGTGCCATGGTATCTCAGGTTACTATTCATGATGGAATGGAGATCTCCACAATGGCCTGGTCATGTGAGAAATTCAACATGGAAGAAAATGATGCCAATAAAGACAGCAGCATCCATGTGTCTCCTAGAGAACAAGGTAATTCCTATGATAACAGCCCAAGGTCATACTGATATCTGACCTAAGATTAACTCTTTCTCTATTTTGATATAAAGTACAACTTCAAGAAATTGAATGGTTACAGGGCCAAAATATTTTGTATTAAGGACCCATTAGCTTATGATTTTATTTTAATAGCAACTTTAATAGCAATTAAAGCAATTAAAATAGCAGTTTTAATTTACTAGCAAATCTGTTGAACAAGATAGTAAATAATATAATATTGACCTCGTGGTTGTGTCAGGGGTCAAGGTCTTGATTTCAGTTTTTGTGTGTACTGGCTTATGAGCATAGTAAGTCCATAATATTATGCATGTGTATGGACTTCATCAAATACAGTTTGCAGATGTATTAGAACAATACCTTCAGTAGTGTCACTCATTTTATTTTGTAAGGATTTTCCTGTGTCAAGGAAAAGTTTACTACTTCCTCATCCCTTTGCCAAGCAGATGCAGATTTGCAAGTTGAGAATAAATCCACATGCATTTTTTCCCTCTAAACATCTAGCATGCATCAACTTTCGGTCCTTTCTGTTTATTGTGTCTAATTGAGTCAGTAAAGAACATTTTGCAGAGAAAGCAGTCTTCAAGTTGTTACATGATGAAAGATTAATACTGTAATGGTCAAGCATGAGAAAATATTAGGTTTGAAGTGATGGCAACAGGTTTGTAATTGTTTGATACATGTACTTGGTACAAATATATGAGACATTGTACAAGGTAATGTTGGCTTATTTCCTTGAGAAATTGCTGTTTCACACCTAGCCCTTGATTTCCTAATGCTATTTACATTTACATTGATACTTTTCAGTAATTTAAGCATCATTTTATTGTGAAAAAGTTTTCTCTTTCATTGTACTCTCAAACATCTTTAGGAACTAGATATTAAGAGCTAGAGATTATCAGAATTTTGTAATTTTTTCAGCTACTCTTTACCAGAAAACAGTGTGTTCTTTTTCTCTAAATTACATAAAAGCATGTGTAGTAATGGATGATATTGACTGTTGAGAATCATAATTGTGGGATTACTGAGTTCTGATCCATCATTAAATATAATGACCATTTCTAGAACTTTATCGATTTTAGGGTCAAAGTTCACATGACACTGAGAAAGGAGAAACGGTGTTTACACAATAACTTGAGGTTTGATATTTTTTCTCATCTTAGAGCACAAGCTACTTCATCATTTAATTTTAAATTATGTTATAAAAATTATGCAAAGACTTAAGGGCATAGACCCATAAAAAAGACTTTAAGTTCACATATCTTTTATTACCATGCATTTTTTGAAGAAAAAAAATGATTCTATGATAATTTGTTGACTGAAATTTGGGTGAGAGGTGAGAGTCCAGCAGGATGTAACTGTGATGTTTTGTACCCAGCATTCCTACATGTGTTTTTCACTAACATTAATTGAATTTAATATAATATAATTACTAATGTCCATAATTATGCAAATTTATTATTAAAAATGAAAATTATGTTAAATTTGAAAATAGTTGAATGTTCAGTAAAACAATAAAATAGTCTAAAGTTTAAAATTGATATTAAAATAACAGTTTCTGCACATAAGTATTAAAATCACAAAAAGTTTGTAACAAGTGGTAAAAATATATGAATGGAAAAGAACAGTCTTATGTATAAGCTGATAGGCAAATAGAAAAGTATTTACAATTAGTCAGAGTAATTACTGTGTTATTATATTTTTATATTGAGTGAAATCTAAATTGTTATAGTCATTTTCTCTTAGTATGTTATTTTTTAACATAAATAATTTTACTTGCCCACCATATTATTATCTCTTTGTCAGGAGTTTGGGTCTACATTTTATTTATTTTTTTTTTTATTCATGACATCACATGAAGGCCACTTCTAAACAACACTTTATAAATAAATTGCCAGTTCTGTTTTGTGTTTGTATTCTAATCCACATGTAGTTTGCCATTTTGCCAAGAATTCTGGGCAGCTACTGATCCAGGTTAGTAGCAAATATAAATTATTTTTCTCATGCAGTGTATTATAATTATGATATATATATATATATATATATATATATATATATATATATATATATATATATATATATATATATATATATATATATATATATAACTTTTATGGTGTGTAATATATAAATTAAACTTTTATGCTTATGCTTTTTTGTCATTTTTATTAGGAAATATTAAGCTTATATGACTGTTGGTATATATGGGCTAATAAATTTTCTGTAAAACTAGTTGTTTCCATTATTTCAATAGTCCCATTGCTAGTTAATTTTGATATCAGTCCAACATTGTTATGTAGGAGGAGTAGTGAACATTCAGCAAGACAAGTACATTTTTTAGTCTACTTGTCCTTCTGGCTACAAAGAAATTTATGTTAAATTCTAAGTCTGCAAGTGGTGGTTTTGAAGAATTTTTCAGTATTGATGAAATCTTTTTGGGAGGTTTCCAGATAACACCTAACAGTACTGGGGGAAAATGGCAGATATCATAGCAGTTGTTCCTTGGAAGTGGAGATCCTTCATGTCCTGTAATAGGACCAGAAACCATCCATCATTCTTGTCTAATCTAGTAGCAGATAGCCCCTCAAGACCCTTTCCTCCTATGTGATTTTTCTAGGAAAATTGATTTTATATGGAAGATTGACAGATGACCTTGTCTTTAGAACTTTGATGTTTGAGCTGATGGAGTGTGCTTGCATTTATGAGCTGCACTAAATTATCTATTAGCTCTATATTAGCTAGCTTACACATTACACATATCTCTCCCCCCCCCAATTGCCATGTGCAGAAGAACCTTGTATTCGTGTGCTGCATTTCATTGCATAACAGCTATCTGGTGAAGATACTAATTTGCATTTGTTTCTTAATAGTGCCTTTCCAGTATTTACCTGCAACATTCTTGCTCATCCAATGTCTTTTATATTCTACAGTCCACTATCTAGTTTTGCCACTTCTGTGTGTGTGTGTGTGTGTGTGTGTGTGTGTGTGTGTGTGTGTGTGTGTGTTAGAATTTTATTCACTATCTAGTTTTGCTACTTCTGTGTGTGTGTGTGTGTGTGTGTGTGTGTGTTAGAATTTTATCAGAGCTTTAGCAATTTTTCAATCACATTGCTATGATGTCTCATTGTGTAAGTTTATAGTGATGTCTTGCACTGGAGCATCATGCCACAGATATGTAGCATATTAATGTCCCACCCAGTCACATTTATCCTGATACATGGCTGGCCAGTCTGAACACTAACCCCTTCATGGTGAGCACCAGTCAAGGCAGATACTAGTATCATTTTTAGAAATCTTTGGTATGACTCAACTAGGGTTTGATCCCACTGCCTCCCACATCTACACTCTAACCAAATTGGATATAAGTAGAAAATTATGGCATATCTTAGTATATACAGCATATCTGCTTCTTATGTACATTGCTAAACCAATGTTTTAACACATTGCACTTAAATTATTCCTGCTGTCCATGGTTGAACAATTTTTCTTGCACCCAACAATCAAATTTACAGGAATAGAACAAAAATAAAAAGAATATAATGTGGCAGTCATGAACTGATGTACCTGAAATTATTAATAGTTTTGTAGTTACTCTCTTATACATGGCATTCCTAGAAAGTATGGGGAAACAATAATTTCTGTCCTATACTATATACATCTATTACAAATTCTGATCTGAAATGCACAATGCACATGGCTGATGTTTAACTTTGAAGCATAGTGGACATTTTTCTCTAGACAATCTTAATTAATTGATGCTTTTGAATGGAAACTGAATAGGTGATCAATCTCAATTTTGTACAGAACTACCATTTATGCCTCAGACAGTTTTATCTGTTTCAGCCTCATTCTGGTATCTATATCAGGTGTTATGTAGTACTCAGTGCAGTAGTGAACTGTCAATATCCCATATCAGTTTGACCAACAACACTCCAACTAGTCATTCCAATTTAATATCAGTAATGCACTGTAATAGCAGTTGCCTTTGTGTAGGTGGTGATTTCCAGAAGGAAAACATGCTGACCTTGTGAAGAGAATTCATTCTCCCATTAGAGTGCACATGTACCAGAAGATTCTTGAATTTATCAGTTTGATACAGTATAAGCTGATGTGCTACTCCCTCCCTTCAGGTTCACTTCATCCTCCCACATGTCAGTCAAGGTGAATGAGGAGAAAGAGAGCTGGTCATTTGATAGAGTAGTAAATGAGATTTACTATCTCTTGCCCAGTGTACTGCATTCCAAGCATTCAGGTTCTGATGCCTCTAAAATTCTTTCCAATTTGGAAAAACTTTCTGGGGCAAATTCTTAACCAGATTCTTTTATGCACTCAGTTAACATTCAGCTTTCTCAAGGTTTTGCAAGGGCCAAGAGTTTGTAAGGATAAGTGGTGATTTATTTCACCATCTTTCAATATTGTTACCATTGGTTACTGCATTTAGCTACAAGGTTCATACCCCTTCCTGGAGCACTGAACTGCCCACTTTGGTACAGTAAGTTGCTCAGGTGGGCATTTCTACAAAAAACCCATTTCAAGGCTGCATTAGTCAGGCCCTAAAAAGGTGCACTGCAAAAGCCCTGTGAGGAAGTTTACAGGCTCATAGCCTTTCCTTAGGACAAGTGTGCACAGCCCTGGGTACTTGCTTCCTCTATTGTAAAATGTGCACAGCCCTGGGTACTTGCTCCCTCTATTGTAAAGTGTGCACAGCCCTGGGTACTTGCTTCATCTATTGTAAAGTGTGCACAACCCTTGGTACTTGCTCCCTCTATTGTAAAGTGTGCACAGCCCTGGGTACTTGCTTCCTCTATTGTAAAATGTGCACAGCCCTGGGTACTTGTTCCCTTTATTGTAAAGTGTGCACAGCCCTTGGTACTTGCTCCCTCTATTGTAAAGTGTGCACAGCCCTGGGTACTTGCTCCCTTTATTGTAAAGTGTGCACAGCCTTGGTACTTGCTCCCTCTATTGTAAAGTGTGCACAGCCCTGGGTACTTGCTTCCTCTATTGTAAAATGTGCACAGCCCTGGGTACTTGTTCCCTTTATTGTAAAGTGTGCACAGCCCTTGGTACTTGCTCCCTCTATTGTAAAGTGTGCACAGCCCTGGGTACTTGCTCCCTTTATTGTAAAGTGTGCACAGCCCTGGGTACTTGCTCCCTCTATTGTAAAGTGTGCACAGCCCTGGGTACTTGCTCCCTCTATTGTAAAGTGTCCCATTTCCATTGATTGCCAAAGTGCTAGGCTGAGCCACTTTTAAAGGCTTGGTCTGCTGTATGAAAGATGGTGACCAACTTCGTTTTGGGGGATTTAAATTTAAGATACCCCATGTTCCACTAATTGAATCTAGAGCAATTAAAGGAAGAGTTCTGCAGAAGAGAGAGGATGTTAAATGACCAATGTCTGGCCTTTTACTCCTAGATTTTCAGGTTTACAAGAAAGGAGGAAAGTTCCATCTAATTATTGACCTTTCCTCCTTAAACAGATTTCTGCTGTAGATACTGACCATAGCTTCAGTCAATTTGACCTGGTGACTGAGCAGTCTCCATCAATCTTCAGATTGCCTATTTCCATATCCCTATCTTTCCTCCAAACAGAAGGTATGCAGTTATGCTTGGCCAGGGTCTTCCAATAAAGTTAGATTTCCACCATTTTCTAGAAATTTTAATATAGGTATAGCCCCAGGTTAGCATTACAGTTATACATATTTAAGACAAAATGTGGAACAAGTTGGTTCATGCATTACTTATATTCATAATTACGTCATGTAAAATAAATTTTTACTCAAGGCGATAAAATTATAGAGACAATTTAAGTATGAATAGGATGTGACTTGAAATTTCCAGTATATTTGGTTGTACTCTGTGATGTGCATAATTAACACGGAAATGGAATTGTGGTGTTGAGCATGCAGTCCTGGTGAAATGATGATTTATCACAGACTGGTTTTGTGCAAAAGTCTAAATAAACCACAGCCTAATCAGGTGTGTACTCATTTGAAATAGGTCTATAAATTAAATTCAGTGGATGGAGATTTTGTTAAGAACTATAATCAATGATCTTGACTGACATTTAGATTTACATCGTAGCTTCCAATATGCCTAATACTGGATTGAATTATTAGCAGAAGAAAATGTCTTTAAGCCAGGATTTTTGTAGGTTATTGTTTCTTTCATTAAACATGATTTTTTTATTGGTTATTGTGGCTCATCAATCGTGGACTCCAGACAAAAAGTCAGGATTATGACTTTCAAATTTTTATGCCTTGTACCAAATTTGGTTTGAATCCTGGACACCATTTCATAAAACAATGTACAACTAAGATTTTCTTAAGTTTTTATATCTGTATTTGTATGTGTTTATGGGTGTTTCAGTCACTGACAAGAATTGTGAAAATTTATAATAAGTTTCTTTTACTTTTTTATGTAACTTTTTTGCAAGCCCTTGACAGTGTAAAGTTTTTCATAAATTTATTTATTGAGAGCAAATGTCTTAGTGAGAGTGTTATTTTGAGATACCCTGACATTCCAGTATATACTGTGTGGTGGGTCTTTCTCTCAGCAAGTTATTTTTAGACATATTTATAAATGTTCTCTGTAAAAAATAATATGTAACAATTTTTATGCATATGGTACTTTGTTGAATAGTCCAAAAAACAAACATGACACTAAATCACTAAGTTTAATGAAATTTTGTCTAATTCTTGGCATAAATAAATACGCTTATATTTTTAGTATGTCAGGGTCAGGAAGTGCTAATATTCAGAGTTATTGCATCCAGTGTGACATAGAATATTTTGATGCTAGTAAAGAGATTAAAAATATAAACCATTGGACTGCATTCTTTTCCATAGCATCTATTCATTATGCAAAACATTTGTTTCCTTTTTTACATAAGATGATGACATTTCCACTCATTATGGTAGTGGAACCAGTCCTTAATAAATTCATGTGAAAAAAATGGAAACAGTCCTTACTGTAAATGATGATCATTATTGTAATCATTGTCAGAAAAATTATTTGTGTCCTCAAGAAACTGGAATTGATGAATTATTTAATTATTCAATAAAAAAAAAACTTGGCAGCTAAAACAAGAAAGCAGTGCAGTATAAAAGAGACATCCATGTCATGGAAAAATATTTAAAATGGAAAGTATTTTTTAAAAAAATCTTGGCAATGATTATATGCAACATCTGTACAGTTTAGTTCTAATTGGATATTGCACAAAATTTCATTTCAGCATGATGATTAGACAGACTACTATACTATTCTCACTGGTTTATTATGATTCCATAGTGAGATTAATGACTTATTCCTGCTTGTTTATGTTCCTGTTTACATTGAAATTACTTATTTATACAAAGGCAATGATTTCTAAAAGTAACAAATGCTGGGATTAAAAAATTGCTGTATCCATGCAAACCTGAGCAAATTATTAATAATTATTATAGTCGTATGTACATTTTACTTGTATTGTGTGATTAACCTTTGTCTATAATTGAGGGTAGGAGGATAGGAGTTTGAGCCTACATTACTTTTATCATTTTTATTAAACATGTTTACTTGGGTTTGAGTTTTAGATACAGCCTTGATTCTGACCTTTGAATGTTCTTTACAGTTTGATGGAGATTTCCATTAAGAAAACAGAGTATTTTCAGAAAATGTTTTTTGTGACACAGGTCAGATGGTGATCCATACAAGTATGTCAGCATCAGAATTATTCACTTTTATCAAAATATATGTAGTTGAATCATTCTTATTGTTGTATTCATTTTTAATTGGACAGGATTTATTTATTTAAATTATTCATTGGAATTACAAAGTGTTTATTAAAACTTTAAGAATAAATCACTATTTGGGATTATTGTGAGTTCTTTAAAAGACATTCTGGATTACATCATTGTGATGCATCAAAACTGTTGACATGTCAAAACATTTAAGACTGTTACTACATCAGCACATTCATAATTAGAATTTATTTGGAACATCACTGGAATTCATTTGGAACACTATACTTTTGAAATTTTTATAGAACTTTTAGGAATTGTTGGGATTTGATTCACAATACTGTAAGTTGCTCTTTGTATTCTAGGGAAATAAATTGTTTGTTGAATTTTCCAACATTTTGCTCTTTTTGGTTACTTAGTTTAAGACCATAGAGTTGTAAGCTATCTCCATACATCAGGTATAATTTGACCACAGAGTATAAAGTTCCTGATAACAAAATTTGATTGAAAAATAATTTAAACTAAACATTAAGATAACTATGTCCAAATCTGTGGAGATGGTTGTTCACTCAAGTACACGGAATTCAGGTACTAATAATTATCAATTAGCATGCAATCAGATAGAAATTCACAGGAAATCAAAAGAATCAGATGTAAAAATGTCAAATTATTCTGATACACCAGCTTGAATTATATTTTCTTCAGGATTCTATTTCAATTCTGTAGCTGTCTGCAGAAAAATTATGTTCTTCCCTTTTTCCAAATAATTTTCATTTGCTTGATGTATTTACTGAACATGTCTCTTTTAATAATCAAATTGTATATTTTTTTCAATGAGGACATTCAGACATCTCAAAACAGGGGCTCTTGATTCGTTATTTATTTCAGAGCGTTGCTACTTCATTTCTTAATATGCATTGTTTCTTTGAGTGCACAAGTTTACAAAGATAATGTTATCAAAAAGCAGAAAAAAAGAAAGAGGAAAAAAAAGAATGTTCATATGGAAAGAATGTGCATATAGGAAAAATCTGCAAAGAATATGCATATAGAAATAATGTGTAAAGAATGTGCATATGGAAAGAATGTGCATATAGGAAAAATCTGTAAAGAATATGCATATGGAAATAATGTGTAAAGAATGTGCATATAGAAAGAATGTGTAAAGAATGTGCATATAGAAATAATATGTAAAGAATGTGCATATAGAAAGAATGTGTAAAGAATGTGCATATAGAAATAATGTGTAAAGAATGTGCATATAGAAATAATGTGTAAAGAATGTGCATATAGAAAGAATGTGTAAAGAATGTGCATATAGAAATAATGTGTAAAGAATGTGCATATAGAAAGAATGTGTAAAGAATGTGCATATAGAAATAATGTGTAAAGAATGTGCATATAGAAAGAATGTGTAAAGAATGTGCATATAGAAAGAATGTGTAAAGAATGTGCATATAGAAAGAATGTGTATAAAGAAAAAATGCAACAAATGTGCAAATGGAAAAACATGCAAAAAGTGCATATGCAAGTAATTTGCATACAAGAAAAAAATGTGCAACAAATGTGCACATGGAAAGAATGTACATACAGAAAGAATGTGCATTTGGAAAGAATGTTCATATAGAAAGACTGCACACAGAAAGAATGTGCTTACTGGATGGTATTTAAATGCTCTTCAGCATAGAAAATTGAAATGATTATTTATTTCTGATGCTTTGAGATCGATGATGAGTATGTGTGCTACTTTCACCCTTATAATTTATTGTCTCAGCTTTATTCAGATAAACTGAGTGGCCCAGTGGTCTAAAGCGATGTCTGTTACGAATCACTGCCATCTCACCTCTGTCTGTGTGGGTTCGAGTCTAGGATTAGGGTGAATGTGGATATGTGAGAAAGCTTGTTAGTAGCTTCTCATGGATCGGTGGTTCTTTCCGGTGATTTCTGTGATTTCCTGATTTCCGGTTTTTCCTCCACCATTAATACTGGCTGCCATGAATAGCCTATCGTGTGCTGAAAAATGGCGTTAAGCCCAACAACAACAACAATATTCAGCTAAAAATGCACAAAACCAAGACAGTTTAGTTTCCTTCGTCAACCTCCAGTGGTCTTTACTTAATAATTATAACAAAGTTTTCCTTTAAAAAAAATTCAATAATTTTAAAACATGTATTAAAAAAGAAATAAATATACAAATTCATAGAATTTCAGAAAATTTAATCATGTCATCTACATATAAATAGAAGTATGATCATTAAATTACATTTTTCTGCCTCAAGCGGTTTATGCTTCATCTAGCAAACAATTTTTTTTTCTTTAAAAATGTCCAAATTGAAATAGTAATAAAATGTGTTATAAAGAAACTTAATTAAAGATTGCTGTAACGACTGGACAATCTAATCAGGTCATATATGAATGCATACAAAAATGCTAGTTTAAATTCATTTCTTTATGTTGGATGGTTCATGCTATATACTGTTTGTAAAAATCATCTTGACAGACAGACATACACACAAAAGTGTGGACATTCTTATATGCTGGACCAAATCAATATGCCTTCACTGACTGACATATGCAAGTGAAGTTCATTTCACTTGTTTATGTACATACATATATACCTATTTTGATCAAGATTTCATTGCCATTTACTTATTTTGATAACCTTTATCAGTGGATAGCATGATTATGGTGGAAACAACAGATAGGAAGGTAATTAACTCAATAAATAGATCTGTTATTTAATAATTGTAAATATGAAATTTATAGTTTATTGAATTTCATTTATGTATTGCTACCTAGACACAATTTTAAAAATATTTTTTGTTATGTGATTAAAATATATTAATCAGTTGCAATGATTAACTTTATCCTGTATTGAGAGATTTCATGAAGTGCTTATATGTATGAGAGAGAGAGAACAGAGGAAGAAAAAGAAAGAGAGAGAGAACAGAGAGAGAGATGGAGAGCAGAGAGAGAGAGAGAGAGAGAGAGAGAGAGAGAGAGAGAGAGAGAAGAGAGCACAGAGAGAGAAAGAGAGAGCACAGAGAGTGAGAGAGAGAGCACAGAGAGAGAAAGAGTGCAAAGTGAGCACAGAGAGAGAGAGAGAAGAGAGAGAGAGGAGAGAAGAGAGAGAGGAGAGAAGAGAGGAAGGAGAGAGAAGAGAGAGAGAGAGGAGAGAAAGAGAGAGAGGAAAGAGAAGAGAGAGAGAAGAGGAGAGGAGAGAGAAGAGAGAGAGAGAGGAGAGAGAGAAGAGAGAGAGGAGAGAGAAGAGAGAGAGAGAGGAGAGAGAGAAGAGAGAGAGAGGAGAGAGAAGAGAGAGAAGAGAGAGAGAGGAGAGAGAAGAGAGAGAGGAGAGAGAAGAGAGAGAGAAGAGAGAGAGGAGAGAGAAGAGAGAGAGGAGAGATGAGAGAGAAGAGAGAGAGGAGAGAGAAGAGAGAGAGAGAAGAGAGAGAGAGAGGAGAGAGAAGGAGAGAGGAGAGAAAGAGGAGAGAGAGAGAGAGAGAGAGAAGAGAGAGAGAGAGAGAGAGAGAGAGAGAGAGAGAGAGAGAGAGAAGAGAAGAGAGAGTTAGCACATTTGGAGACAATCCCCAGTGTACAGAGATCTACGTCACATCCCACTGAATGAGACATAATTTTATTCCAAGATTTGATAAGCATAAAAAGGGAGGCAGTGTTGAAGCATGAATGAATGGTGCATTTTTTTCTCAGGTTTTTTTTATTGCAATGTAAATAATTGAAGCAAAAGTGAAATTATAACCCAAATAAAAACTTTATTCTTAATATTCCAACAAAAATCAGGTAAGTTCACAAGGTTGTAGGTGATACAAAGGATTACTGTTACCTTCTCATGCCAGCATATAATGCTGGTTTGTCATTGGAAATGACAGCATGAAAACCTCTAAGTATTTAAAGGAAACAAAAGTCAGTAAATGTAGTGATGTGGTTAGATAACCAGTTAATATAGATAAGTAAAGAAGCATAGTTGTTTCCTTCAATAAGTAAGTTATATTCGGGATATTCACTGACTCTGCAATCTCTTTCTCTCAGAAATGAACACAACCATTTATGCAAACACACAGTCATGGCTTTCTGATTAAGCAGAAAAGACAAGCTGCCTGGGGCAGAAAAATGTATTAAAAAAATCTGAATTTGTCAAAAAATGTATGTGTTAGGTAAACAAAACGATAAGATCATGGAATTGTTGTTCTGATATTTCTTGGTCATTATATTTTTACTGGTGTTCTTGTCACCATCTTCATCACTGTCTGTCCTTTGTAAGTACAGTATGTTGCAGGTGCCCTATTACATTTTTCCGAGCTGGAAACTACCTCTCTTACAAAAGAATAGCTTACACAAAAGTTTATTATTTGCTGTACAAAATGTTCTATGGATATCTTTGTTAAACACATAAGATTGCACATGATTTTCTTATTCTAAAAATTTAGAAAATTTTTTGTATAAACTTTCATTCCTTCATGAAGTGGGGTTCAGACGTTCTTCAGTGGTAATTGATAGTAAGATGAATTTTGAAGGTTATGAAAATTGCAAGTTACAATT
The DNA here is from genome assembly GCA_016746295.1 of Potamilus streckersoni. Classification (NCBI taxonomy): domain Eukaryota; kingdom Metazoa; phylum Mollusca; class Bivalvia; order Unionida; family Unionidae; genus Potamilus; species Potamilus streckersoni. The sequence continues at coordinate 294,823 of JAEAOA010001233.1, forward strand.
GCATCAAATTTTGTTGGATGGCAGTTAAAATCAAACTTAGCATTGAACTCTTTAATGTATAACCTCTTAATAAATTCTAAATGAAGTAATTAAAAAGTTACTGAGCAGAAAAGAACTTTTTATCTACTTTGAAGTCACACAGGGGCTAGAACTCCAAAAATGTTTGTTGGAAAATAGTGAAAATTGAATCTTTTTTAGATCTTCACAAGTTAAAGCTTTGCATCAGGTATGGTTTGAATCCACAAGTCTTTAAATGTTATTGAGATGGAGTGAAGTTTATGGGATGGGATGGGATGGGATGGGATAGAATGGGTAGACATGGGTAATACTGTATGCAACTCCCATAGATATGGCACAGTTTTAAGACAGTAAATAGCATTCAATAAAATATTAATTTCTTTATTTCTGTAATTATCTTGTGTAAAATTAGTACTGTAATTATTCTAATTTAGGTGCTCTTTTAGCACGTTTATGTAGGAGTGCTTATGATAGATGTGTTTTAAGGGGTTGCAGATTTGATGATACCATCTTTCAAGATATTTTCAATGATAAAAATTACGTTGTTTTTTATATGTGGGTGAAATATTCAATTTTGTTTTCCATTTTTCTATTTTAATAATGATTTAATGAATATTAATTGTATTGAGATCCTAATGAAAACATCTAATTAATAGACATTCCTTTGAAAACTTACATCTAATTAATAGGCATTCATTTGGAAATTTATATCCAGTTAATAGACTTTTCTTTGGAAACGTACATCCAATTTAATAGATCTCATTTGGAAACTTACATCTAATAGACCTTCCTTTGGAAACTTACATCCAATTAATAGACCCTCCTTTGGAAACTTATATTAATTAATAGACCTTCCTGAAGAACTTGCATTTAATGAACGGATCTCCCAGCAGAAGCATAATCTAGTTAATCTCCTTGTGGGAATTTGCATCTAATTAACAGACCTACCTGTATTCTGTAGTTTACACAGATATATCTGTAGTGCAAGTCACATGACAAAACCAGCAATTGATAAAAATCAAAGACATTGAGGACTATCATACATGTTAAACCCATCTTACTTTTTTATACTTCTTGAATGGAAACTCATATCAACACAGGTTTTCACTCAGATTTCTTATGATGTCTTCTAACTCAGTGTGACATCCAATATGGCAGTCATCTTTAAAATCTTTTTTTTTGATACTTTACTAGAATGGGAGTCAGAAGACTTTTTATGTCTAGTTGGTCCTAAATAAAAATGATACTGAAGTGAATATTGTATAACTGTACCATGACCATCTTAAAAATTTTGTTGATTTTGCTCCTTTTTGATGGATGTTTGTATATACATTCAATTTTCAGGAGAAGACTTTCTAATGATGTTTAGTTGGTCCTATATTAAAATAGTATTTCTCTGACATTCAGTATGGCTACCATGGCAGCCATGTTGAAAATTTCATTATTGCTACTCATCCACTGACCTTTATTTCTGCACTGATGCCATTGGGGTTGTTTGATATCAGTTTGGTTTTTTTTCATCACTTAGATCTCCATACCATATGCATTGGAAGTTATGTTGAGGTGATCAACTAAGACAGCCAGTTCTTTTTCATCTCCTGCTAAACCATCAATATCATCTGAGAAGCAAAGGTTAGTGATTGTTCTTCCTCCAGAGCTGACAGTGCCCTTGTGGTCATGCAAGGCATCTTCCATGATTCTTTCCAAGAAAATTTAAAGAGTGTAGTTGACAGGTTACATCCCTGTCCTACTCCAACTGTTGTTCAAAATCAATCTTCTCTGCTGTCATTGATGAGGACAGCATTGGTGGCTTTGTCATAGAGGTGCTCAACTACCTGCACCAGGTTTGAACTGATGTTGTACTTACTTATAGTTGCCTATAAGGCTGCATGCCATACCCTGTCAAAGGACATTTTGAAATCTATAGAGACATGGTATAGATATTGATGATACTGAAGGTATTTCATGCAAAGGAGTCTGAGATTGAAGATTTGTTCTGTAGTGCACCTTCCAGCTCAGAAGCCTGCCTTCTCTTCAGCAATAATTTTCTGCTAGAGGCTTTAGTCTTTTGAGAATTATCTTCAGCATGGCTTTGTTTGGGTGACTGATCAAACTAATGGTTCTGTAGTTTGGGCATAGCTGTAGGTTTCCTTTCTTGGGGAGCATGATGACCAAGGATTGATCCCATGTGGTTGTCCATTCTCCTGTCTGCCATGTCATGTTGCAAATTGTTGTTGGGACTGTGACTATTTCTTTTCCTCTTGCTTGAATGAGCTCTGCTGGTATGTTGTTAATGCTGGCTGACTTTCCTTTCTTTAGTGACCACACTGCAGTTTCTACTTCTTCACGAAGAATAGGATTGTCAATTTTTTCTTCCTAAAGGCAATTTAGTGTTGTTGGATCTTCTTTGGTCTTATGATTGTACAATTTTGTGGGCAGTGATACAGTCCTATAGGATCCATACGGGATGAAATAAGATGCTCCTGCCTCCACAAGTCTCACAATCATACAGGCCTATGCATCCATGTCTAACTATGATGGCAATGAACTGGAGAATTTTTATAAACAAATACAAAATGTGACTGACAATTCACCCAAGAAGGACATTCTGTTTGTATAAAGAGACTAGAATATAAAAGTGAGAGTTGATTCACAGACAGACTTGCAAAGCACCTGCAGAACCTTCTGCAATGCAGTAAGAAATGAAAGAGGACTCAGACTCTTGGAGTTTGCTGCCTACAACAGTCTTGTCCTAGCCATCACATTCAGCCTTCATAAAGCATCGAGAATAGGGACCTGGCACAGTCCAGATGGACATCACAACCAGATTGACTACATCTTGGTCAAAAAATGATTTGGCACAGGACTAAAAATCATTAGAACACAAAGTTTTCCAGGAGAAGATATTGGAAGTGACCATGAATTATTAATGACAGTGTTTCACCTCCACCTGAAAATGATCAAAAAGCTTAACCAACCAAGAATCAGACTGAATTGAGAGTATAAAAATTGAAAGATCCAAAAGTCACAGATGCCTTCCATGTAATGATAGGTGGTAAATTTGCACCTTTATAACCCTGTACAGCCAAGACACTGACCTAGAGTCCTTAACAACCAGATTCAACACAGCTATGACAAACACAGCTAGTGAGATCATTGGCAGATATTGTTGAACAAAGAATCCTTGGGTTACAATAGATGTCCTTGAACTATGCGACAAAAGAAGATAACTCAAGAAGGGAAAAAGAGATCATGAAGTAGCTAGAAAATACAGAGAGATAAACAACACGATCAGGAAAAGCATGAACAAGGCAAAGGAATCAAGGATAGAAAGACAATGCTGCAAAAGACAATTTGAGTAGAAATGACAGCAAAATTGCATATCAGCTGGTGAAAGATCTCACAACCCATAAACAAGGGAAAACTACCACCACCCAAGGAAAATCAGGAATATGCCTCACAGAAGATCAAACAATCCTCATGCAATGGAAAGAATACTGATCAGTCCATCATAAATTTTTAATATTAATGACTATGTGTAGTAACTTTGATTTGTTACCCTCATTATGTTAACTATATTGCACATATGAAATATATAGATGAGATGAGTGGGCTTTTTGTATGAGGACTTGCATGTAGTGGCTAATCAAGGTAATTAATGATGCATGAATTTTATGCTAGTGCTACATGCTGCCACTCTAAGGATGTTCAGATCCTGTGATTTTTACATAGTAAATTCTGGCTTCTGAGGAAGAACAATGACAAATGCTTCTAAAGCAGATTTTAAAAACAATGATTTAAAACAAAATATTGCTTACATTGTTCTCTAATTATTATTAACTCATTATGGTATATTTTATATCATAGAAAAGAATTTCCTTTGATATTATTTCTGTATCTTTTATGCCATGTAGTTAGGTTTTTCTTTGGTTGGTTTAATCATTGTTTTTTTGCATGCACAATCTGGTTATATAGTGCCAAGTGAAGTTTTTTTTTGTTGAAAGATTACAATTTGAAGGGTAATGATAAAAAAATTGCCCACAAATAGTATTTAAAAATTGGGCCAGCATTGTGTTGTCAAGAAAACTTAAGGTGAGAAAATTAGGCATTTGTTAAACTTGTTTTATTTTTTATTCACCTAGCCAAAGACCAAGCAAGCTTGTTGTGAGTCTGTGTATCTATCATCCATTGTGGATCTGTCATCAGTCATCCATATTCCATCCACCAACACTTGTGGTCTAGATTCTTTGTTTCAGATCAGATTTTGATCATATATCTTCTGTAACCTTGTATCATGAAAATCTTTGACAAATTTAATTACGAACAACATCTATATGTATTAATAAAGTGGTTTTTCATCTCATTCATATGATTAGTGAACTGACTCATGTGGCCATATTTCTGCTCAGATTATAATCAGATTTGGTATGTAAACTTCTGTCATCATGACTTCCATTATGAGGGACATCCACACATGTTAATGAGATCTGGCATATGATAGGCTGAGTATGTAATCACTCTGCAGGCTATATTTCTGACTAGCTTGCATCTTTAAGGTAAATGGATTGGTTGTCAGTGCTTACAATATATAACCTTTCAATTACTTCTGTTGAAAACCACTCAACTGACCAGTCTATTACAGCAAACATGGTGGCATTAAGGGTTTTTAAATTTTTTCAAATCATGATGAACTACCATAAAATTATGGCTACTGTTACTAAAAATAGACAAAAAACTTTATTGACTTTTAAAGAAAACCATTTAACCATTTCCCTCATAGAGTGTATGGATTTTTTCCCCTTAGCAAAGTTACCCAGTGCAGTGCACAATAAATAGAACACCTCATATCTATTCTACTGCACATGCGTGGGCCTGTTAAGCAGTGAAGTGTATGTTACGTTTAACAGCGATTTTTACCATTTTATGTTTTTGGTACACATACACTTTATAGGGGAAAGATTTAAGAGTAAAATCCGGTCATTAAGGCTGTATAATTATTTTCACAGACGATTTTTTATGTGCTTTAAAATCTTGAAAGAACTTGTTCACTGTCAAGTCAGTGAAGCTTCATGACCAATCCTAGCTGCCAATTCTCATACTCGAAATTTACAAGTTTATTTTCTGTGTCTGAATCACTAAATTAGCTGAATTTGATAATTTATAAAAGCTAATGGCTTCCAACATCAGTATTAGAGCCTTTAACTCAGTTATTGAAGCTTTCATAGTTGTGATTCTAATCATGAAAACTAGTAAATACTTTAATGAAATCTGCAACCGCCATTTTGGAGAGTGGAGAATATGAACCAGTTACTTTAAATAGCAGATTTCGATCAGAGCATAAACAGCGACCACATAATCTGACGTAATGAATGTGGTATCTAATAGGGGGTTTTCACAAAGGTGGTGCTATGAAAACCTGCTCAAAATGAGTAATGTTTACAGGAGTCGTCAAAAGGCACTAATATGCGAATCAACAGACATCAAAAGTTGCTTATATGCAAATGGAGTAGAGGCTTCAAAAGGCACTTATATGAGGTAAAGGCTTAACAGACCTCAATCAAATTTATGACAAACATCCTGACATGAATGCCTTTAAAATTTGTACAAATTATGCTAATTTGCTATCTGATATATCCACTATATAATTATGGTAATGGTAATAACAAAATAGAAAAACATCTTATGACTTCTCAAAAACTGCAGAACAGAATTTGCTTGAATTTGAAAGACTGCATTGTGGCAAAAAGTACTTTAAAATTTATGTATAAGATACTAGTCAGTCATCAACTATTGCTACCATTATTAAAAATAGAAAAATCTTCAAATAGAATGGACCAAATTTTAAAGAAAGAATCCTGAATTTTGAAATTTTAGCAGATCAGGTCAATACACAGTCAAATACACAATACATCTTCAGTACACAATAAACATATAATAATTTTCAAATAATGATATTGCAAGAACCTCTCTGGAGAATTAGATCCAGTTTAATTGAGAGCGATTAGGGCTAAATAGCTTTCAGATAGATATAATTACAAAATGACGACTACCCAAAATCAAATGTAGCCTTCATTACTAAAAACACAAACATTTGAAATTACATGATCCAAAAAATAATAATGACTTTCAAATTATGTCTATCTATCAGATGAGGTCACCATTACTAAAAATACACTAGACTGAAATTACAGGATCTAAAAATTATGGCTTTCAAATTATGCCAGTCCACCATCATATAATGTCACTATTACTAAATATGAACAAAAATTAAATTATAAGATCTCAAAAATCGTTAAATGAAATTGGAGAAAATTTAGGAAAAAAAATTTGGCATTAAGAGCTTTCAATTCGATGCAAATTATAGCAGTCCACCTTCAAACATGGCAAAATAGATAAACCATGAAATCGTTCTATTTCAAAAATCACATACTTTTGACCTAATTTGACCAAATCTGACAGAAACCAGAGACATAAGGGGCTTTCAGACTTATACAAGTGATGCCAATTTACAACCAACTATGACTACTGATATTTAAAACAAACATTGAAAGAAATAAAAAAAAAATTTGACAGAATTGGACTATTTTGACACAAAGCATCATGCCGTTAAGGCCTTTTTGGTTTGTAAATGATGTCAATGTGTCATCAAATATGAATAGTTTTCATAGCCTATTCAATTAATGACAATAGTTTTTTTATAGAGAAAGCATCCTACTGTTGAGATATCCTGGCTAACTGCTGTTGCATTTGCCATCAAGCATGCTTAATCGTTTATTTAAATTACATTTATTTTTATCAAGTTTCAAAGCTGAAATTTCATCATTACTATTTTTGAAGTGTGTTAATCATCAAACTCTTGCAAACTGTGAGCTGGAAAGTGTATTTGTGTATTTCTGTTGGTGTGTTTGTGGGATTTATTTTGGTTTAATATTCTCCACTCCAAATGCTAAAAATTTTAATTGATCAGAACTTCACGTCTTTTCAGTCTTTTAAAGGTTCTAGATACACATTCATAGCTAATCCTAGTTTTTCAATCCAAAACATGTGTCAGAATGTGCAAAATAAATTAATGAATAAAAATAGAATTACATAATTTAAACCATTTAAAGTGTTATTCATAGGCTTTGTTTGTAGCACTATGGTGATAATCTGGTGAATTATTCAATCTGTTAATTGAATAAATAAATATAAAGGTAAAATTAATATTTTAAGTAATGCAGAGAATATCCTAACATTCCTGTGGTTCAGGTACCATGTTTGATTGGTTTTTATTTTGTTGGGTAAATGCCATTTTTCAGAACATGTCAGGCTACACTTAAAACTCAGGGAGGAACCACCCACTTATGGGAAGCCACTGGTAACCTTTCTCATACACACATTTGTCTAGCTGCACCTAATACATTTGAGATGTGTGATATACCTAGGTGAGTGCCTTTGATCACTCAGCTACCTGGCACCCCTGTTGCATGTTTGATTATTTTATTGTCATGCCTTTTACAGAGAATAGTGCAAGACATAGTGATAATGATGTCAACATTTAAAAGTATATGGTAACCCTTCACAAAAGCTGGTGCAGATCTTACATGCCTTGGGTGTGTATGTGGAAGTGATATATCTAATAGGACCACTAACTTGTTAGCAGATTATAGTGTTGGGAATTCATAATCTGTTAAAAAATTTACAGTGATCCTGTGGATGTTTTGAAAACTGAAAACAACTAATCCTACACTTTGGTCATGAAAAGATTGAGAAATATTTTGGAAACATTGGAAAAGAAGTATATGAAACTACTATGCACTGGAACACAGAAGTGCGATCTTGGCATATTGTCTAACTTTCATTCAATATAAGCCTCATTCAGAAAATCGAATATTGTTACCTAACTTTCGTCAAAGTTATCTACAGTAACTTTGTGGAAATTGACTGAAGTTCTTTTGAAATGGTACATTGGGATCCTGTCTCCTTTAAATTTAACTGTTCTGCTCATAAAACATTTCACCTTGTTCTATTTGATAGTTACTGCTTCCAAAATAATTATATAAAAGTCAAAACTCTAAAGTCATGTGTTTGCATTGACAATTTCTGTACCATGTGAAAGGGGATGACATTTTTTTTTATAAAATTTTTTCTTCTCTTTCTTTCTGATTCTTCCCATTGATCACCTTGATAATTTAAATACTTTCATTTATTCAGTGTTTAGAAGGATGCAGGATACATCATTTTTTGATTATTTATGCTTGCTAAAAAATAAAATGAGCACTGTGGTCTGCTTTTTTAGCTTTTCGTAATACTTTTTAGCTTGGCACAGTATAATTGGTGGTTCTCGAAAATCTGCATCCCGATTTTCTGAATTTTTTTTTTAGAAATAAGGAAAGCGAAAAACAGTATCTGTTTTTTTGTATTGTTGATCACAATTTTGTGATCATATTCTGCACTGACCATGCAATTAAGGTACTTCAACATTAGCAGGTGACTAGCTTTTTCTTGAATGACATCACACATAACAGGAAACTAAACCTTAGTCAAGAGATGTAATGCAATCTCTGATTTTTTGATAGTTAAATGCTTCATCAAGTTTCGCTGTAAATTTCAGGAATTTGGTTGGAGTAAATTTTAGTGGTGTTGATACTCCACAAAAAGCATTACAAGTTTCTGTTTTGAAAATTTTTGTTTATTATTGCTCTTTAAAGAATATGCATGGTAATCAATCTGAGAAAGGATAGATACAGCGTCTGTTGGTGCTTGTACACAAATGCAATCAGCCTAGCAGTCTTTTGACAGATTAAGTGACTTGGATCAGTAAGGTTTGTCTTACTATAATCAATTTTATGTATCCTTTGAGATACTGTTAGCTGCAGTCAGAAAGTATAGATCAGTAAGTTCTGAAGCATGCTAGGAATATTAAATTTAAGGAAGATAACTGAATTCTCCTGATGCTCACTGTTCAGAAAGTCTTAGTTCCTATGAGATATTGACATGCGAAAGAGTGGTCTTTGCTTTTAATTAATCAAATAAGAAGTCTAAATTAGTAGTAAAAAGTAGTATTCAGATGGAAATGAAATTGAGAATAAATGCTTAAGAAATGAGGCTATAACCTTCAACTTGTTACATACTTGCCAGTAGTATAGGTTATAACATTCAGCTTGTCACATACATGCCAGTAATATAGGCCATATAATTCAACTTGTTACATACATGCCAGTAATATAGGCCATATCCTTCAACTTGTTACATACATGCCAGTAATATAGGCCATAACCTTCAACTTCTTACATACATGCCAGTAATATAGGCCATATCCTTTAACTTGTTACATAAATGCCCGTAATATAGGCCATATCCTTCAACTTGTTACATACATGCCAGTAATATAGGCCATATCCTTCAGCTTGTTACATACATGCCAGTAATATAGGCCATATCCTTCAGCTTGTTATATACATGCCAGTAATATAGGCCATAACCTTCAAATTGTCACATTCTTGCCAGTAATATAGGCTATAACCTTCAACTTGTTACATACATAACTTTCCACTTGCTACATACATGGCAGTATAACATTCAGGTTGTCAATACTTGCTAGTAATATAGGCTATAACCTTCAACTTGTTACATACATGCCAGTAATATAGGCTATACCCTTCAACTTGTTACATATTTGCCAGTAATTAATATAGGCTATACCCTTCAACTTGTTACATACATAACCTTCAACTTGTTACATACATGCCAGTAATTTAGGCTATAACCTTCAAATTGTCACATGCTTGCCAGTAATATAGGCTATAACCTTTAACTTGTCACATACATGCCAGTAATATTGGCTATACCCTTCAACTTGTTACATACATGCCAGTAAAATAGGCTATAACCTTCAACTTGTCACACACATGCCAGTAATATAGGCTATAACCTTCAAATTGTCACATACTTGCCAGTAATATAGACTATAACCTTCAAATTGTCACATTTTTGCCAGTAATATAGGCTATAACCTTCAACTTGTTACACCTTTATCAGTAATATAGGCTATAACCTTCAACTTGTTACATACATGCCAGTAATATAGGCTATAACCTTCAAATTGTCACATACTTGCCAGTAATATAGGCTATAACCTTTAAATTGTCATATACTTTCTACTAATATAGGCTATAGCCTTCAACTTGTCACATACATGCCAGTAATATAGGGATATCCTTCAACTTGTTACATACATGCCAGTAATATAGTCTATAGCCTTCAAATTGTCACATACTTGCCAGTAATATATGCTATAACCTTCAAATTGTCATATACTTGCCAGTAATATAGGCTATAACCTTCAACTTGTTACATACATGCCAGTAATATAGGCTATAGCCTTCAACTTGTTACATACATGCCAGTAATATGGGCTATAGCCTTCAACTTGTTACATACATGCCAGTAATATAGGTTATAGCCTTCAAATTGTCATATACTTGTCAGTAATATAGGCTATAGCCTTCAACTTGTTATAAACTTACCAGTAATATAGGCTATAGCCTTCAACTTGTTATAAACTTACCAGTAATATAGGCTATAGCCTTCAACTTGTCACATACATGCCAGTAATGGCTATAACCTTCAACTTGTTACATACATGCCAGTAATATAGGCTATAACCTTCAACTTGTTACATACATGCCAGTAATATAGGCTATAACCTTCAACTTATTACATACATGCCAGTAATATAGGCTATGGTATAACCTTTAACTTGTCATATATTTGCCAGTAATATAGGCTATAGCCTTCAAATTGTCACATACATGCCAGTAATATAGGCTACAATATAACCTTTAACTTGTCACATATTTGCCAGTAATATACCTTCAACTTGTCACATGCCAGTAACATAATCTTTAATTTGTCACATGCCAGTAATAATGGTTGAAATATTCAACTCATTAGGTACCATTAATGTAGGTTATAAATCAACTTGTCATATGCCAGTAATATTGGTTGTAATGTTTAGCTTGTCACTTGCAAGTTACATATCATATGCCATAAAATAGGTTATAATCTTAAACTTATCACATGCTGTAGTCTTCAACTTGTCAAACATCAGTAATATAGTTTATAATCTTTTAACAAATCACATACTAGTAACATATGTTATAATCTTCAACATGTCATATGCCAGTAATATAGGTTATAATCTCCAGGTTACATATATTAGTAATAATCATATTTAACATTAGGCTCTGTATCATTTTTATTGGTCATTTCCACATAATGGGCAGCTGGACAAGATGTAAGATGTACATGTATTCACTGAGCATTGAAAAATATTGGACCTGAGGTCATTTGGTACAAGATACTTTTTTGTGATGTCATTTTACACCACATGAATGATGGTTTAATTGTATTTTAGTATTCCATTTTATTATGTACCTAAAGATGGGCATGTTAATCATTTTGTTTTGTTTTAGGAAACACACAAACCAAAATGATTTTTCAATGTTTTATTGAACAGTTTATACTTTATTCATTTATTGAATGAAATCAGAACACTGTGTAATACCACACTGAATATTAAAAAGGATGGAATGTAAATCTCAATGCAGTATTGATATTTGAACAAAGTGATGTGATACATTGATGATAACTTAAATGCCAATAGGAAAAGATTAGCCAGAAAAAAATAATTCTAAGGTTATTGTGGTGATTGTGTGAGCCTTGCTGGGATGATGGTGGGTAAATTTTAAAGTACAGTTTGTGTCATGATTAGTGCCTGGTAATGGGCATCTTCAGGAATTGGGGGATGAGGTAGGCAAAGCCAGAATTCTGGATGAGTAGCAATAGCACAATTTTCAGAATGGCTCCAATGGTGGCCATATTAAAGTTCAGACCATTTTGATTTAGGACCCTGTTGGACATTACAAGAAGTCTTTTAGTGAAAACCCCACATTGATATGACTATCTGTTCTATAAAAAAAGCAATAACAATATTTTTAAGCTTCCTTCTAAAGTGACTGTACATACACATCATGTAGAAGTCCTTGATCGCCACTCCACCACCCATCCATCCCATTATGACCCATATTCCTGAAAGTTTTTTTGAATGTCAACATTCAAGATTCGCTGAGATTTTCTGACACTGAAATATTTTAATTTCAAAGTCGTTGTGTCATTATCTAACCTTGGATTCAGACAGCTTCAGAGTTTGAAAGGTACAAATCCATTAATTCAGTAATCCAACATATTTTTGGAAAGAATTTAATAGTAAGACATATAAGTCTACCATATTCTTGTTTCAAGTTTTGCCTGACTTCTCATTCTATTTAAGCTTCCATTTTCTGTTGATGATATTTATGTGGAAGATTTTATTGATTGATGATGTTTATGTGGACATCCATACATCCACCCCAATAATCATCCACCCATCCATCCATCCATCCATCCATCCATCCATCCATCCATCCATCCATCTATCCATCTTGTATGAATATGTGGATTAGGGATCTTTTTAATTGTTAGCTCATTTTGTTTTCACACTGTTGCTGATAAATTTATTTAATTTGGTTTGTGAATGCATTGTGGGGCATACTACACATGTCATATAAAACTGGTAACCAAGACTTGTTTTATTGCATAGCAATTTTCATTTAGTTATTCTTTAGCTGCTCCTCCTGAATATTGACAGAACATGGCCAACTGGTCTACAGCACTTGCCTTTACAGATCACTGGCATGTCAACTCTGCTCTCATGGGTTACAGTCTTGGGCTTGGCCAATGTAGTAATGTGAGAAAACTACCATTGGCTTCCTGTGGGTCTGTGGTTCTTGCCTGGCATGGGCACCAAGGCAGCAAGCTTCACATCAATGTGGGGTTTTCACTTTGTGTGTGTTTGACTAATCATTGTTGTTTCATATTTTAAAGAAAGTTATATTTTAAATTATTTCAGTTATATATTAAATTATTTCAGTTATTGTATGGAGAGTGTATATCTAATTCCCACATAGATCATATGGAATAATGCTAATAAGGTATTTTAACTAAAGGAATACAATTGGGTCATACAACCATAGTTCAATATCAGTAATGGAGGGGCAAAATAAGTAAATATAAATTTTATTCCAATTAACCAGTCTGGTTTTCAAACTTTTCTTTAATTCATAATTATTTTTTTGCAAGATGAAATACATGTCAATGACACATGTGAGTAGTACTAGACCCACTTGGGCATTTGGTCACATGTGTGTGTGTGTGTTCAAACGTGCATGTGTGTGTGTGTACATGCACTGTAATTTTTAAGTTGGATTTTTTAAAGTCAGATTTTTGAATGAAAAGATTCTGTATTCTTTTCCATTACAGGTATATCTAAATTGTTCACCTTATGAAGGACATGCTGCTGTCATGAATGGCTGTCACAACCTTGTACAGTTTTTGTTTGGGCCATGACATGCTTGTGTGTCTTGATCCAGTACATCCAAATAATTTTATTTTTCAGATATTGCTGCAGTGGAGAAGAAACATGCACTTGCTGTCAGCTTCAAATATGGTGCCATCTACCTGATGCAAAACTATGATGATGTCTGTCCCAGAGTGGTGCATACACTGCTCACAGGTAGGAGTGAAATTTCTCTGAATTAATACTTTTCTGCTGCACATCTATTTCTGTTTTCCTTTTTTCTCACTGTCATTAGTGTAAATTTAGTGAGAGAATGTTTGTATTGTGTTCTGCCTTGTGGAAAATCCATCTGACCAGCGACCACCCACTCTTTACAGTCCGAATCCCATGGTACTAACAAGTCTGTGTTCAAATCTTATGCAACCAGCTACAGACATATTAGTGACAATTGACTTGTCATGAGTGTACACATGATGGAGTTTGCAGATCTTACAAATGTTTTTAGATTTCTAAATTTGACATGGACAATTGTTGTAAAATGTAATTAGAATACTTAACTATAATTCATACATGAATATACCAGGTATTAGCAACACAGACATCCTTCCTGTGGTATGTTCCTAAATGTCAGGTTAGTCACATGGATAATTACTGACTGTTATTATCACAGATAATTACTGACTGTTATTACCACAGATAATTATCCAGATGACAAAAGCTGGCAGCTTAGAAACACAATGTTGTTCTGCTCAAGACAGCAGGATCTCCTGTCATCATTAAGTACAAATGGTTTGTTAGCCATTATGATATCTTTATTGTAGACTTTGAAATGACTAAAGGTACCAGATGAAAACCTGTTGATAGCAACGATGAAAAATATGTTTCATTTGTAAAATGCAGATCATTTTGTGCAGACAAAAGCTGCAAATTAATTAGGCATTAGTTTAGTTAGCAATTAACGAATAAGTTGTTGTGGACATTCCGAGTTAAGTAAAGTGCAATCAGTTTAACAAGAAAAAGAAAAATTCAACATCAGAATTAGGATAAACTTGTCAGTGATTCATTCTGCAGCAGTGGGAAAATGGAGTGGACAGAGAAAGATATTTATAATCAGATGCTTTTATTGACAAGATTTTCCATGATTTTGCATGGCAATTATTGATTATTCATAATGATTTAAATATCATTAATATATATTTATCACATTCATTCCAAAATGCACATCATTTTTAAAGGAAAATGTAAATGTTTAAAAAGTTGTTGTGCAGTTCTTGTGTTGTATTTAATTATAATACTCACTTCAATTATAATACCCTGAGAAAAGTATATTTTTTTTGTGCTGTAGATAGTCACCTTTCTATTGCTTTATATCTAATCATTACTCACAACAGTGTTACTTCTACCTTGAGTAAAGTCACTGTTTTTGTTGTAGTTGGGGGATCAATTTTTCATTCTTCACCATCACCAACTATTGTTTTGAAACAAAGAGGTCATCTTTCATTTGTGGTCCATACAGGATTTAACTACTAAAATTATATGTGCTTTCCTGCACATCCAAATCAACTGCATATTTAATGCATAATGCCAGTCATTCTTTTTCTGTTTGTATGGCAGTAATGGCTACATTATTTTTGTCAGTGTAAGTTTAATTTGTGGGTTAACTTGTGAAATTACTGTATATCTTGTGTGCAATGTTTTTATAAGGATTTGGTTTATACCTGGTTTAGGTTTTTTTCTCTCAGTTAATTTAAGCTGTCTTGAGATTTATCAGCATGTGTTCCATACATGCTGCATGCAGCTTTGTATTGTATTTTTAATTTTTTTACCCTTCACAGTGCATTAGTGTTCCAATTTGGTTGTGCATTTTTCTAGTTAGGTTAGGTATTATGTTATCCTTGCATAATTTGCCTTGCTTCATGTTATTGCTCATTATGATACATTGTAATTCACATGACCCATATTCTTATTTGCTGTATTTATTTATACTTACACTTGGTAAAGCAGGTCACACACCACTTTTTACCTTTATATCCTGTGCTTGGTTATCAAAACCAGTTCTTTTTCACTATTGTTTCAGATAGCTGTCCATGCTTTTATTAACATTTTTTTTTATTATTAATTATACCAACTGGTTTTCTTTTGCTAATTTAATCTTCTCTGGTTTTTTATTTAAACCTGACTGACTTGATTATCTTCTTTAATTCTGTATTGAGTTTTGTATTGCCTCCCTTTACACAAATATGACAATGTGAAAAAAGTTTAGGTGGATTATCAGTGTTAGATCCAGGGCAGTTTATAAACAAGTGGAAAGTGAGCTGTACCCTCCCATTGAAGGCATATGATGAGTTGCTCCCTCCTTTGAGGATGGAGCAATCATGCCCCCCAGTATAGCAGCACCCTATCAGTCCCTGGGGCCCATTTTTGGCATTAGGGTCACGTCAGCAAGTAAGGGGAGAACTCGGATCTAAGATCTGGTGAAGGGTCTTTCAGCTATATCAGCTATATCTATATTGCCTGACTAGTCTTTGGAGCACCCACAGTATGGGGATAAGGATAGGTCAAGTTCCTTCCCCATCCAGATTGCCATTTCATCTGGTAAGGTATGGGGTATGTGAGTTGGCTTATATATGCCAGATTTGGGATGGGGATCAGATCAGCATCCTTCCCTTCCCTATCATCCATCTACATCTCTATGGGATGTGGGGCCTTTTGCCACCGGAAAGCAATTGGTCTTTTCCCTGAATGCAGCTTATGAACCATGCCGACATGATAGTCAGGTCATTGCTGTGGTCATGAAGCTACACCATCTTACGAAGTTAAGACAGAAACATAGGAGGATGGACATTCTTCCTCCAAATGCTCCAGGTGGATAGAGTTTGTCATTTGAAAAACCATAAATGATTTTTACCACCTTTTACCCAGTGACCTGTATCCCAAAACTTCAGGTTCTTATGACTATAAAATTCTTTCCAGTTTCTTAAAACTTTTTTATGGCAAACTTTCAATAAGATCTCATGTGTTGCTCATGTGAAGGCACTGTCTCAAAGGTTTAGCAAAGAGGGTGGTCAGTTACCCCACACCACTAACATTGCAGCCATTGATAGCTTTTAGCTATTGTGGTTCACTCCCCTTCCTGGCCCACTAAGCAGCCCAGTTTGGATGCAGAAGTGGCTCAAGTAGGCATTTCTATGGGGACCTAGGCTTTCCTTTAATTGATAATTGTGGAATCCTTTGAGCAGAAGGCTTGGTTACTTGTAACTGTAGCTTTACATGCCAACCTCTTTTCAGTACCCTCATTCAGCCTGCTGAAAGAGGAATCTCTGTTGCCAGTGGCTCTTAATCATTTGTTGAAAGATTCAGCAAAACAATTCAAGACATGCATTATCTTTTTTCTGCAATATTGTCAATGCACCTCCATAAGGGACATTGCACTGGACACTTCTAAGCACTTACAAGAGTATAGTAAGAACCTTATGAAGGCTGTTGCCACAGGAGTCCACCTCTTTGGAGGGCTCAGCTTCTCTATAGTTACTCGGGATTTAAGAAACTAACAACACTGGTCAGTTACATATGCTCCTGGCCCTTAATGAACCAGAAGGTTCAGGGTCCATCAGCTAAATTCTTGAATGCTGGCTGCATAATCAAACCAGCAGCCCATTTCGGAGTTCCCCCACATCAGTTAGGCCTTATTCACTATCAGGACACAGTTTTGGCCAATTTAAGACTACCTTATTTTTAACATGAGTATTACAAAGAGTGTGCTTTATCAAGGCACAGTCTTCATGCTATATACCTTAGAATAAGGCTACCTTTTAACATGAGCATTATAAAGAGGGCACTTTGTATCAGAAAACAACCTTTATGTTACATGCCTCAGTATAAGGCTACCTCACTTATGCATGGCTCTCTTAACTGCCAAGAACAACATTATAAAGAGGGCACTCTATCAGGACATAACCTTTGTGATACTTTAAGGCTATCTCACTTAATGAGTAGTTTATGGCTGCCATGTACAATATTTTAAAGAGGACACTGTATCAGGCCACAACCTTTAAGTTATATCCCTCAATATAAGGCTACATCACTTTATCACATGAGTCACTCATGACAGCAATGAACATTATAAAGAGGGCATTCTCTATCAGGACACAAACACTCCTGAGTATAAGGGTTACCTCAGTTATGAAAGACTCTCATGCCTACTGTGAACAACATTATAAAAAGGCAATCTATCATGACACAACCTACATGTTACATACCTCAGTATAAGGCTACCTCACTTATGAGTGTCTTATACCTGACATAAACATTATAAAGAGGGCATTCTGTATCAGGACACAAACTTTGTTACACTACTCATTATAGGGCTACCTTACTTACAAGTGACTTATTCCTGCTGTGAACAAAATTATAAAGTGGGCAGTCTACTAGGAAACAACCTTTGTGTTATATCAATCAGTAAAAGGCTACACTATACTTTGTCAAAAATGATTCATGCATAGCTGCCATTAAAGCATTGCTTTCTGCCTCAGATGATTCTTACATGTGAATTGCTGGAAAATTTTACTGGCTGATCACGTGTTCATTCAAAAGTATGGAATTATATATTTATAAAATTTGTTAAATCTACTATGGTCTGATTATTTAAAATATCTGCATATATTGAAAGCTGAGATCTAAAATAGGAAAAATTTGATAAAAATGAGAGTTACTTAAAATTTTTCTGCTAGTTTTTCTGATTTCTTTATTAATATCTTTAAAGTGCTGAATGTGTGTACTAGCTTAAGACAAAAGCTTGGATATTTTTGCAAAATCCTTGGTTTTAGGTAACTTAATCTGAATAAGATGAAGGAAAAGAATTTTAATATAAATACTACAATAATGAGACCTTTTTCTTTGATTTTCAATAGTTGTTTCTTTTATTTCTGTCACAGAAGTCTCTTTTGATCCCAATATTGCCCATCTGCCAACTAAAAAAAAGAATGTTATTTGATGATTTGTTTCCATGACAATATAACAGGCTCAGGAACAGTTATAATATTTATCCATGTAAAATCTTACCCTTAATTCCTTTAATTTTCTCAGGCCTAGACCAGTGACACTGCCATAATTGCAGTTGAAATTTATATTTTTTGTTTATGTAAGAGGTAATTTCATTGGTCAAAGCATCATTTGACCTTGACCAGCTCACTCAGTTCTTTATTAAATGAAGCATTTGGTGTCCTATATTTTAGTACAACCAATTAATTGAAATTGGCATGCAAGAAATCCCAGTGAAAAGTGTTAAAAATTGAAGTCTGCAAAGTCCCCTTCGTGGAATAAGTATATCAAATACGCATTAAGGATGTACAGGGTAAATTTTAAATGGTTTTGTGAAATCAATAGAACTCGTTAATTCAGAATCATTCAATATTGCAACTTCTGCAAAGAAACCATTTTCTGCTGAATGTTTATACAAGTGTTAATGCTTCTTTGTGTGTGATTGCTTGTGTTTAGTGAGAGATGGAGAAGAGAGACATATACAGCTGGCATGGATAGGTACATTTGAGGTTGCAATGGAGAAAGTAAAAAAAAAGGTTCACTTTTGTACATCATATTAAGTCAGAAAACAACTAGACAAGACTGATAAAAGTTTTCTTGACAATTTTCCTGATGCATTTAAAGATGCAAGCAAACTGTTTTTGAAAAGATCCTACCGTTCATTGTTTGTTGCATCATGACCATTGTTTTTGGTCAATGCAAACAGTTAGTCCATATTATGGTGAAAGGATGGTATGACTGATATTGAAGTGTTGTAAAAAAATCTCAAATATTGGTAATAATGAATCATGAATGAAACAAAATTCATCCTTTTTAAAGTCAGAACACTTCCAGAACACTTCCACTTCTTTTTAAAGTCAGAACACTTCCACTTAATCAGAACACTTCCATTTAATCAGAACACTTCCACTTGGATGGTCTGAGATATTTAATGATATCCTATGTATCATTTCATACAGAATGACCATGGTTCAGTTTTTTATGCTTATTGGAATGTCAGGCAAAAAATATGAAAAGATAGTCTTCTTATCTGTCTGCACAATAAACAGAGGAGGTTGCAAAAATTACTTTGACACTTTATTTAAACTTTCATTATTATTTTCAGCAATGAAAATAGCTTATATAAAGACATATCAAGAATAAATTTAGGTTTGAATGTTGACCTTAGTTGACCTTTCCAAGATTCCAATTGATCTGAGAAACTTCCTGACTTACTATCGATTTTGGAAGGAACAATTGACAGTCAAAAGATGCTTTATGTTGTTGTTTCTCAAAAATCGAATACTTCTTCACATTTGCAAACAAATACTTCTTTTTTTCCAGTTTGCTAATTTGAAGATGATCAATATATAGGTCTGATTTTTTTTATTATAATCATCGTCTAATCATCTGCCTAGTCATCTGTGACCTTTGTTAGGACCCAGTCCATCTGTCTGATCATGTTACCTTTGTCAGGATCCAGTCCATCGTCAACTCAGTTTTAAGACATTGACAGACCCTGAAATGGACAATTTTACATATGAATGCAGATAGTTTATAGATGAATGCAAATAATTTCTTTTAAATCTGCCATTGAATTTCCATGGATAAAACTCCTTTTGCATGAGAATCCAGATTCTTCCCTTACAAGCCATGACCTTGTTGCTGACAAGATGAGCACGAAGAGCAGTTGCCATTGATACAGTGACATTATCACCAGTAGCTGTATTTCTATAAAATCATTCTTTCAACCAGACAACAGATAACATATGATGGTCAAGACTCTAAAATTATATTTTTACACAAATTGAATGCAGTGCTTTTAAAATGATTTTGCTATTTCAGTTAGACATTATTGATGAGACGGGATTAAATGATGGAGGTTATAGTTATGTCCTTTAACTCTTCCAAAATCACATGGAAGGCAGATGAAATACTAATAAATATTAAGATCTGGTACAGTTACCTTTTTAATGGTGTCTGTATCTTTAACAAACCCAGTGGATGGCTTGTGCTTGGAGCCAGGAAAAACCTAATGATTTGGAGCACAAAAGGTCAAAGGTCAAGGTCACCGACTTGAAAAATGAAAAATGACTAATTGGCATGATCTCATATAAAAATCATGTAATCTAGCATCTTATTGGCTGTGCATGTTATTAGTCTGGAAGTGATATTTGTGTTTTGATTTTGATCAAACTTGAAAAATATGCTAATATCATCAAAATCTATGACTGTTTTGATCTTGATAGAGATCCATTTGTATTTATGAGGTGATCATAAATGTGATTGGGCAAACCTATTACTAATCTACTCTAAATTTTTATTGTTAAATCTGATGTGATTTGATAAAAATTGTTACATATGCTAATATCATCAAGATCTTGGGCAATTCCTAAAGAAGGTT
The DNA here is from genome assembly GCA_016746295.1 of Potamilus streckersoni. NCBI lineage: Eukaryota > Metazoa > Mollusca > Bivalvia > Unionida > Unionidae > Potamilus > Potamilus streckersoni. The sequence continues at coordinate 315,642 of JAEAOA010001233.1, forward strand.
TGACTTGTGCATATTAATAAAACTACTTAGTGACAAGGTCAAGGGATGATTTAGATGAGACAGGCAAGTGATATTAGGTCCAATTGAGACTCTTGTGGAAAAAAGAAATTCTTTATATAAAGTAATTTGGAGTACTCTCCCTTGACTGCCTTTTTACAGAGGATTTTTATCAACTTTTGTCAGCAAGGCATGATTAGCACCCATTTGAGTCCATACATTATGACAGCTGGATGTGTTGGTATGAAACCTTTTTCAGTTTTGTATGTATCATTGTCATTGACTTGATTTATTATGACATCCAAAGCAGCAATTTGTGTTTTGATGCAATGTTTGGATTAGAAATATTATTCTGGATGGTGGTCTATCAAATTTAACACTGGGAAATGTGAGGAGTAGGAATGTAATAGAAAATGATTTTGCAGATGAATCATGCATTTCAGTTTTTTTAAATGTACAGTATACACTCTGATATGTGTGATCCAACTGCATGCTACACAGGCCCAGATCAGCCATGGCATAATTCTCTGACAGATCTGGGTCTATGTAGTTTGTTAGGACTATTCAGTATTATGGGATGTAAGTTGAGCATATGCAGTACTTTATTATCTCATAAAGGCTGTATGTATGATGATTAAGTTTGATCTCTAATATGCAGTACTTTATTATCCCATACAGGCCATATGTATGATCATTACATTTGATCTCTAATATGCAGTACTTTATTATCTCATACAGGCAGTATGTATGATGATTACATTTGATCCCTAATATATGTATGCAGTACTTTATTATCTCATAAAAGCTGTATGTATAATTAGGTTTGATCTCTAATATGCAGTACTTTATTATCTCATAAAGGCTGTTATGTATGATAATTAAGTTTGATCCCTAATACCTGTATGCAGTACTTTATTATCTCATAAAAGATGTATGTGTGATGATATAGGTTTAATCCCTAATACATATACTGTATGCAGTACTTTTAATATGCAGTGCTTTATTATCTCATGCAGGCAGTATGTATGATGATTAAGTTTGATTCCTGTGTTAAATATTTTCATGCAAATGAAAAATATAACCATGAGATAGCGTATATTGAAATACAAAATCTTATTTCTTTTGATATGTTGTTTATATGCATAAAATTTAAATATAGGGATTGTTCAGTAATCATACATATGACAGAACTAGGATGTCAACCAATAGATTTACAAATATTTATGAGTAGACTGGCTTTTAAACCAGTGGAATATTGTATGAGCATAACTTTTATGATTGACTAAGGAGTTGAAAATGAAATAAATGCATTTTTTTTGCCATAATATGTTATTCTCTTCACAGTATAATAAAACAGCAACATAAGATGGATTTAGATTTTGATGCTACAATAATTAATGTGAATCAGTACATTGTCAGTAATGAAAAAGGAAGAGTTGTTTATGTATGACATTCATTATGATTATTAATTAGGTTTCATACTAAATAGGCTTTTAGTGGTTTTCTGGTCCAGGCTTCCTCTGAATCGCTTTGTATTTTGAGAAGAATGTATAACGTATCAGCAGTTAATTATATGACAATTATGGTCAGACTGAAAAGAAGTTCTTGTTTAATTTTTTTGTGCTTGGTTTGCTTATGGCTCTCCAACAATCCTCCAAGTTATGCTCATTCCAGAGAAAGTTCACGACTTGGACTTATGATGTATTCCTGAGTCCTGTCCTCAAGGACTTCTTTTTTCTAAATATCTCAGATCCTAAAATATGTTTGTTAATTATAAACAAAAATTAAATTGATATAGACTTTAAAGAAACAAGAAAAAAGATGTGATGTATTTAGGCTTTGTGAATAAATTATCCAAAGTTTTTAAATGTAATTATCTTGAAATATACTGTGAACTGATATTTCTTTAAAAAGACTTATATAGGAACCAAATTTATGTGAATGATGTACAAAAGATGTATGGGACCTTGACTACTCGCCTGCACATGCTTAAAGCTGATACCCATGCACTCTTGAACTTGTAATATTTTTTTCCCAGTTTCTCTTAGCATTGGGATAAAGGACATGTTTCTGCATTTTGCCAATAGCTGAACAAAATAATAGAAAGAGTTGCTGCCTGTAAATATTCCTCTTAAAACATCTTGAACAAGACAATAACAATTAACAATTCTAAAAATATATAAAAATATACCTTGTGTCTGTTAAAATAATTATTATGATCAATCTCTCATTACTGAACACTCTGGTGGCATAGTGGTTAGAGTGCTGCTGCCGTGGATGTGGGAGGTCAATGGTTTGAACCCCGGCTGAGTCATATTGAAGGTACTAACAGGTGCCTCGCTAGGTATTCAGCATTAGGAGATAGTGATGTCTAGCATTGGGGCATATGACACAGACATGTAGCATCATGTCCCACCCAGTCACATTATTCTGACACCTGGCCTACCAGTCTTAACACTAACTTCTTTATGCTGAGTGCCTAGTGAGGCAGCTGCTAGTACAATTTTTATAAGTCTTTGGTATGACTCAGACAGGGATCGAACCCATGACCTACCATATCTGAGTTGGATGCTTTTGCTGTTTAGGTCACCAGAACACATACAAATACATTGTTTGGGTTTTTTATGACATTTTAAAAAAATTTCAAAAGAGTAGAGAAACTAAACCCAAACCAGATCTGTGCATGCTTTCGGTTAATAGACCTATTAAGGTTTTAACAGCCTAAAACAGTGACACAAAAAGAACTGGTTAAGATGAAGAGAGCAAGAACTAATAGTATTTATTGATGTTTTTGTTATACCTACCCCACTCCTCCCCCCCACACTTGTAGGGTGGGAATACTCTGTAGCCAACTTGTCCTTGATGATCTGACACACATATTTTTTTATGATCGATGCTATGTGCAATCCTAGATGGAATCATCAGCCTGCATTTTAAGAGTTAACTTTGTTTTATTTCAAATTGTGTCCATTTGACTTTGTCATCACACTCTTTTCTGTATGCAATTCACTCTTTTCTCTCTGTGCATCACACTCGTTACTGTCTGTGCATCACTCTGTTTTCTCTGTCGAATATCTGCAGAAGCCTTTGTGACATCTTCATAAAACATGACATGCATTTGTAGTTCAGTGAGAGTTTTTGTCCCACATAAGATTTAGTTTTCAGATTTGTTCTTTTAGAGTTATCTCCTTATTGTTTGAAAATTGTATTAACATCTTGCTGGGCTGTGGTAGGGGAGCCATACAATAATCATATACTGACAGATCTTGTTTCACCCAGAGACATGTTATGGTATTAATTTTGAGAAATGTTTTGAATTTTGAACTTGGATTAGTTCTCTATTTTTGTCCTGAAACTCTACAAGTTATGCTGGCTTAGATCTTTGCAAAGTGTCTCCATTATGGACTAATGGTACCTATTCAGACATCATAAACAAATTTTTGGGCATGACAATCATTGATCAGGAATTTTAAAACAATAATTTTGGGGATAGGGGCTGGAGGAGGAATTATTTATTGCCTATTTGATCAAACTTTGAGGATGGCTTGCATTTCACTTAAGAAGGACAACATTTTGTGGGGTCTTTAATGTCCAGGGTCAGATAACAGAGACTGAAATCATGAAAAGTAGCATTCACAAAACCCTTTAGTTCTATATCACATACTTTGACTTATTTGTATTTGAGAGATGATGAATATATTGCATTTGAAGTTGAAAAGTCAAGGAACAAAATCAGATGGATTCCAAGAAAGAAAACAGTTTCTATATCTCAAGTCTTGACCAAATTTTGTGGATGGCTTGCATTTGAGACAAGAAGGCATCTACATGTACTGACTTTGGGATGACAGGTCAAAGGTCAAGATAGCTTAGATTGAAAAATGGTTAAAGGTTTCATAAAATAACTTGGCATGGCAGGTAATTAATTTACCCTTGTTTCTTAATGATTTTAATTACAATGTCTGAATTTCATATACTGGCATAGACCGGATTTTGCAGAATTATTCATAAGCAAGCTATACAGGATGGATGGACAGGACCAAAGCATGATGTGCAAAATAAGAGGCTAAAAAACATGAATAAAAAGCTTGATAACCAGTTTATGCCTGGCAAGAATCAGTCTCAGAACCAGTCTTTTAGTGCTTATTTTGGATGAAATTTATTAAAGGCATTTAATACCTTTTTTGAATGTTCAATGAGTTTCATAAATATTATTTCAAATGAATACAAATGCAGGATTATGGGAATCACATGGTTACAAAAATTAATAGATTCTATTCAGTAAAACTGTGAAAATTAATTTGTTACATTATGACTTTGAAGTACATTCCAATGCCTCTTGGATATTTTGCCTTTCCCTTCAGTGTTGTCAGCAAAACAATCCATCAGAAGAATTTATGGTTCTAAATTGTTATGCTGTTTTTTTTATTAAGTAAATGATGAATACAAATGCAGGATTTTGTGAATCACATGGTTGCAGGAAACATCATCCTGGGCACTGGTATATAGATATTTTCTGTAAATTCTAAATGGTATTTCAAAACAGCACTTGGGAAATTAAGTATTGATTTTTTTATATTGATACTGAATTGCTTCACGAAATTCCTGGATTAAACAAATTTTTCATGCTAATATGTTTGGTTTGATTTGGTTTGATGTTTTATGATATGGTAGGAAACAGTCATATTATTCTTCATCTCCGGGTTTGGATACATGATTACAAGATGAGTCCATCTGCAAACCGTGCAGACCCAGATCTGCTGGTGCATAATGAGCTGGCATATCTGGGTCTCTGCATTTTGTTAGGAGTAATAAGTAGAACAAAGAACATAGACCCAGATCTTCTGGCTTAATATGCTACAGCAGATTAGGACCTTGGTTGTTTGCAGTTTGGCTTGATGTATAAGCGAGTATAGACAGTACCTAATACATTTAGAGATTTATAGCAGTATTAAGAGAAATTAGACCATTGATTTATAATATATTGTATTAGTTGTATGATATTAGATAGCCCCATGCTTGCTGCATTTTGAAGCATTTAAATAAAGAAATATCTCCAGAGAGGAGATGGTGGAAATAATTTGGATTCAATGGCTTTCACTATTATTTATACTACCATATTTAGAAGTGAAGAAAGAAGCCAAAGTACACATTTGGGAGTAATGAAACAGTTTGACTTTTTTTACACTTTAGCTTCAAAATTGAAAATTATGGGAAGGTTTTGAGAATCAAATGATGGGTTATATAATTAGATACTCAAATTCAGGAGATATTTCACAAATAAATGCAGTCCTTGATTTTCATCCAACCTAGCCACAAGGCCAAGGAAACTTTTTGTTATGGCTTGTTATAATGCATTGTTATCCATTGTATGTCATTTGTCTGTCAACATTTGCTTGATATGACTCTGCAGGTCACGTTTTTAATTTGATTTTGATCAAACATGCAATTTGGGTTTCTCTTAACAAGATCTCAAACATGTTTGAATCTGAGCAAGATTCACACATACTGATGAAGTTTTTTTTACATCTGATTCTGTAAGAATATTGCCACTTTGCAAATCAAATTTCTGATCATGTTATGATTAAACTTGGAATATAGGTTTGTATCATTAAAATCTCAGACAAGTTTGGTAATGAACGGGATCCATGCATTTTTTAAATGATATGATCTCATATTTTAGATTGCTGAACTTTTTCCACTTTTAAGACTTTTGATGAACTTGAATATTGGCTTATCTCATCAAGGTCTCACATGAGTCACTGTTGAGTAAGATTAATATTAATGAGGTGACTTTGCATGTGATTGGCTGAGCTTGCAATCACCCTGGAAACTATATTTCTCATCTGACTTTGATCAGATGTGAAAGAGAGGCTAATATCATCAAGATCTCAGAAGTGTTTGATAATGAGAAATATCTGTGGATATTAATTAGGTGGTTTTGATTCTGATGGAGATTGTTCCCCCCCCTCTGTAGACCATATTTATGATCCTTTTGTGAACAAGTTTGAAATATTGCATTATATCATCAGGTGCTCGGAGAAAATGTGAGATAATAAGCTAGATTGATGCAACAAGAATGGAGGGATAGTGCAATAGATAGGCTGAGTTGTTACCACTATGGAGGCCATATTTCGAATCCCGTTTGATCAGACTTGGAATATAGCTGATGTGATCGTGATCATGCATGATTTTGGTAATGAGTTAATGTCATGTAATAAGATGATCTTGAATTTGAATTTTTGAGTGTTTAAATCCTGAGGGACTCTTTTGACCTGAATTTAATCAAACTTCAAGTAAATGGGCAAGTATGAAAGAATTGAACTTGCATATGTTAGACTATGTATTCAAAATTCTAGTGATGGTAACTTTGATAGAACCAAATTTAATAAGTAGGCTTACTTCAGCAAAATCTATTTTGAGAATGATTATGAGCGAGATCCACATATATTAATGATGTGATTTTGCATTCGATTGGCTGAACTTGTCACCACTCTTGCATTTGATTGTCTGAACTTGTCAACACTCTTGCATTTGATTGGCTGAACCTGTCACCACTCTTGCAGCTGTGTTTCTAATGAGACTTTGATTAGAGTTGTTAAATGGTCCTGTTATACACTGTATCAAGATGTTAGGTGAATTTGATTATCAGCAAAATTGGGGCATATTTATATGGTAATCTTGTTAATAGATAAACTGAGTTTGTGACCATATTTGGAGTCAAATGTGGTAGGGACATTTGATATGATTCAAATATTTACTAATTTTCTTGTCTTGTACATAGCCATATTGGATAGAATTCACTTTTCAAGAAATGTTCTGCTTCTGCAGTCTAAAAAAAACAATACAAGCAGAATCTTTACAGCAAACTCACTCCATGGCCTTATGGACATTAATCATTTGGTTTAACAGGTCTATCTCCATGGTCTATGTAGTTAGAGAAAGAAACAGGCATTTGTGTTTATGCAAGTTAAATAAATGATTATTTACAAGACTTGTAATTAGTTTTAGATTTTGAAAATGTTGATGATATTAGAGACAATATAGTAAATTAAGTTTCTGTAACTAGCAGGAATAACTTGTATATCATTTTAAAGGAAATAGATATTTTATACTTGAATTCTGACAATCTTTGCCAACCATTACCTATAAACTTCATTTATTTAAGATTTATATTTTGAGGGAGAGTTTGAAAGTGAGTGTGAGACTGATCAGATAGATTATAATCATTTATATGTTTTCAAATCAACTTCTGGACACTTCATTAGTGAGATATTATATGTTTAGTTTAATGTAGGAAACAGAAAGAAGAAACCCAGTTATATAAATATTATATCAGTATGCAACTTTAGGCAAGCAAACAACAATAAATTTGGGAATTTGGAGACAGTGAAAATAAACCATTAAAGAAATACATATCCTTGATATTTATTTGTTTGCTCTACCAGCTAATTCCTCAAGTAGCTGCCACCCACCCCACACACAGCTACTACACAAATTTCAATTGGATCTTGATCCAACTGTATAAAAAGCTTCTGTGTAGATTACATTACACAAGCTGTGTAATAAGTGAGATCTGTACAAATTAATTAGATGATTTAGCATGTTGTTTGAGCTTGTTATCCTCATGAAATCTCGAGTCTATATTTTGCATCAAGTTTCAGATACCAACTTTATTTCCATACAGTGTTGGTTCTGGTGGTGGGTTCCGGAGAATCAAAAGTGTTTTGATTTTTTTCGAGGGAGGTCAGCGTGCATGAACTATATTAGCAACAATGGGAAGAAAATATCTTTTTATATAAGCCAATATAAAATTTTCATCTTTTCATAAAAGCAAATATAAAATTACTGAAAGATGAAAAGAAAATAATGTTTTCTATGAAGCATTTAACATACTTACAAACCAAAAGTAGTTGGTAGATAAAGCATTGTCTGATTTCACCACCACAAATTTGCATATATGTGCTTCACTGACATCAACACTAGCACAGACATTTAATAATATATACCAAGTTTCTGTCCTTAAAGTCCATTGGACAGTGGAATATTTTGTTAATTAGATGCAGTCATTGCTCAATAATTCATGGGGGAGGGATTACGGTAATACAAAATTGATTTGTGTTCATCTTTTCACTGCTAATTATATGTCTATATTGTGTTATATGTATTTAATTTGTATTGTATCATAACCTTTGTCCATAATTAATAGTAGGAGTATGGGCCTACCAGACTAATGTTTTTTTTTTAAAGTAGTATATTACATAGTAAATTCTTCTCAATGATTTTAGGTTATGTATTAAGATCATTATTACTTGAAGGTAAACATGTTCATGAGAAAATAGAAATGTTCTAGAAGGAAGTTGTTTATGAATTTGATGGAAACTTTTGTTAGGATGGGAGAATATTTTCAGAATATGGTTAATGCAACAAAGGTCAGGTGGGGAGGTATATAATTTTTAATTTAGAGTTATTCATTCCATATCTTAACATCAGTCTTTGTGGAATCAGCTTGTGTTCAGTTATAATGTGTGAAGATTTATTTATTTAAATTTTTCATTGAAATTTAAAAATGTTCATTGATTTGGGACTAAATCACTATTTATTCAAGGACTGTTTGGATTATATGATTGTGATGCATGAAGACAGTTGGTATATTAGCACATTAGAGACTACTAGTATGTTAGCACATTCATTATTGGAATTCATTTGGAACACCACTGGAATTAATTTGAAGTACTGTATAGTTTTGGACTTTTGATAGAACTTTTGGGACTATTTGGGGTTTAATTTACAGCACTGTAAGTTCCTTTTAAATTTTAGATTTGTACTCTAAAGAATGAATCATTTGTTAATTTTACAAAACTTATTGGTTTTGGCTGTTTTTATTTACTTAGTTGAAGACCATAGTGTTGTAATAGCACTCATTTGGAACTGGATGGTACTTTTTTTTTTGACTTCCCCAAAGATCTTGTTGCATTTTTCATAGCATAAAAAAATCTTTCTGTATATGTACTATATTGCCAAGGTGGATGCTGGGTAGTCCTGCTATGTCAATAGATGTTGTAAACTCAAGAATGAATAATGTACTGCTGTTTCATCTATATCTGTGTGGCTTAGAGTCTCCTGCTTGTCCAATGTGATTACAGAGAAAGCTTTCCAGTAGCTTCTCATGGGTCAGTGGTTCTCTCTGGGATTTGTCTGGGTTCTTTATCCACCATTTATATTGTCTGCCATGTATAGCATATCTTGTGCTAAACATTGACATTAAAACATACATCACTAACAACAACAAAAACAACTAATGCAGATTTGGTGTTTGCATTGTGTTTATAAAATAAAATGTTCCCTCTATTTGCTGTTATCTTGATAAGGACAGAATATGTCAAGAAGCTTTTAAATTTAGTTCATTTTGCAGATGGCTCATCATTTCCAAAATTACAGCTCTATTTTAATTTTCACATTTTGTCATAAAAAAATGAACCACACTTGTATATAATTCCAGCTTCCAAATTTATTCATGGAGTAAAATTCCAACATGAAAGAAATATTGCTGCTTATCACAAACTTGCCAAATATTTAATAATGATGGCTTAAATACTCTCATTCAGGGTAGTAATGAATAATATCTTTAACTCTTCAGTGTTTATCTCAATTATTGTATCTAACTGAAACAAATATTGTATCAATTACCATTTCTACCCAAATTAGTTTCATGGGATCTCCCACTGCAGGCTTTAGCTATTCTTTGAAATGGTGATTGCTTATCTCTGACCACTTCATCTTTATATTGCCTCCATGATAATCAGATGTATAAACTGTCCTGAGGATAGTTTTACATATGCTTTATGCCGGGCTATTTAGTATTTATACAGATTATATACTTCAGACATGCATACTGGTGGTCATAAAATATCTCCTTTCTTTTTCAATGATTGTGAACAAATTTGTTGTGTTTAAAACCTGGCACTGATTGGGTAGTGGTGGTCAGAAGTAAAAAATAATTCACATGGAAATTATATTTTAGCTCTACTTATTAGAAACCAGGGATAGCAGTCATTTGTTGTCCATTATCTGTTGTATTTGCCTATTATCTGTCCATCCATTTGCACAACATTTGCTATGGCTACTGCTGTAAACGACATGTATTGCCATGCAACTTTGCACAAACATTTTTCCTGATGGTTTGGTTCAATGCTATTGAAAGTCATGCTATTCAGACATCCTATATGGTCACTCATTTTGAAATTCTTGTTACTGCTAACTCTCATTAATGGATGGTGCTAACAATATTGAGTTTTCACAAACAAAACTATGTTGCTTGTTGATCGTAAATGAAAATGGTGCTAGTCTGATGTTCAGTATGACAATATTGGAAAGGACAGTTGTTTTCCCCATATGTATGATTAAACAAAATGATGACATAGTAACATCTGTATGAGACATTGATGAAATTATCAATAATTTATTCAGTCATCTACTGGTAACTATATTCTGAACCAGACCAACATCCCAATGAAGCTTGATACCCTTCTTTCATTTATAAGGGCTAAAATTCCTGACCATTATTATTTGTCAAGAGCTAATGTTAATGATGATATGTTTTTGATACTCTCATTAAGCTGAGTATTGGTCCATAAATTCTTAAAATTGCTGTAATAACAAAGTCTTTAAGTATTATAAACTTAAATAGAATGAGTGTTAAATTTCAAGATACCTTGAAATTTTGTTAAGGCTACACCTGTCTGAAAGGAGAAAAGGAGGAACAGGGAAATACAGACCAATATACATTCTGCCTATATTATCAAAATTATTTGAAGGCAGATTTATGAATATTTTGAAACTTTCGGTTTCATAAAGCTCAAGCAGGCTTTAAAAGTACAACTCATGCCAAACAGAACTTGCCAAATTAACATATCTTTCACTGAAAGAAATGGATAATGGTTGTATGACTGGAATTGTTTTCCTAATGACTTTAAAAAAGCCTTTGATCTTGTTGATCATGAAATTCTGCTGAAAAAATTGAACTGATACAGGTGTGACAATCCTTCTTTAAACTGGTTTAGGACATACGTAAACCAAAGGTCTGAACAAGTAAGCATTGGCAAAATTAGCTCACAAACTCTAACTCTTTATGCAGGGGTCCCAGGTCTTAGGCTCTGTTTTAGACCCTATCCTATTTCAAGAGGAGAGGGCCTTAAATGAGCTACCATTAAAAAAATTAGTCCACAAATACAGATTTGTATTATGCAACCCTGTATACATTTGGGATAATAAAGTTTTCCAAAAAAGAATAAACTTGGACAATATTTGAGTTCAAAATTGGGCACAACAAATTAGGATGGTAATTAATGAAGGTAAAACAAAATGCATGATTTTGTGGAATCACAATGGCTACACAAGTTAGGGAACCCAGAACTGTCTCTTACTATAAATAATTATCAGTTAGAAAATGTCAAACATGAAAAGCTTATAGGTGTGTCTGTAGATAATAATTTACAATGGGGAAGACCATATTAATAAGCTTAGTAAAACACTGTCATTCAAAATTGCTCTACTCAGCAGAATCAATAAATATTTACCTATGGAAACTTGCAATATATATTTCAATTCATATATTCTTTCAACAACGGATTACTGTACAACTGTATGATGTAACTTCCAAATCTCATCTTGAAAGGGCGTATAAACTTCAGAAATGTGCAGCATGCATAATTTTAGATGCTTTTATTGATCTTCCCACAAGAGCATTGTTTACAGATCTAAAATGGTTCACAATGTATGAACATATTTCACAAGGCAATTCTTGAATAAAAATGTCTATGTGGAGCTGCACCAGAGTACATGTATATGCTTTTTTCAATACAATACCAGTTTAGATCAACATAACATGGAAACCTTCAAGCACCAAAATCAAGAACAGAGCGATTTTAAAAACAGCTTTCAATACTCTGGTACATTTTAGTGAAACATTAGGTTCCACAACATGTCAGATCTACTTAAAATATTACAGTATTTAAAAAGAGATATCTTGAACATGATGTTTCAAATAGATAATGGAAAGTATTTTAATACTAAACACATTAAAATAAATACTAATCAATGTTAGTTTTCATATAATGGACATTGTTAATTTCTTCTTAAGAGGATCTCGTTCTTCCCAAGAGAGAATAGTCCTTGCCTAATTGAGTCACCCTCTATAAATAAAGTATTATTATTATTATTTTTATTATTATTATTATTATTATTATTATTATTATTATTATTATTGCTTGCTATCATAAATATCATAGTTTTTCTTCTTCTAAGAGAATATTCATATCACCATGGGCGTTTCATCATTAGAAAGTTTATAATGTCTGCTTAGAATTAATTGAAAATGATGCTAATCTGATATCCAGTATGACCACCATGGCAGCCATCTTGAAAATCTTGTAATTGTTCCTCCTGAATGGAATATTATATCTGCATGGGATTGTCAAATTCCTATGAATCTTGTTATCTTTGCTCATCCTGATTGGGATGGTCATATCAGCATGTTGATCCCAAATGAAAATGGTGCCATTCTGATATCAAACATGGCCACTGTGCCAGCCATTTTTAAAATCTTGTAATTATTTTTCTTCCTGAAAGAAAAGCTATATTGTCAGGTGATTCTCATATAATGACTTCTTTTGATTCTTTTAGTCCTAGATAAAAATAGTTCTTTGAATTTGGCTTGCCACAGTGGTCATCTTAAAAATCTTGTTATAGTTACTCTTCCTAAACGAACAATGCCATAAAGGTCCTGTCTCCTAGCAGAAAGTACATAAGAAAATACCTTGTTATTTGCTCCCTTCTATCTCTTTCCCCAGGGTACTCAGAACACATAAGTAAATTTTGTTGCAAAGGAAGACTTAATTTGTAGCTTTTCCAGTTCCTAGCAAACAGAAGACCCCTCATGAACCCTCTGTCTGCATAGATTCCCTTGGGATCCATGCCTAATCATCATTTTTCTTAGTGGTAAAATAGGATTGGTTTCTTACTAGAGTTGCAATACATTTCCCATAACATGACTCCTCTATGTACACTGATTTGACAGTGAAATGTTGACCTGAAGCCTGAGGGGTTAGTTCTGTAGGGCTTATGGTTAAGGGAACAATTTTCCTTCATTTCACCAACCTTGTAATGTGGGCTGTTCAACTTAAGGGTGTATCAACAACATGTATGGTCACCATTATTATTATTATTATTATTATTATTATTATTATTATTATTATTATTATTATTATTATTCTTCTTCTTCTTCTTCTTCTTCTTCTTCTTCTTCTTCTTCTTCTTCTTCTTCTTCTTCTTCTCTTCTTCTTCTTCTTCTTCTTCTTCTTCTTCTTCTTCTTCTTCTTCTTATTATTATTATTATTATTATTATTATTATTATTTTATTATTTAAAGAGGATAAAACAGTTAGCTTAGAATTAATCTACCTTGAGGCCCTCATTCAAAGGAATTTATTTTAGCTGAATCTCTGAAGCCTCCGGATACACTGGATTTGGAAAAAGGGAATAGAGTGGGCATTTCTAATCTCAACCGGAATACTATTCTAGAGCAATGTTCCAGAGTATTGGAAACTTTAAAAAAAATAATTCCTTATTTGGTTTGGAAATTTTGTAAAGGTTGGTAAACATAAATTGAAGGTGGAGAGTATTTCCAGGTACCTGCCAATCTTCCAGACAGTTGTGGGCATTTTCCTTGGACTTGTGAAGTGGGTTTTGTGGTCCCAAAGAAGGGGTCAGTGCATGTAACCAATGTAAGTGGTATCATAAAATTATGAGTAAGTTATTAGTCATACAAGCCTGAAGAAAATCACTGGCAAAATGAATCCTAATTAAAAAGAAAATAAAATATTTATTTGAATTTAATATGTTCCCAAAGAAAAAATAAGTTGACAGACTTCAATTTTCATATATTGTCACTTTTCTCTCACAGAACATACATGCATATATACAATCACAGTCACACAGCCAATAAGTAAAACTTAATGTGTTTATGGAAAATCGATGCCTACCACAGTTCCTAACTGCAAAATTTCACCAAGTTGTGATGGCCATATGAAAGAATGCCTGGATAGATCAAGATAACATGGTATATCTTTACAACTGTTCTGATGGAGCATAAAAATATAATTGATTTCAGTCTTCAAAATGCAGTATGAAATAAAATCAGATTTTGTTTAGCATTAACTTTCCATTATTTACAATTAGTCATAAATTACTCCTAATTGTCACCATTTGTGAGAAAGTGGAGTGTAGCATTAACTTGTAGAAGCAGATTTTGCTGTTTTCAATAATTCGATGGAATGTTTGACGATAATGTAAGTTTTGTTGTTATCTCCAACCCACTACAGACTCAATTGTACTGCAACTTACATTAGTATATCTTCTGTTGACTACTAAAGTTACAATATCATTGCTAGATGATATTCATGTTTAAGCTGTCTTGAAGATCTTGGATTTTTCTGAGGGCTGAATATGACATTTCTGCAGCTGCATTGTTGTGAGGGAATGTAAGTGATACACAATGGGTGTGTTAGTGATATGATTTTCACATTCCTAATTCTAGATACTGTATATACTCACAAGGTGAGTTAAGCTGCAAACTGCACAGACCCAGATCAGCCAGTGCATAATGAGCTGGTAGATCTGGGTATGTGTAGTTTGTTAGGAGTAATCAGTAGAACAAACAACATATATCCTGGTCTGCATGTGCACCATGCTAGAGCAGATCAGGATCTTTGTTTGCAGTTTGACTTGACTTGAAAGTTTGTATATATGGTAATAGATTCATGTCAACATTTTGTCTTCAAATAAAGGAATCACATTTCCATATGTCTTCCAACTTGATTATTCCATCTCCTAAAATTATTCTTTTCATGATTGCATGAACAAAAGTAGAATAATACTTCAGAGAAACTTTTTCTGCTGATGATGGACTAGAAATTATCTTAAACAAAGATTCTTTCAGGAGTCCCATGCAAGGCAATGATATGTGAAAGCTTTTGTTTCTTTAACATGCATTTACATAAGTTCCATAATGAACTCTTCAACAGCAATGTTTGAGGTACTAGTGACACAAATTACTTTAGCTATTGTTGGCCGGCCATTTAGGTGCTTTTTTGTCCCTTACCTCTATATTATAATTGCTAGTTTTTAAGGCAAGTTGCATGTATTCATAACTAAATGCTTGTGGGTGATCCATTTAAAAAAGATTCTGCTTATAGTCTAATTGTACTAATCATTGATCAATAGAACAGTTTTAAATTTTCTTTTGTAAAATTAAAAGCCAGGGCTATATTATCCAGGTATATGGTCTCACTTTTGATGCTTTGCCAACAGAGACCAACAAAACTATTCTACAATCCAGATTCACTGAATTGATTTTCAGTGGAGCAAAATCATTATATGTATTTAAGCAGCCATTTCTGCCACTCACGTCAAGATTTCAGCCTGGATTGAACAATATCTAAATAGACATCTAATGTACATTTTGAAAATAGATACGAAAGTAGTCAAAAAGTTTTGGTTCTAGCTAACAATTGCTTGCCATTGCTTATTAGCATTTGATGCAGCATATAACCCAGTTGATGTTTAGATTTACTGCAGTGGTCAAGCTGCAAACGGTGTTCATGTGGAACATGAAATTCATTAGAATGTTGGAAATGTTCTGAAAGAATGACAGCTTGACTGAGCTTGTTTAAAACTTTCAGGAACTGATTTGATTGTTCTGCTGACAAGAAATCTCATCATTTCATTTCTTGATGATGACAGCCTTAATTAGCATTTAGAACCAATATTTTGATAAAAGAAAAATTCAATAGATTTTTATGATCAGCAAAATGTTAAATGGGGACTTTGACTCTGCATGGGGAACATTTTACAACCTCCCCACAGAATGCCTCTGCATTGAGGCATATGAACCATTTTTTATCTCAGATGAATGAGATTGGCTTTTCAGTATTCTATTAAACTGTCCTTTAATTCTTCTCACATATATTGTCTTTTAAGTCCCAATATCAAACATTTCCCTAATTTATCTCTAATTGATATTATCTTTAATTTCCAATATCAAACTCTTCTCTAATTCATGTCACATATGATAGTCTTTAAGTTTTTGTACCAAACAATTCTTTAATTTATCTCTAATTGATATTACCTTTAAGTTCCAAAACGGAACTGTCCTCTCATTCATCTCACATATGATATTGTTTTAAGTTAAAATACCAAACAGTTCTCTGATTTATCTCTAATTAATATTGTATTTAAGTTCCAATGCTACACTGACCTCTTGTTCTTCTTATATATGATATTGCATTTAAGTCCCAGTAACAAACAGTTCTTTTATTTATCTCTAATTGATATTGACTTTAAGTTCCAATTCCAAAACTGTCATCTAATTTATCTCACATATGATATTGTCTTTAAGTTCCAATACCAAACAGTTCTCTAATTTATCTCAAGTTGATGTTGTCTTTAAGTTCTAATACCAAACTGTCCTCTAATTCATCTCACCTAAGATATTGATTTTAAGTTACATTACCAAACCTTGTACATTCAGAAAGTAAATTTCATTCCAGTTTTTGACATATTTTTAATTTGTTGTAACCAAGAAGCAGCAAATATCAGTGTTGCTAAACATTATGTATTCCCAGATTAAGTGGCTAACAAAACCTCTCAAAATAATATTGTATCTTTGGCAAATTCAAAAAAGTAAATTCTTATTCTTCAGAGTAAATTCAAGGAAATGAGAACTTTCCATCATTCTCTTGTATACATACAATTCAAGTGATGGAGAATTAGGCTGGAGCTACCATTGCAGTACTATCATTTGCTGGATAAAGCCTATGTTTATCACTGATTTTACAGTGAAATTTGAATCTTTTCACTACAGTGAAACTGGCTAAAGCAAATTTTGTCCTCTTTTCAAATTTCCTTTCCACACTGCAGAGACTGAAATTTGAGTGGCTGTTAATATCCCAGACATCACAAAAATGTGATTGGCTCATACAATGAAGGGTAGGAATTATGCACACTTGGCTGTCTTGCCACATTGATATGATGTGTAATGACAGTGCAGATAAAGCAACCAAAGCTGCCACATATCATACTGATTTGATCTTTTTATACATCATCAAGTCCTTCATATTTGGTTAAATACATGGATGAAAACTTCGCAAAAAAAGCATCAAACCATCAAACCCATGACTATTGAGTGGCATACCTCATATAGAACATGTTGCAAAGATGAGGTGGTATTGTGCAAACTGCTATTGGACATAAATTCCTGACCCCTGCATGTCTCCTGAAGGATGAACCTTAACCAAGTGTATATACCATGACAGTGTTCACTGACAGTGGAACATAATCTTCTTGAGTATGTTGACTTCAAATGCAACAAGATCTGTATGCCATTAGAAGTTAAAACCAATTCACAAATTTGTTATACTCTCTACAGCATATTTATGATTCTTGTGCCAGAAAGCATTAAGGCTAATGACACACTACACTGAACATGTCAATATCATAGTTCTCGTCAGATAATTATTTGATTGGTATAGTGGTATAGCTCTTGCATGTTTGTATTTCTTGCATTGTAGGGTAAGGTTGACTTCACCCATTGGCAAACCATAATACACATAACACCCCTCATCATTACATTCAAAATGAAAATGTGTTGGAGTAACAGGAAACCAAATCTTGGCATAAGTAATTACTGTGAGTCAACATTGTTTTCAGAAGAAAGGAAAAGCACAACAGAAAATTATGCAGTATGTCATTATTACAATGATTTATATCATAATTGAACAAGGCATGGAAATTAGAATGTGATTTGCTTAATATCAATGACAAAATCTGATTTTGAAAGTAGGATTTAGTCCATGACAATGTATATAGTGAAACCCCACTGTAATGCATTTTATTATAATGCAGATTTAGATATGACACAATTGGGTCATGGCTTCCAATTCTTTTCCTTATTTCTGACTATTCCTATCATAGCTTTGTATTGTGGACCATTGAATGAATTTAATTTTCAGCATCATTATTTGCAAGAGTTATTGGAAATGATTTCCACCAATTTTGGCATGCAGTTCTTTATTGATGAGACCTAGAATGCTGGAAGGAGTAATTCTTCAGGGTTCATAGTCCCAGGAAGAGTCTGTCCTCCAGATCAACAGTTTGGAAGAAAATGCTGTGTTCTTAACCCTGGTGAACAAAATAAAAGGTTGCTGCTTGATGGTTTCCTATGACAACATGTCAGGGGTTGAATACCTCAGCAGACAAGGGGGCACACATGCACATTCTCTCTGTGTGGAGGTTTGAAGCCTCCTTTGCTTGTCAGCCTTGAAAGGGATTACCCTCCAAGTTTGTCATATCACTGGCCAAAAAGTATTTTGGTTCAGAGTCTGTCATAGAAAGGGAAGATAGTTCTCACAAAATGGTCTACACCAATCCATAGAACATTCCCTGTTCAGACTTTGGGAGACACCATTGGTGGACTTATTTTTGACAAGCTTCCCTATTGCATTTCCCCAGTCACTAACCAGAGAGAATGGGCAGGTAGACTCTTCCAGCCTAAAATGGGATTGTCTATTTGCTTGCACCTGCCCACCTATCAAGATGATCCCACAAGCACATTACAAAGTAAGAATCTCCACTGCTAAGCTCCTCTGTGGTTCATTGATATTATCTACCCTGATAATGATCCCAGGACATTATCCCAGAGGAGGGATCTCCTGTCACAGCACAGGGGATCTC
The DNA here is from genome assembly GCA_016746295.1 of Potamilus streckersoni. Classification (NCBI taxonomy): domain Eukaryota; kingdom Metazoa; phylum Mollusca; class Bivalvia; order Unionida; family Unionidae; genus Potamilus; species Potamilus streckersoni. The sequence goes on from JAEAOA010001233.1 coordinate 334,424, forward strand.
TCTTGTGCACCAGCTCACAGATGCAACACCTTTACATGTAGCTCATCTCAAATGATCTCTCCACCAGAATAAGTTTGCAAGCAGAATTAATGTATGTATTATTCAGATCCATTCTACTTCCAAGGTCTATGATACCAAGTGGAAACTCTTTTGCATTTGTTGCAGTAGGAAACTTTTTAATTCAGTGGCTGATTTCCTTCTCTTCATTTTCAAAGAGAAACAGCAATTGATATCTACCATCAGTGTCTATAGTGTAGCGCTTTCAAACAGACTCAAAATTTCTAAAGTCTGACCATAAGTTTGGATTCTCATTTTTTCAACCTGATCAGGTATTTTAAGCTGCAGGTGTTTATCCCCCTCCCCTTCAAACCTTTGAGGTCAAACTTCTTTATAACAACAACAACAATAGCAATAATAATAATAATAATAATAATAATAATAATAATAATAATAATAATAATAATGATTTTATTTAAAGACGGTGACTCAGTTATTTAAATACAAATTTTCTCCCCTTGAGGCTCTTTACATCTGAGATCTTTACCCTTAAGAATGTTTCATCAAATGTAAGAGATGGCCCCGAGTGGTCTTAAGCTATGACCATTACGGTTGACTGCCATTTTACTTCTTTGTTCGCATTTGAGTCCAGACTCTGCTAATGTGGGTAAGTGAGAAAGCCTGCCAGTAGATTTTCATAGGTCGTGGTTCTTTCCAGGGTTCTTCCTCCACCATTAATACTGCCTGCCATGTATAGCTTATCTTGGGCTGAAAAATGGCATTAAACCCTATAACAACAACAATCAAATGTAAGAGGGTAATTAAGGTTAGCTACACAATAGCAACAGGTAAGCATTGCATCATTAAAATTTAGTTTTACTCCCAACCAAAAAGCACAATTTACAAAATTTAAGTACCTTCAAGAAAGCATTTAATCTGTTATTATTTGTACAGCACCCAAAGTTATAAATAAAATATGTGCAATTAATTATAGACAATACAGTAATTCATTTCTGATTGTTAAATATCAGATAAGACTTGAAGGAGATTCACTAATTGACTTGAGAAAAATAAGTCATTGCCAAGTTGTAAAGTCTTGGTCAGCCACTAGTGTTGCATAATTTTGAGTTTGAAAGCATATCTGGTGGTTAAGATTTAATTCCTGGTTATATTAATAAAAAAAAGCATCAATTTTTTTTTAAAAAAAACCCACAATTTGTCATTTACTAAAGGAATTATTAATTTGAAAAGAAAATTAATTCAGGTAGAAGGGAATTAGTATAGTAAATGCTGGTTGATAATCGTGTACATTAAAGTTAGGTGTGTGTGTGTGTGTTTGCTTGACTTAGCTTTAACAATTTGAGTCATATCAATACATTTTTGTCTGCAGTGTGGTAGTTTATTGTGATGTCTAACAATGAAGCATCATGCCACAGACATGTAACATCATGTTCCACCAGGTTACATTATCCTGATCCTAATACTAACCTCTTAATGCTGAGTGCCAAGTGAGGCAGATACGTACCACTTTTTATGTCTTGGATATGACTTGGCTGGGGTTCAAACCCATGAACTCATGCATCTGAGATGCATGCTTTTTGAAACCACTTAGGTCACTGTAACAAAGTTAAATGAAAGAATATGTGGAATAGATAATTGTGCAGATCTTTGCAGGTTGATCACATATTCATACATGTTAATGTTTTCATGATTTACTGCTTGATAAAAAAATTCTTGCAATAATATGTACATTTCCAAAAATCGATGATCATACAGTGTTGAGGACAGGGTTAATGTGGGAAAAACTGTCAAAGCAAATATGAAAACCTAAATTTCTTTTTGCACTTCTAGTGTATTAAATTCTTCAGTGTTTTTTTTCCCTTTAAAATGTTGTGTGCCTCACAGATTTGGAGGATGGGATATGCAGATGCAGTTGCTGCAAGTGCAGTGACACATAGTGATTTACTTTTGTCCATCTCTCTATCCTTTTTATCCATCCATTCTATGCTGTTCTGGGTTTATTCCCTTGGCCATAAGATATGGTGTGTTGTATACATTGTTTCATTCTCTTTGTAAGCACCAGCACTCATTTCATATGTGCTTTTGCTATCAGTTTTAGTCTCACCTGTAAAGCATAGGTGAGACATGGGGATCACAGTTATGTTGTCGTCCTAGTTCTATGCATCAGTGCCAAGGTTTTGCATTTGCTTAATTTTATAGATTTTTATTGTGAATATTCATTTTGTAACCTATAAAGTGGGTACGAGGAGATGAGAGTGAGCTGCATTAACACTGAGGGAACTTTTTATTGAAGGATAATTTAACATGTCTGTGTCCTATGTTAGAGAAATAAAAAATATTCATTGATTTGAAATTACATTATAATTATTTCTCATGAGCCAGGAATAAAAATAAAGTGAAATAAACTAAGTAGCAATGATAAAACAATATTTTAACCAAGGGTTGGATCCATCATTATTTTCACATTAGCACTATATTGAGGTACTTATTAGTGAGGATCACTATAATAATAATAGTAATAATAATGATGATAATGATAATAATAATAAAAATAATAATAATAATAATAATAATAATAATAATAATAGTTCTCCACAGTCTATAGTTACCAAACTTTGTGCATTGCTTGCACTTGGAGTAGTTATTGTTGTTGTTGTGGGGTTTAATGCCAATTTTCAACAGATAGGCTATACATGGTGGCTAGTTTTAATGGTGGAGGAAGAAACCGGGTAAATCACGGAAAGAACCACCGACCCACTAGAAGCTACTGCCAAGCTTTCTCACATATCCACATTCACTGAATCCTAGACAGAGGTGAGATGGCAGTGATCTGTAACAGACAGCTTAGATCCCCACTCATGGCCCCTGCTCTGGGAGTAAGGAAGAATGATTTGGGCAATTAAACTCAAGGAGATATCCAATCCTTGGCTTCTCCTGATTGTACATTTCCAGCTAATGGGTTTCTTTGTTGAATTCCATTGAAAACACTTTTTTCCTTTATGAAGAGCAGGAAGGCACAGTTGCAATAAACTTTTGTCTAGACAGTGACTGTATTTATATTATTAATAATTGGAGTTTTATTGTTATTGATAAGCTCTTGAAATGTTTGAAGAGTATGTAAAGCAGTCTAATTTTTTTGTGTTTACCCAATTACTATTACATTTACTGCAAGGCTAGATGTATCCCTTGAAGCTTTCTAATGCAATATTAGCAATGTTATTCTTGATTGTTAATGGCACTGCACATTTGTACATTTGCACATTAATGCAGACAACCTGGAAAACAGATAGTTAATGCTACATAGCTTCACTTATTGAAAGTTCAGGGTTCTCATCCTGTAAATTTAGCACCTTTCAAGAGGTACCAGAGGTTGGTATGATCCTGGAATTGTGGTTGACTTTTTGAACAATCATGTGATACCATTTTATGCTCTTGACGAAAATGAACCATTTTTTCTTAAACTAGTAATTAAAGATTATTTAGGTGAAAGTTGTTTTCGAGAAAATGTTACTAACAACAAGAGCCAATGATCATAAATAGCTGAAAAGTTTGAGGCTGTATACACTTAAGAAGAAACCATGAGAGAGCTTGGTGGCTGTTATGAGTGCCTTTATGAGAAGACGAGTTGTATGCATGCTGTTAGCATTGATGCAGGAATTAATGGTATGGAATAATTAAAACCCATGTAAGAGAAACTTGCTCTATTTTCAGGCTGCTTGCAATAATGTAATTTTAAATTTGCACCACTAGCAAATGGAAGTGATTCTAGGTCATTTTGATTTAAAATATTTTTCAGTGACCAGATTTTGCTTTTAGCTGCTATTTTAATATAGAAGAGCTAATGTGATGGGCCTGTATCTGTCATCTGTTGCCCATTACTACTTATGAAAAATTACTTGGAGGACAGTCATAAAACTTGGCATAGTTTCATCTTGTGGTCTAGTTCATCCAATTTAAAATGGTTCCCCTAAAATATCTAATATGGTAGCTACATTAGCCATCTTAAAAATTGTGTCTTGATACTCACTTGATGCTTAGAGACTGCTTTTGACATGCAGATCTCTTTCATAAAAGTTGTTTCAGTTTGATGGCCATTATAGCTGCCATGCCATATTGAAAGTCATAGGTGTTTCTAGAATAGATCATATTGACATGAAATTTTGTATTGACATGTATATAGGCGTAAGTGAAAATGGTGCCAATCTGACATTGATTGGTGGCCATCTTCAAAATCTTGTTTTCACTATTTCTCACAAATAGATGATGATATTGATATCTAGTTTGATCATATTAAATAAAATGGTGCAATTGTGAAGTCAGGATGGCTGCCAGTTTACAAATCTTGTTATTGCTACTTCTCTTGAATCAATAGCAATATCAATGTGGGGGTCACAGCAAAAGACCTCCAATGACATAAAGATGGTCTTAAATAAAGGTGTCAATTTAAAATTTGTTATAATCACCATCTTGAAATCTTGGTATCATTACTTGTGAACCTAATGGTAGTATTGACATGGGGGTTTCATTCAAAGACTTTTTTTCATCCTAATGGTAGTATTGACATGGGGGTTTCATTCAAAGACTTTTTTTCATCCTAATGGTAGTATTGACATGGGGGTTTCATTCAAAGACTTTTTTTCATCCTAATGGTAGTATTGACATGGGGGTTTCATTTGAAGATGTCTTGTCATCCTAATGGTAGTATTGACATGGGGGTTTCATTCAAAGACTTTTTTTCATCCTAATGGTAGTATTGACATGGGGGTTTCATTCAAAGACTTTTTTTCATCCTAATGGTAGTATTGACATGGGGGTTTCATTTGAAGATGTCTTGCCAACCTAATGGTAATATTGACATGGGGGTTTCATTCAAAGACTTTTTTTCATCCTAATGGTAGTATTGACATGGGGGTTTCATTTGAAGATGTCTTGTCATCCTAATGGTAGTATTGACATGGGGGTTTCATTTGAAGATGTCTTGTCATCCTAATGGTAGTATTGACATGGGGGTTTCATTTGAAGATGTCTTGTCATCCTAATGGTAGTATTGACATGGGGGTTTCATTTGAAGATGTCTTGTCAACCTAATGGTAATATTGACATGGGGGTTTCATTCAAAGACTTTTTTTCATCCTAATGGTAGTATTGACATGGGGGTTTCATTTGAAGATGTCTTGCCAACCTAATGGTAATATTGACATGGGGGTTTCATTCAAAGACTTTTTTTCATCCTAATGGTAGTATTGACATGGGGGTTTCATTTGAAGATGTCTTGTCATCCTAATGGTAGTATTGACATGGGGGTTTCATTTGAAGATGTCTTGTCATCCTAATGGTAGTATTGACATGGGGGTTTCATTTGAAGATGTCTTGTCATCCTAATGGTAGTATTGACATGGGGGTTTCATTTGAAGATGTCTTGTCAACCTAATGGTAATATTGACATGGGGGTTTCATTCAAAGACTTTTTTTCATCCTAATGGTAGTATTGACATGGGGGTTTCATTCAAAGACTTTTTTTCATCCTAATGGTAATATTGACATGGGGGTTTCATTTGAAGATGTCTTGTCAACCTAATGGTAGTATTGACATGGGGGTTTCATTCAAAGACTTTTTTTCATCCTAATGGTAGTATTGACATGGGGGTTTCATTCAAAGACTTTTTTTCATCCTAATGGTAGTATTGACATGGGGGTTTCATTCAAAGACTTTTTTTCATCCTAATGGTAGTATTGACATGGGGGTTTCATTCAAAGACTTTTTTTCATCCTAATGGTAGTATTGACATGGGGGTTTCATTTGAAAACTTTTTTTCATTCTAATGGTAGTATTGACATGGGGGTTTCATTTGAAGATGTCTTGTCAACCAAATGGTAGTATTGACAAAGGGGTTAAATGCAAAGATGTTTTGTCAACCTAATGGTAATATTGACGTGGGAGATTTTATTCAAAGACTTCTTGAACATTTTGGTAATATTCAAATGGGGATTTCAGTCAAAGACTTCTTGAACCTAATGGCAATATTGACTAGAGGGTTTCACTCCAAGTCTTTTTAAGCCTAATGGCAATATTGACATGAGGGTTTCACTCATAGACTTCTTGAACCTAATGGCAATATTGACATGAGGGTTTCACTCAAAGACTTCTTAAACCTAAAGGCAAAATTGACATGAGGGTTTCACTTATAGACTTCTTGAACCTAATGGCAATATTGACATGAGGGTTTCACTCATAGACTTCTTGAACCTAATGGCAATATTGACATGAGGGTTTCACTCATAGACTTCTTGAACCTAATGGTAATATTGATATGAGGGTTTCACTCATATTGAACCTAATGGCAATTTTGACATGAGGGTTTCACTCAGAGACTTCTTGAACTATTACATATATTTAATGTAATTGTTTGTTTGTTAGTTTTAAATATTTTATTTCATTACATGTTATTGCAATATAACATTATATGCTGGACTTGATCTTATCCAAAATGGACTTTATTTCTCCTTGAACTGATTGGCTTTTTTTATGTTTTTATTTCATTTATGTAAACAGCTAATAGTAGCTTCATTATTCTCTATGTGTGTATGAGCTTATTATCAGAAATATTATTCAGCTAAACAAGGAAAAGGAAATATGCTGATTAGAGACAAGGTTTTGGAGATTCCTTTGTGAATTGTATAGGCTTTTCTGTTGTAAATAAACAACGATCATTGGATCATTCTAGAAGGTTATTTTCCATTAGGTAATGGTTGGTTTTAGAAAATACTAATTGTAACTTGAGGTCAGGCAGAGAACTATATTTTCTTGCGAATGAGGATTTTGCCAGTTGTGCTTTAACACCTAGCGCTTTAAGTTGTATTATATGTGACTAGTTTGGGCTGGATTTTCTTCAAATTATTGAATTCAAGTGATTATTTTCTCTGGAATTACAAAAGTACTCTGATAAAATTCTTGGATAAAGACATTCATTGGAATTTATACTGAATTCATACCTTGAGTAATATTTCTGTGATTCAGCAAGAGACTGTTGACACATCAGTACTTTTTATGCTATAACAGACACATCATCACCTTCAATTTTGGAACTCTTCTGGACTTGAGATTTATTCAGGACTTTTTATTACTAGGAATTGCGTCTTAATTCTTGGATTATTTATGTTTTTAATTTGCAATACTGTAAGTTCATTTTTTTGTTTTCACTTTGCATTCTAGGGAAATAAATTATTTGTTAAATTTCACAAAGCTTGTTTTCTTAACTATTTTCTGTTACTTATTTTAATAGCACTGACTTGTAACAGAACCTATTGGTAATATTGACATGGGGCTTCACTCAAAGACTACTTAAGCCTAATGATGATATTCACACAGGGGTTTCACTCCATTAGACTTCTTAGGACCTAGAAATGATCTTCAATATAAATGGTGCCAGTTTTATAATATGACATCATGAAAATCTTATTACCATTTTTTCTGACCTAACAGTCATATCAACAATTTCTTTCACTTAACGCCTTCTTATGATATGTAGACAGTCCAGAACGAAAATTATGTAAATCTCAAATCCAACATGGTCACATTTGTATCCCTGTTTAAAATTGTATCACTACTCCTCATGAAAGGATAGTCACATGAACATGTCACATGATAATTCATTGTTGGCACTAAATGAAAATGGCACTAGTATGACCACCCACTAAGGCTACTACACTAGTTTCATATTATGTGGTCCATCCATACCTCTGTTTCTTATTTTTGTACCACACAATAACTATTATTCTTCACCATCTCCAGTTCTATAGTTTTTACATATAAAGCAAGGATTGTTGTTGTTGTTGTGGGGCATAACGCCATTTCTCAGCACACAATATGCTATACATGTCAGCCAGTATTAATGGTGGAGGAAGAAACTGGGAACTACCTGGAAAGAACCACCGCCCCACGAGAAGCTACTGGCAAAGCTTTCTCACATATCCACATTCACCGAATCATAGACTCGAATCATAGACTCGAACCCACACAGAGTTGAAAAAATGGCAGTGATCCATAATGGACAGCGCTTTAGACCACTCAGCAACTGAGCGCCCCATATATAAAGCAAGGAAGAAACCCATTTAAATGTTGGGAAGGTCAGAGTCAAAAATACAGATTGACGGTAGGAAATCAGTTTCTGTATCACATTTGAGATAAGGACTCGTGTGGATTTTGGGATCAAAATTGTACCAATTCATAAAAAAGTCAAGGTCAACATGGCTCTGAGAAGATACACTGATTTACATAACATAAAAAATTTCTATTGCTACTTAAAACATTTTGTATTTGAGACATTGGGACATTAAGACATTTATTGATTTTGGGAGCAACATGTAAAAGGTCAAGGTTACAGGGACAGAAAGAAGGAAAATGAATTTGATAAACTATGTTGATTGCTTGCATTTATCACAAGAAAGATGTATTGATTTTTGGGTTAAAAGATGGAAAACAGTTTCCACAAAGTAACTAAAGAACTAAAGTCTTGTATGCAACTCTAATATAAAAGGTGACAGCCAGCACTCTTAATATTGATCTCAAGGTCAAAAGTTTTGGCTTGGGATTTTACTGGTTAAGGCTTGTAAAGTACGAGTATTTCAAGGGTCAGCAGCCTATGGCACATGTGCCACAAGGTGGCATGTCAAGAGGTTTCGTTTGACATGCAAAGGGCAGCCAAAAATTTGATTTTAACTGTGTTACTGGTGGCACGAAATTGTTAATTTCGTAATTAATCCAGACAAAAGTGGCAAATGTAAAATAGGTTGCTGACCCTTGGTGTATATTTTAAGTCGAGTAAAGCTGCAACAACTAAAATCCTGATCTGATATACCCTGCAGACCAGGGTATATTTTGCATTTTTTATTGATTATGCATAAAAAATAGCACAGACCTAGATCTCCTGTGCATAATGGGCCAGCAGATCTGGGTAATTGCAGTTTGAAATTTGACTCTGCTTATAAGAGTGCATATATGGCAAGTTGTTATCAAATCTTGCCTGTAATCATATCTGAAAAATGTTTATGGTAATTTTTTGGACAATACTGAGAAAAGTGAATGATCTTCAACCCATGCTGTCAGGTGATTGGTTAAAGGTTATAATAAAGAATTTATTTTGTACTGTACTTTACATATATGTTCTGAACAAAATTAACTCAAACAAGAAATTAAGGAAATATTTTGATTTCCCAATTTTTGTTTTTTTGAGCTTCTCAAGAATATCTAAGATGCTTTCAAGAGCTAGCAGTTAAAAAAGATTAAAATGACCATAGAAAAAAACTTATTGTTGATTCCTGGAAGTTCATTTTGGCTATTAGGGAATTATTATCTTTGAGGGACTCTTTGTTTCCTGTCATAAAACCCAATGCTGTATATAGTATTTCAAATGCCATTATCTTGTGCATGACTTGATTCAAGGATTGGTTTTATTCCAATTTCATATGATGTTATCAGCATTAGTCAGAAGTTCACTATTATAGCTTCCATAATGTGACTCAGGGTCTAACAATAAAAAAAGTATTAAATGGGCTTATTATTATATTTGCTTATATTTTGTAAAAATAAAGATGGGCTTATAATCAAGAATGGTCTGATAATGCCTCTTGATAGACTGCTATTAATGCCTTATACAATATGTACAACAACATTGATGAGATTGATGCATGATTATTTTATGTCTCTTGCATGTCAACCTCGTAAAACAAATCGTATGTCTTAAGCATTTCCTACCATTAATAATTCATAATGGGAGTTTTAGTTACCTTAGGGTTTCATTTCTAGACTTGTTTCTTGAATCTAAAAAGAAATGAATATATTTTAAAAGCAAAAAGAGATTTAAGAGTCAAACTGCAAACAACAAAGATCCTGATCTGCCATAGCATAATGCGTTTGTAGATTAGTTTCTTTTATGTTTGTTCTACTGGTTACTCTTAACAAAATCCATAGACCCAGATCTTCTGGCACATTTTGCACTGGCAGGTCTGGATCAGTGTAGTTTGCAGTTGGACTTGTCTTATAAGGTAATTGAATCTTTTTTAAAATGAATTGGTAAAAGGGCTTGCATATTTGTTACCGTAAATTTATTTGAAACAAATGTATATGTTAAGTAACATGATAGATGAAAATTAAGACCATTAATAACTGAGTGAATCTGCTTCCTTACTTGGATTCATTTGCTAAAATATGAAATGTATTTTGGTTGATTGGCAACTCTGGTACACCTTGAATAATGGTTTTACGGTTGGCAGTTTAAATTTCTTCAGCAGTTCCAGTCTTATTTGAACGATGTATAGTAAAGGGAAGGGGTTATGCAACAATTATTTATGATGATACTGTTTAATAAACTCTCAGACAGAATTAAGTCAACATTTTTTGGAAAGAAAGTATCGAACTAAAATTACAGATGTTGCTTTTTGGAATAGTGTCCTCCATAAGATAATTGTGTCACCGAAATGTAAAATCCAGGACAAAAATAATAAAGCTATTGTTCCTTTCATTGTTGAGTATAATTCAGATTTTCCTAACATGGGTAAGATTATCAACAAAGCTTGTAATGTAAGTGTTAAATCACTTTTAAAGCAGGTTAGTGTTTGCTTACGAAAGAACTAAGAATCTCAAAGATTTCCTTGTTTGTTCTAAATAAAGAAACCATTTACGAATGAATGATCAACAATAATGGAATAGACACATAAGTTTGAACTGTTCATTCATTATTGAAAAAAAAAATTACTTTAGTAGCAAAAATACCAGCAAAGCATTTGACCTTTATAGTGCTTGTTGCAGGGTAAATTAGGTCACTGGTCTCATATTAATTGTGTCAAGGCATAATTCAGCATTAGTTAAAATGGAATGTCTGTTAAATGAAACATTGAATTTGGATAATTTTAAAGATATCTAATTGGTTCTAGTTCTTAGATTATGTACACTTTATCAATTGATCAATTTGAAATATTTAATCAATTATATACATTTTAAAGGAAAACTAAACTATAATGTTTATTTCTTTAAATATGTTCTGCTATCATACAGTTTTAAATACAGATATATGTATTTTAGTTATCCAGTGTTCTGTATCTGTTAATATGTAATTTTTCATTGCTATTTATACATTTAAGACAATATATTAAATTGTAGCTAGAATGTCTCTTAAATTATTCTTGCTATAAGTTTATTTTTTCTTGTTGTTTTGTTTATGATGCTATTCTGTTAGCAACCATTGAGATTTAGTGATGTAAACAAAGTTTTGAATTTAGTAAAGTGAAACTGGTCAATTGATTTATGTTTTTTTTTATTTAGATAATTATCCATTGCATTTCAACCTTACAGCTTAAGTCAGATGCTAATCGTGTGAGATAATTCATTAGAATCCTGGTTTATCATAAAAAGAAAACAAAGTGACAACCCTCCCAATTTACTGTAAGAAAAAACAATAACTCCTGTGACTAGATGCATCCAAAACATTTTATTATCACTTTCAGTTCTTCCTACTCATCATGCTTACTTAGACCTTATTTCTCCTACACTGATGAAACTGGCATTTAGATGCATCCTAATGAGAGTAACTCATTTATGGGTCACTGGAACCATTTATTTATGATCCAGTAACTTTATTTTTAGTCATCTATTCATTACATCCTCACTATGTATCTTGTTCCTATTTCAAGTAAAGTTATAAAAATTGCAATTGGATTCATATCAAAATGACTAATCCTACCCAATCAAAATTGCAATGTGGATTCATATCAAAATGACTAATCCTAACCAATCAAAATTAGATCATAATGACCTCATTTTCATGCTTGAGTGACTTTTGTGTTTTCAGCTATCCAGTTGTTACACACTCAATATTTTGTAAACACTCATGAAAATTGGTATGTGGATGCATCTCAGGGAGGGTAACTTGACTATCAAAGGTAAGCCATTGTGACCTAATTTTCAGGCATGCATGGCTTTGGTATTTTCCTCAATAAACGTTTGTATATTTTTGGATACTCCAAATGTGCTCTTTTTGGTAAGGGGATTCATGAGTTAACAACTTGCTGTTTTTTAAATAATAACATATGTTTCTGTGTAAGTTCGAACTGTAGTATCGGTATACATTATATTGTTTGTGTCTACATTGGTACTTTAGAGAGAGTGAAAGTTATGGCATTATTTACTTAGAGCATATGAAAGCTTGAGTGAATAAAAATTAGTTAGCCAATTTTTTAAGTTAAAAGTATAAAATCTAAATAAAACTTCTTTGAAAAAATGGTAAACACTGGACATAATTGGAGAATATATCATATGCTCATTTTTCATTCACCACCAACTTATGAAAAGTACATTTTGGTTGAACATTCATATTTCAGAAAAAGAAGTTTTTTCTCTATTAAAACTTTGCAGAGTGATCAGAAATTATTCCTCATAATTTTACCTTAAATTACTTATAAATTCTCCACCCCCTCAAATTGGACAAAAATGGTATGTTATGCCATATTTAAATCAAAAGAGAAGAAAGGGATGTACAAAGCATAGACTGCCTCATGCAGGAATGCAAGAAATACTGGTCTGATACACAATATGGCCACTGAATTGGCAGCTATCTTGAAAATCTTGTTTGTTACTCCTCCAAAAGAGAAAGTCATTACAACGTGGGATTTCATGCAAAGGCTTTTTGTGGTGTCTAGACTTGGTTTTAAATGATAAATTGTGCTGATCATATTCAATATGGCCACTACAGTAGCCATCTTAATAATCTTGTAGCTATTCCTAGATTTCATATCAACGATGGATTTTCATCAGAAGAATATAATGATGTCTATTTATACCTAAATGGAAATGGTATTAATCTGATATCTAGTATGGCCACCAGTTTGAAAATCTTGTTACTGCTACTCCTTCTAAATGGAAAGTCATTTTGACATTGAATTTTCACAAGAAGACTTCTTATTGTGTCTAATTGGTCCTGAAGCAAACTGATACCAATTTGAAATTGTTCATGGTCACCATGGTGACCATCTTAAAAATCGTATTTTATATCTTCTCCTTGTACTGACACCATTTTCATCACAAATCTTGTCTTGTCTAGTTGGTCCTAAATGCAGATTGTGCCAATCTTATATCAATATGGCTGTCAAGACAAGCACTTGAAAATGTTATCACACTTCTGATGAATAGAAGATCTTATTGGCATGGGGTTTTCAACCAAAGTGTTCAAATGCTGCCATGCTTAATAACAGTGCTGCTGTTCTTAGGTCACATAGGCCACCAGAACAACAGCTAATATGCACATCCTGTGGCTCCAGAATATCAGAGATGGTTTTAACACTAAGGAGTAAGAAAAAGAAAAGAAATAGTCTTGCCTTGAATTTCTCAGATCTTCTCAGGCAGTAATGTGTCATGTCCTATTGAGGGACTCTTGTTTGTTCCATCAGTTTTTATCATAACATGGTATCTTTTGCATGGCATTTGTAGATTTTCAAAATCATACTGCATATTTGATTTGCATTTATATGAGACCGAGATAATGATTAGTCTGATAATTTGCATTATGGACCATTTCTCCTTCAGTTCCATTGTAATAGAATTGTGTTAATTAATCATGATGGACCATTTCTCCTTCAGTTCCATTGTAATAGAATTGTGTTAACTAATCATGATGGACCATTTCTTCTTCCATTCCATTGTAATAGAATTTTGTTAACTAATCATGATGCTATTGACTTGATCAAAATTTGTTTGATTTATTAAAACATCAATTTTAGTTGTTCAGTGATCTCAGTGATTATTTTTTGTATGATCTCCAAATGCTCTCATGGTGAACTGCTTTCCAAAACAATAATGATCACTGTACATCTTTAGACAAGGCAGTTTATGATGACTGTACATTTTTAGACAAGGCAGTTTATGATGACTAAATATTTAGACAAGGCAGTTTATGAAGACTACACCTATAGATAAAGCAGTTTATGATGACTACATTTTTAGACAAGGCAGTTTATGATGACTAAATCTTTAGACAAGGAAATTTATGATGACTAGATCTTTAGACAAGGCAGTTTATGATGACTACATCTTTAGACAAGGCAGTTTATAATGACTAAATTTTTAAACAAGGCAGTTTATGATGACTAAATCTTTAGACAAGGCAGTTTATGATGACTACATCTTTAGACAAGGCAGTTTATGATGACTACATCTTTAGACAAAGCAGTTTATGATGACTGTACATTTTTAGACAAGGAAATTTATGCAGCATACAAATAACTCAAGTTGCATTTTGTTCAAACAAACTGATATAATCTAGCTTATTCATGGGTAGAGGCAGAAGTCTATATTGATTTTAGCACTGTAATTTGTCCAAGGTCAACATCAATCAAGCTGAAAATGTGATTTTGTTTTAAGCATGTCAGGTTTCTTCATAGACTGCACTTGTTTATCACTCTTTGTTCTGAATAAATGGTCACATGAAAATGGAGTTTTCACTGGAAGACTTCTTTTGATTTCAAGCTGGTCATAAAAGAAATGATGCTAATCTGACCTCTAATATGACTGCCACATTGGTCATCTGGAAAATCTTGTCCTTGACCCTTCTGATGGCTGGTCATGGCTACTTTATGTCTAGTTGGTCATAACTGGAAATGAGGCAAATCTGATATCAGATATGGTCACCATCTCATCCATTTTGAAAATCTTAATATCATTACTCATCCAGAATGGAATGACATATCAGCATGGGGATTTTACTAAAAGGCTTCATATATCTTATTGGTCATAAATTAAAACTGTGCCAATCTGACATACAGTAAAATCAAAATGGTAGTTGCTTTGAAACTCTAGTTATAGGTATTCCTCTTCATAATATGTCATTTGGATTTTTATCAGAAGAACTCTTATGGTGTCTAATTGGTTGTAAACAAAAATTATGGTGTCTAGTTGGCCCTAAATGAAATTACTGGGTCTTGTTGGTTTTTAATGAAAATGTTGGTGTCTAGTTGGTCCTAACTTAAAATTACAGTGTCTAGTTGGTCCTTAATGAAAATGTTGGTGTTCAGTTGGTTTGAAATGAAAATTACAGAGTCTAGGTCAGGTCCTAAATGAAAATCATGGTGTCTGGTAGGTGCTGAATGAACATTTTGGTGTTTAATTGGTGCTAAGTGAAAATTGTGTTGTCTAGTTGGTGCTAAATGGAAATGTTGGTGTCTGGTTGGTCCTAAATAAAAATGATGGTGTCTAGTTGGTCCTAAATGAAAATTATGGTGTCTACTTGGTCTTAAATGAAAATTATGGTATCTTTAAGTTGGTGCTAAATGAAATGTTTGGTATCTAACTAGGTGCTAAATGAAAATTGTGGTGTCTAATTGGTGCTGAATGAAACTTATGGTGTCTGATTAGACCTAAATGAAACTTATGGTGTCTAGTTAGTCCTAAATGAAAATTATTGTGTCTAGTTGGTGCTGAATGAAAATGTTGGTGTCTAGTTGGTGCTAGATGAAAATTTTGGTGTCTAGTTGGTCCTAAATAAAAATCTTGGTGTTTAATTGGTCCTATATGAAAATTATGGTGTCTAGTTGGTCCTAAATGAAAATATCTTGGTGTCTATTTGGTGCTAAATGAAAATTTTGGTATCTTAGTCCAAGTTGGTGCTAAATGAAACTTATGGTGTCTAATTGGTCCTACATGAAACTTATGGTGTCTTATTGGTTTTATATGAAACTTATGGTGTCTAATTGGTCCTATATGAAACTTATGATATCTAGTTGGTTCTAAATGAAAATTATGGCGTTTAGTTGGTGCTAAATGAAAATTATGCAGACTAACAGTCAGTATGGTTACTACTATGGTGGCCATCTTGAAAATATGCTATCTCTATTCCTTACTGCCATTTATTACCAATCATGTGCTTAAAACAGCATTAAGCTCCAAAATACCACAACAATCTCTCTTCCTTACAGATGGATGACCATTATCAAAATGGAGTTTTTCTCAGCAGATTTCTCATGAAAACTAGTTGTCAACTATACATCCAATATGACTGCTACATTATGGCCATCTTGAAAATCTTGTCATCCCTTCCCAAGGGCATGTTATATTTACAAATGGTTTTCATCATGAGACTTCTAATGTCTACTTGGTCTTAAATGAAAATGGTGCCAGATCTTATATCCAGTTTGTCTGTCATAGGAAAGACCTAATTTTAATATGTTATCACTGAATATCAGAAGTGGTTTTAACACTCAGCAGTAAAAAGTAAGAAATGGTTTTATCATGAATCTCTGGAGATTTTTTTTAGCCAGTAGAACACCAGTTCCTTACTTAGAGAAACTCGTGTTATGCAAATAACCATTATAAGACATCAATAAGGTTATCAAATTGTTGTTAGTATCTCCTCTCTCTAGGTTGCAATCTAAAAGCTATTTGGGATTCATATTTAATGTATACATGCCATTCTTAGAAGGGATTCACATCAAGACCCCCCTCTTTTACCTTTAATCCCTCTAAATTCCTGCAAGAAATGGGGCCTTCTAGCACAGTGAAGCAGTTGGCACTTTCAGTGTATGCAGCCTTGGACTTCTTGACCTTGGCCACATGGTAGAGTTGCTGCACCCCACCTGTTGAGCCTGAGACTAGGAGCACTAAATTTGCACCATTTACAGAATTATGGAGGTGTATCTTACCCCAGTTTTCCCCCATAACAAGAAAAAAAAGGTTGCACTGTTGTGACTCTCAAGAGCAGGATGGGTTAAAATATCCTTCCTGTCTTCATTATTTTGCATGAGATTGATACAGAACAGGCTATCCCCTCATTTGGGTCCCATGCTGCTCCTATTCAGCAGTAAAGGCAGTTCAGAAAAGGATGAGAGCTGGTTGGTCAATCAAGCAGTAAATGAGGTTTGCCATCTTTTGCTGACACATCTATGTCCCAAGTATTCAGACCCAAGTGACACTAAAATTCTGTCCAGCTTGGAGAAACTTTCTGGGTCTAACTCTCAACCAGATCTTTTGTTTTATATGTAGTTTTGATTAAGTTGCTTTCCAAAAGGTTTAGTAGGGGCCAGGAGTTTGCTCAATGACATAATTGGATGTCTGTCAGAAAAAGAAGAGTGAAAACCTCTCACCCCTAATGATGAGACCCTTTGGTCTCTGCATGAGGTTATATTGTTCATACCCATTCACGGCAATCTAAACCTCCCAAATTGAATGCCAGTCTAAGGTGGGTATTTCCATGGGGACCTGGGCCTGCCTTCCAGTTTAAGCACTGGACATTTAGGACTTGTAACTTTATCCACACATACTGACCACTTTTTGGCAATATATTTTGACCTGCTGATGGTTTAATTTCTGTTGCACAATGCATTTTATTGTTTGTTGGAATCAGCTGTAAAACCATCATGGCCTGTGTTGTCATTGTCCATGCCTTATCAGTGGAGTTTCTCTACATCTGTAGGGATGCTGTACTGGACACATCCAATGTCTTACTAGAACACAGTAAGAATCTTTTAAAGACTACTCCCATGGAGACAAAAATTATCTTAAGGGGGATCGTTCCCTCATTGGCTTTTCAGTAGCTCAGAGATCAACCACACTAGTCATTCACATCCACTCCTGGCACACTGAACTGGCCAAGAAGCAAATCATCATGACTGACCACAGGGTCCATTGGTGAAGGTCTTTGAAGCAATGTAGCCCAGTCATAGTAACAAACCCATTTCAGAAGGACAAGGTTGGAGATCCTAGGAACTTGTTTCCTATCCAGCAAAGTGTCCCTCTTCCATTGTTCCTATAAGTGCCATGCTTGACATATCTTCAGAGATTTGGTCTGGTATAATAGTCAATAATGGATATCTGTTTCAAATTCAGGATCACCCTTCTCTAATTAGGTCCCCCTTTTCTAGAATCTGGCATGATGAAAGGAAGAGGTGCACCCACTTCTTCAGAAAGGTAGAAAAGTTGCTAGGTATCTCATTCTCCTTTTACTGATAATTGGTTGATCGACAGTGGCAGACTAGAATTCCTTAGATTAGATCTAACTTGCTGTGGGTCCCTAGTAGCCTGACTCCATAGTGACCAGGCTGGGTCTTCTCTAAGCCAGAGAAATCACTCAATCTCTAGATTTTATCTATGTGGAGATTAATTTCCTGACAAAAAAGATTGGTCCTTGTCTTTTGGGTCAGTAGCCAAGATCCAATCTCAATAGGAGGTACAGAGAGCATTGACCGTTGTTCTTGGCTCATCCTTCGCTTTCTTGACGGAGAGCTTGTATGACTATTCCGTGACTGGACATCATATTCTAATGCCCAGATGTGTGCCGTATAGTATCAATGAGACCTACTACATCATACTCCTGACTTCTTTTTTAAAACAAATTTTAAAGAAAGGTTCTTTGTATCAAGTTATAGTAAATATTTACTTGTCTTTACAAACATTCATGTATCCATCCAAAGTAATGTAATAATGCACCTTGAAAACATGGTTTTGAACCTTGAAAAACCTTGAAAAGCCTTGAAAATTTTATGTTGCAGATTCCCTGTTCCAACTTTGATTTACATGGCTGAAGGTTAAACAATATATTTTGTCTCTCCAGTCACCATCCAGAATACTTGGGCAGTGAATATTTTCAGCCTGAAGTGGTATCGTCCATTTGCTTATGCCTTTCTACCTGCAAGATCGTCCCTCTGGCACTTTAAAAGTTGATAACTACACTGCTTAGTTTTGTTAGTCCTTCTTTAGCCCTCTATGTGATCATGGTTCCACACAACAGCTCCCAAATTCTCTACATTTTTTTCCTTCGGTTCATCTCGGTCATTTTCATCAAGTCACCAAGTTCATTATTCATTCCAGGAGATGATCTGCGGTGAAGATCTATGATACCAAGTGGAAAATCTTTGGGTTTTGATGCAGTAGGAAACATGTCAGCTGTAGCAGTCCTTCAATGAATACAGTGGCTAAATTAATTCTCTTTCTTTCTTGAAAAGAAACAATGCTTAAGATCAGTGTCATGTATTGCTAATATCTGGATGGAATCTCTCTTTCATTTTGGCATCTCTAACTAGAACCAAGATGAATCATTCGGTCCTTCATGATCCAGAGCCAGGTTCCTTTGCCAAACATGTGTTTAGCAAACACCAGCTTTGTTTGGTTGCTTCCCTTGTGATTGATATCCCCAACCTCAATCATATGTGTGATGTGATGATCCAGTTCCACTTCTTTCTGCAGTTCAAGCATTATGCTTTTATCAGGCAGATTCTAAAGGGCAAAGAAATGTTAGGAGTTATCTTTTCCTCCAACTTAATAGTTTGGCAGATTTTTTGGCTTCCACCATTTGAGGTGGATTGCATTTCACATTATGAGACCTTATCAGTTCCTTCCTCCTCAAAGGAGGATCTTTCATTCATGAAACTAAACTCATGAGGTTCTAGTTATTGCTCTCTCATGGGACTGTTTAACTCATTAGTGGCTGGAGTGTATAATGAAAGCTGAATTTTAATAATCTCACACTACCTTTTCATCTTTTTACAGTCATTTGTTGGCTTATCAAAAGCAAAGGTATATTTCCTGCTGACAAAGTCAGCTATACATAAGGAACAGGTTTTGTTTTACTGATATTAAAATGTTGATTTTGGTGGGTACATCTCATTGTTATGATTTAATACTTAACTGTTGCTATTGCAAGCTTCTCTCCTCCCGCAGTTTAGTCTGCATTCCAAAAAAGAATAAAAGACAATGCATGTATAGGCAAGGTATCTGCAGGTTGGACCAAGGACTATGTTCTAGAATCTTCTGTTTTATCCTAATGTGAGGACAAATTATTGTCCTATAGTCAGGGTATTTTCCACCTGAAAAAGATCCAGCTATGCAGCAGCAACAGGCAAGTATTAATCATTAAAATTAGTTTTACCTCATTTTTCTGCTATATACATGAATTTATTTTGTTATTGAAGAAAAGTACTTCTTGTATAGTCAAAAATTACAATGGTTTTGGTTTGGTGTTTTTGGGCACACCAACTGAGTTAGTTACTTGCTGCTCAAGACAATTTGGGACACTGACCTGTGCTGGTCAGATGGTGAGATTCAAACTTGTACCATTTTGTTCAAGGATCTAACATGTTTACCACCAAGCCACCACATCTCAAATTATGATGGGCCAATCTAATATATCAATATTTCAACAGTGATAGCCATATTGAAATTCTTGTGATTAATGCTCCTCCTTGGTTACTTGTTGTCTTGATTTTATGTTTAAAGTAGTGTAGATCTGATATTCACAATGACACTTTATTCATTTGTATTTGGATTATTCACCAAAAATATATTTTACAAAATGTTGTAAAATATATTTTACAAAATGTTTCTCAAAAAATTTGTCTTGATGCAGTATGGCAGTCATAGTGTCATCTTAAAAAAAAACATTCATTTATATCAATTACACATTACATGTAATCAATCTCTTTATAGAATTGAAAATTGCTCCCCCTCAACAAATTACAGCAGCATTTCCTTCATAATGAAGATATATGACAATTAATGATCATTCAGATTTCTGAAAGTAAAATAATATGCAAATGAACACTCTAATGTTTCATCCTGGGACACAATTTTGTCATGAATAATGCATGAACAGGGACTTGTTTTTTCTTGTTGATAGATGACCATGGTAGAATTAGTGCTCAGATCACTGAATCCACAGTTTTATTTAATTAGGGCAAAACATTTCACAAGGTGTGAAAAATGCAGCAGTTGAACATGTAAAATATTTTAGTTGTAAATTGATGTGAATTTTAGAATTTAGGACATTTTAAAAATGGCAAATCTGTTCCATGAACTTGATGGCATCAGTGAATTTTCTTGTGGAGAATATTGTTTTGGGAGACTATTTTCTTTTGAAGAAATTTTATTTGACTTTGTTTAATACACACTCCTTCGTAACATGCATAGATTCAGGTTGGTCATTCAATGTATTGATAGATCAAGGTCTACTCTACTGACATATCAGAGTATTCTTTCAATAAATTTGGTTTAATCTGTCAACATATAAGGGTCTATTCAATTGACAGATCAGGTTCTGCTCATTTGACAGATAAGGGTGTACTCTTCATAGGTCTGAGTCTACTCTATTGACAGAGAATGTTTTTTCTATTGGCAGATAAGGGTTTACTTCATTGACAGATCAATGTATACTTCATTGACAGATCAGTGTCTCCCTCATTGACAGATCAAGATCTACTTCATTGACATATCAGGGACTACGTTATTGACAGATCAGGATCTACTTTATTGACAGATCAGGATCTACTTCATTGACAGATCAGGGTCTACTTTATTGACAGGTCAGGTTGTACTCAGTTTGCTTGAAATCATAAACAGAAAAAACTGCAGATTTCATTCTGCTGGTGCATTTTGGGATGTTAGAGGGAATCTGCACAAAGACTGCTCCCCAGATTAATATCATAAATAACACCATTGCTAATTACAGTAGGGTCAATTTATAAAATTTCCATAAAAGATATACAGTATACAGTTTTACTATGAGAGTGCTAGATACATAGTTACTTTTAGAAAAAAATTTTTTTATTATTTTTTTTTTTATTTTTATTTTTTTTATTTACAAAAAGAAGAGGCTTGGAGTGGCCAAGAGATCTAAAGCTTTCACCATTATGGATCACTACCACCTCATCTTTGCATGGGTTCTAGTCTTGGATTCAGCTAATGTGGATAGTAGCGTTCTTGTGGTTTGATGGTTCTTGCAAAGTTTTCCCCGAGTTCTTCCTCCACCATTATACTGGTCACCCTATATCGCCTATCTTGTGCTGAAAAATGGCATTAAAACCTACAACAACAACAAAAAACAAGGATTGAATAGAGAATAAATGTCTCTTCAAGTTTCGGGCAGATTTCCAGTTGTCATTGCAGTAATATTATCTGTGCCATAACAGGAAGTGCAAGCAACTGTGAGAGATAGGTACATGCTGTTTCCAGTGGTGGGGTGGGGGTGGGGGAGGTTATGTGAGCATGTACAGTATTCAGCATAAAGATCATTATTGTTGAAATATATTTTTACAAAAAGAATAATTTTCATTTAAAGTCAAAGCAGTTAAAACTTAAAGAAATTAATCAGTTGCTTCAAATGGATTTTTATTCTGATGAGGCCATCGTGTTGTGATCATTATTAAGAGTACATTAAAAGAACAACTAAAGATTTCATTAATGTGCTCAAAATAAATGTCCCTCCCCACCTCAGTTGGGAAAATGAGATGCCTGCCAGGGGTGTTAATAGGAGAATGTACAATTTTCTTATTTTCTAAGTGGACATTAGATTCTTTTAATTTATCAATTAAATTGTTGATATATCTCATTAAGATATTTCCATCTTAATTGCATTGGTATAAGCAGTACATATACACACAATATAATACACCTCTTCTACACACTTTATATTAAGACATTGTTTGCATTAAGACATGATTTGCATTAAGACATTTGCATTAAGACATGATTTGCATTAAGATGGTTTGCATTAAGACATGATTTGCATTAAGACATGATTTGCATTAAGACATGGTTTGCATTAGGACTTGGTTTGCATTAAGACATTATTATTATTATTATTATTATTATTATTATTATTATTATTATTATTATTATTATTATTATTATTATTATTATTATATTTAAAAAGGGTAACACTATTAGCTAAGAACTAATCTATCTAGAGGCCTTCATTCAAAAGAATATTTTTATTTTAGCTGCATCTTGAAAGCCACTTGATATACAGGGTTGGAAAAAGGAAATAGAACAGGCATTTCTAATCTCAACTGGAATACTTTTCCAGAGCAAGGTTCCAGAGTATTGGAAACTTTTTAAAAATAATTCTTTATTTGGTTTGGGAATTTTGTAATGTTGTAATGTTTGGTAGGTGGGGAGTATTTCTGGGTAGCCTATACTGGAATAGTGATTGTAAATATTCAGGAGCACCATGGTTGCATTAAGACATGTTTTGCATGAAGACTTAGTTTGCAAACTCTTTGATCTCTTACAATTTTAATGTGTTCCTCATTCAGTCATTCTATCATATGTAGAACATCAAAAAAATGCAACTGTGTAAGATTGTTTTTACCATAGTATTGTTGATATCTAAAAATTCTAGATGCTGTTTTCAATGCTTATGATTCCAAGATATTTGAGTCTAAGACCAGCTTAATATTGATGCGAAAAGCAACCCTATATATTTATAAGATAACATTCTTTTTATAGATTTGTTGACCCAGTTTCATTAGATTTACCAGCACTCATAATTTCTCAGAGGCCAACATTTGAGAGGCCATTATTTTTTTTTTTTTTTAATAGATTGATTTCCATTCCTGTTTCAGTACAAATTTCATCCATTGCATTGATCTGTTGTTGTAATGACAATAGAGTTTCAGCAGTTAGTTGTACTTGCTATATCATGACAAGTGAGTTAGAAAAATGTAAAAATCAGTTACACAAAAATTTAGGAAGATCAACTTATCCAGTTAAATGCAAACATGAAGTATAGCAAGATAAAATATAAAACATAAAGATGCTAAAATTAGTTTTAAATTTTTAATTTAAAAAAAAAGATAAAGGTAATGAACGTAAAATCCTTAAAACAATCCAATATGCTTTTTGTGTGTTGAGTATTATAGTTTGGCAAATGATTACAAAATGTACTTATCGTACAGGCGATTTATTGTTTGATTTTGCAGACGACATTGACCTACTATTAATAGTATCCACTACATATCCACAGTTGTCAATAGGATTTTAGATCTCACTACAGAAGGAAAATGGCTACCTATGATATTCAGTTTTGTAATCAATATATTTTGGGATGAGCCAAGTTTTATGAGATCTGTAATGATTTTATGTAATAATATATCCTCACAGAGTCAATAATTTTTTGTGTGGGCTAGAATTTTTCAGTTTTTTAGCCAGTTTGCTTGCAAGTTTGATACAGAAAGTATAAAAAATTAATGATACAAATTGTATTAAATTTGCAGCAAGAGGGACCTATTTCATTGTAATTATTATCTGTCATTGTAGCAGTTTTTTGCCAGAGGTATTAAGCATGTCTTTAATTTGATTTGGATAATAACTTGATTTAGTCGGTAGATGTGTGTCAGTTCAAGGTCTGTTTTATAATACTGAGAGGATGAACAAAGTTGTATTACTTTGGCTATCTGCCACATAGTAATTCAACATTTCTTTGTGTATACTTTATTTCAGGCAGGTTCAACCAGCGTAGCTACATCCATCATAGTTGCTAACATTATTTAGCCGTGTTTGCAGTCCTTTTGAAAATATGCATTTTTAATTAATATGCATAATTAGTGATCAGGAACTAATCTTGCTCATGCGGCCCACAAACTTAAGCATTTTATCTATTATGGCTCCCAGCTCTATTATTATCTTACAATTATGCTCATGTAAATTATTATTTGAAGAAACATACAATGTTTCATACTTGATAATACAGCATTTGGTCAGGGCCTAGAATTGACACTTTTGAGTGAAAACGATGTTATGATGTTTGGCATAATCTTTGGGAAATTTGAGTAAAACCCTATAATTGAGTGTTCTGGAACAGACCCTGCATGGTTTGTCATAAGTTAATCAGCAACTTCTGCACAGATTTTCTGGAACAGACCCTGCATGGTTTGTCATAAGTTAATCAGCAACTTCTGCACAGATTTTTCTTTTATCTATGACTTTTTTAAATGATAACCTCTATTTGTCATATTTGGATTTTAAATGTTATACCACATGGACTTAGTATGAGAGAAATGCATGATGGGTATGTCCATACTTCACATCTGACAGTTTTTCTGTCCCCACTTAATTAAAATTGAATGGCTTAAGTGATTAAAATTGGAAAAGATGTATGCATTGTTGAATGTTAAGGAAACCTAACTCAAGCAGAATTTTCACCTTTTGCATCAGTTTTATTTACTTCAGAGTTTCTCAAGGTACCACACATTTTGATTCTGCTCATTGATGTAGTGAATCGTACTTTATATACCTGCTTATGAGTCAAGTCAGATTGCGAAAAACAAAGATCCTGATTTGCTGTATAAAAATGCATCCACAGTTTAGGTTCTATGTTATTTGTTCAACTGATTACTCCTAAGAAACCCAGACACAAACCAAGACCTGCCAGCACAATATTAGATGGCAGATCTGGGTATGTGTATTTGGCAGTTGGACTCCTAGGTCAATATATATGGCATATGATAGGAAGCTTCTATGATGACATAAATCCATTGATGTTAGCTTTGTTTAGTATTGTTGGGCAGGTTTCCTATCATGTATTGGACTGTTTTAGGTGGATTATTTAACTCTTCAGTTTTGCTGTAATGAGGAATGTCTATTCAATTTCACAGTTGTCTTGTGCTGATGGATGTTCAATCCACAATGCCCATAGTGCCACATTCCAATATTGATGAGTTGATGATAGGAACAAATCTTGGGGGTAATCAAGTTCTGGGTTGAACTAATGAGACAGTGTTTGCTATCTCTCAAAAATACCTTTCCAGAAAAATCCACAACAAAATTATTATACTTTTCTTTGCAAGCACAACATAGTTCATAATAATCTACCATGGCATAAGGAATGGCTCCAGATATTGATGGAGACAAAAGTTTTGGATAACTCTAATAATTGTTGGAACAGGGCAGTACAGTTAGCAACTTGCATGAGAACTTTTATCTCCTTTGTCACCCACAAATATAATAGATTTTAATATAAATGATAATTAGATCTTAAGAAAGTCATTAAACTTTTAATATAAAGCTGAAATGCTTTACTTAAAAATGTGTGCATGATGATATAAGTTGGAGTTGTCTCAATATCAGAATACATGTACAGCTGTATCTGTTTTAAGCAAATGCAATTAATTAAAACTTCTTTGCTAGAATTCATACTTCATTGAAGCCAAACCCATCAATGTGTTTACACTGGTTGATTCATCAAGATTGTGATTTTAAATAATTACATGTACCATAATGCTATTTAGTCAGCATGCACAGTACAACTCCATATTGTTTGTACTGTTAAATACAGCTGACACTTGGCATTTGCATGGTCCTGAAACATGTATACATGCATTTTTTTTATAAAGATAGAAATTTAGAAAATAATGCAAATTGTTCACTATATTATAACTTGTAACTTATTTTCAAATATATCAATGCAAATTTTGAAGAACAAGAAACTGGGCTGATCTAGCACTCAGATGTTACTGTGTTGTTGGTACCTGTAATGTATTGCAATTAATATGTAAATTAGCTTAGTCATTGTGTTAAAATAGATTCACCTATATTACTAAATTAGCCACTTAATTTTAGTATTGCCATAAGTAGGCATATACTGGGAATTTCATTTATCAATATTTAGTTATAGGTTGTGATATTTATTGAGAAAATATTTTTGTTAAAGAATATCTTTAAAGATATATTATTTCTTTTTTAAATTTGAGAATTTTGTTGTGTTGATCCAAATTTATGTGCAAATTAGTTACTATTTTCACTGATAAACTTGTGATATATGAAGTTTTTATATAACTCTTTTGACAGTGATAGTTTAATTTAAGCGAATAGGAGGCTATTTTTCACCTTTTCTGTAAGAAAAACAAATGGGATCCACACCTGCCTCAGCATAATGTGTGAGTTTTCAACTTGTTTTCTTAAACGAGAGAATAGTTTACTGCTAACAGAAATGAGATCTCTGCCATCAGCATTTCTAATTTTACTCTGATGTATATTTCTAAGTCTGCAAAATCATGGCCTGGATCATGTTTATGGCTTCGTGTCTTGGAGGTGACCTCCAATGGTGAAATTTGCCTGGTATCGAATAAGCTACTTCAAATAGGAATTTATGAATGGGATAAAGTAAACTGAGCTAATATATAGAACAAATAAGATGAGCAACTGTTACAAGTAAAACAAATTTAATAAAAATTCAAACAATAAAACTTTTCATGAATAAACGATATAAAAATGACCATTTAAAAGATGTACCTCTTTTTTTACTATGACTAATTACGGAATTTCAAAAATATAATGACAATTAAGGAATTTCAAAATGCAAAGACAATTATATACTAGCCAATGCTGTTTAAGATAAAGTCTAAACTTATCATATGAGTCAGAGTAATCAAAAAAACTGTGCCTTGCATCAAAAACATAACCTGTTGACTGTCTGTCCCACAGGCCCCCCTCAGACAGTACTTCAGTTCCATTGTTCAGTACGTCTTCCATTCCACTTTCTCTTGTTCCAACAATTCAAGATACTTTTTACATCATTCCAAACTGTTCTTTACCTTCCTCCACTGTTTTTTTTACTTCCCACACTGTTTTCCTTCCGCACTGTTTGGGTTGTACTCTTTTCTGACTATCTCTCCTTATGAAAATATAAACAAACAGCCTAAATTATCCATCACATTGACGTAAATACATAATCAGACTGACACCCTCGAGGTCAGAAATTAACTTTATCAACTTTCAAACAGTCTAGCTAGTTTCTAGACTAATGAACTGGGAATGCCATTCACGCCACAGGTGGCATTGGCCTTTTTCACACGACCTCATTATGCACAAATGAATGAAATTTCACTCTATACATCAAGGCTACCATTATACATAATGGATTCATTCGGATAGTTCTGACTACTTTCACATCAATCATCAATTCATTCATTGACTATAAATACAATATCATCAGTTAACTGACCTCAACACAGTTATGTCAGATACAAATTCCGTATATAAAATAAGTATGAATTTAACCTACTCAATTCCTACAATAGTCAAGACTATAACTTAGCAAACCGCCAATGCATATGTAAAAGAAAATATTGTTACGTGTGCTCAGATAAACAAACTAGACACATGTATACCATATCAAGAAAAATTAATCTATGACTCAACACTTAAATTCTTGCAAATATGTGCTTCTACGAGCAATTAGAGCAATTACTCAATAGCATAAATGACATATATAAATTCATGCAAATACAAGTACCTAAAAGCAATTAAATCATATTATAAAAGAGTATTTGAGATTTATGCAATTACCTTGTTTTTTATCCTGCTTTAGGTGTCTGTTGAAACTTCAGACAATGTCTCTCCCTTGGATGACAATTAATTTAGAGAAATTTACTCTTTAAACTTCCCAGAGCTCCAGATCTTACTTTCGTCCACTCTTCTAGAGAATGGTAGACTGAAGTTTCAAAATTTTGCCAGTATATTTAAATTCAAGATTTTTTCAGTTTAAACTACACCCACTTCCTCATCATGACCAATCCGATGTAAAATAATTCACGCCTTTCTAGTATTAAACACTGCATTATTTTAATCAACAAACACCTATGACTGTACTGAATTCTACAATCAGTTCTAAGCAGAACAAAGCTTTAATCCCGCTCTGTAAGTTTAAACAAACTCAGCCCTTAATTAAAAACTAATAACTTCTGGTCTCACCTGAACTAATGTGTACTTTATGTTTTGAACAAGGTGGCCATTTCCTCATAAATCTCATTAATGGTACATGTATGCAGCTCAGTGTTTTCTACCATAATTAATTTTAACAAAGGAAGATCAAACTAAAAATTTGGTCCTTAAAAGTATATGATTATAATTTTTACAGCAAAAATTAAGTTTTTTTTTCATTAAATATTATGGCCTTTAATATTTACATTATTCAAATATTAAAATACTATCAGAAAAGTATGAGACATTTACTGCATTACATCTTTGTCTAAATGAAATATGATATTTATGACTGGTCATAGACCAAATGATATTATAGGATGGTATAGGGTCATACCTCCAACATTGTCTGTATGTATAAGTGTTTGCTGTCACAAATTTGTTGTAGCTTCTTCTCTTAAAATTGCTTGGAAACTATGCACACACACTCAACCAATATTTTAATTAGACTAATGAAAATAGTGCTGATTGGACATCAACTTCTGAAAATCCTGTTGTCATGACCCCTCCTGAATGGATGGTCATATTTGTCCTACATTGCCACAGAGCATTCTGGTATAGGGACCTTTCATTGCCACAGAGCATCCTGGTTTAGAGACCTTTCATTGCCACAGAGCATCCTGGTATAGGGACCTTTCATTGCCACAGAGCATCCTAGTACATGGATCTTTCTTTGACATAGAGCATCCTGGTACACAAATCTTTCATTGCCACAGAGCATCCTGGTGTAGGGATCTTTCAGTATAGGACAAATGATACTTAAGTGCATAAAAATGGATAAAGATGAGAAACCATGAAACAGTTGTCATAGCATATACAATCAACAAAACTGGAAAAAATTCAACAGACAGCATCCTATTGACCCAGATTTCATGGCCAACTACTCATCCATTTGGCTTTTAGGTAGATATCAGTTAGGTGAGCATATCAGGCCCACTTGAACCTCTTGTTTGGTTTTTCATTCATGGTGCTTTGTAACCTGTCTCCAGAAAATTAATTAATGAGCCCTCCACTATGCCCTATAAAATACCTGTTTGAGATTTCAGAAACTTTATTCTTAAAGTCTTTTAATGAAACAATGTTTTCAATGCTTTTATGTTAATATCTATGTATTCATTATTTATCCTTATGTAGGTTTGCGGTTGGACTGGTCAAACTGTGGGGAATATTTGGCAGTTGGAGGATTCACGAGGCTACCAAATCTTCAGTGCCGAAATGAAATTCACTTTTACTCTAAATCTGGGCAGCTTATTCACTGGGAAACTATTTCATCTCAGGTAAGACTATAACATTTATGATATTGTAATTTTCAAACTGTCCTCTTATCTTCCATGTGCAGTATTTTATTGTTGGTATGTGCCATGAAATTCAGCCATCATTGACCTGACTTAAAGGAATACTGTTTTTATCCATAAAGAAGGCACATCTGTGTAACTAAGCTGTGAACAGGATATAGGCAGATTCAGATCTCATTGCATAATGCATTAGCACATCTGAGTTTTTGCATATAGTTCTTATTGTGAAATTAAGTGAACAGCTTGATTCCAAATCTGACAGCATATTATGGGATGGCAAATCTTCTTCTCTGTTTTAAATGTAGAGTGAAAATCATAAATGGGTGACTACAGGAGAATAGAAAGCCTTTGAATAACCAATCTTTCCAGTGACTCCCAAGAATGGTTACAAGTATCAGTAGCTGTCACATATCCTTTTCAGATAAAACAGAATTTCATCAGTGAAATGTTATACCATATATGACCACTTACAAATGATCATAATGCACTGACATAGTATGTTTTTGTTTGTTCTACTGATTACTCCCAACAAACTGCACAGACTTAGATCTGACTTGTATATGAGTATATCCTGTATTTGTCTGTAAGATTTGGTTCAGTCACATATCATCTTGAATTCAAAACTATGAAAAGAGATATGGTGTCTGAGTGATTTGCATGCTTTACATGTGACCATCATACTGAAGGTTTGAATCCTGCCCAGACTAAATGGTTTGAATCCAGCCCAGACTAAATGGTTTAAATCCAGCCCAGACTAAATGGTTTAAATCCAGCCCAGACTAAATGGTTTGAATCCTGCCCAGACTAAATGGTTTGAATCCTGCCCAGACTAAACATGGTTAGTTGTCATGAGTTGTCTCTGGGCAAGACTCTTTACCACAAATGTCTCAGCACAATGTAATTTTTTATTTGTTAATGTGCCATTAAATTCCAACCAATTAACCAACCAGCCGACCAAAACTTTGAATAAAAACTTCAAAATTCAAAGGAAAAAAAAAGAAAAGACCTTAAATTAACTCAATACAAAGGTCTAAATGCTGGTTTTGGAATTGGATACTCTTGTTCAGTCCACATATCGAAAAGTTGTAGAAGTCAAATAAATAATGTCAAATTAGGCAGGCTGAAGTCTTAAGTTTTATCCATTGCTCTCAGACAGTTTCTGTCATGTCTAGCCAGGCTTGTAGGAGACAAATCTCTCTTTTTTTGAGTATGTCATATTCTTGAAATTTATACTGTTCATAAGTTTAGTTATAACAACCTTAATTGGCTATCTTTTTTTAACAACAATTCCCAGCAAAAGTTAAGAAATTTTGCACAGTGCCAAACTGCACTCGAAGTTTTTTGACCATATCATTATCAAATTAAAATAATGTTTGAAGGCAGAACCAACACGTATTTTCATAAATTGTTTTTTAAAAATATCTTTTATACATCCTTTCACATCTACATAATGTGCTGCAAACACCCGAATCTGCCATCACATTACACAATGGCAGATCTGGGTCTATGCAGTTTTGCAGTTTGACCCAACTGATTAGTGGGTATATAGGGTATAATTTTTCAGATCGATTTGTACATGTATACCCAGATAAAGAGGCTGGTAAGAGGCTGTCATAAGAGTCTTTTAATTTTGGACAGTTGAAGCATGCACTTAAAATCAAAGCTTATTTAATAGAGAGAGTTAAAGAAACTTAAATCTGGATGCCTCACTGTGTGAATGCATATAGTTTTACTCATGTCCATTGCATATGGAAAATTTTTTATTTTTTGCTCGATAAATTTTGAAAGACGATGTGCTAAAACCAAATTTGGTTTGAGACTTTTTATGGAAAAAACCTTGATAATGTTTGATTGTCGTCTTGTCCCATCAACATTTGCAGATGTATGGCCTCAGTTTAATTTAGCGATACCTTTTTTATTTCTGTTGTTATTATTTGTAGGGAAAAGGGTCTTATGTTGGATTATAGTGGCTTGTGGTTGAAGTTTGCCATTAAATCAAGAATTAAATTTTTTTTTTTAAATGAAATCAGTTTTGGTTTGAGGCATACTATTTTGAAGACCTATTTAAAAATGTAATTTTAATTTATTTTTTCAGTTGAAATTAAGCTGTATGATGGCCACTTTTTAATTAAAATTTTTTTCTCATATTATGAATTGTAATGTTATCAACCAGAAGAGCTTATGTGATGGTTTGTTATCCATTGTCCATAATCCAAATTCCTTCCATTAGTACAAGTTTTTTTTATTACTATTTCTCTTAAACTTCATGTAAGATTGCTTTGAAACACATGCAAATGCATACACATTTGGTGGCACTCTCTACAGTTTCATATATTGCATAGGGTTAGAATTTTAAAGAAAAAGAATTTTCCTGGGTTCCCTCACTAGTTATTCTGGCTATTTATAAAAAACTTTGTATACCTTTCAAAAAGGTACTAGCTCCACTTGTTCATTTTCACTTCCCGAACTTCAGAGGTAAATTATAAAATAAAAGAGCTGATAACTTTTTTACATTTTATATATTTAGTAATTCATTTATTGCACTTTCAGAAGCTAGTATTGTCTAGTCTGGCAAAATTCATTTTCCCTATTTTAATAGCTGCTATGGATAGTATACTTTAGACAAATTCAGGTTGACTTTTGGAGCACAAGGGAGTAGTCATTTTAGTTAGCAGTTTGCTAAGATCATTTACAATTTCTAAAAGTACAATATCCAAAGAAATGTCAGCCACATTACATGAAAGCAGCATATAGGTATGCCAACATTCTCTCCACTGTGTATGTTTTAAATGCAAACAACTTTACCTTATATCACTCTCTCAAAAGTACATAATAACTGGTGAGTGCCACCTATTTTAAGATGTGTCTTAGAGTATCATACCTATAAGAGTATATGATCTGAATCACTCAGCTGCATATTGATCTGACTCATTTGAAATGCTAATCTGGTTATATCATAAAATCGAGTAAAATGACTAAACGACCTGATAATTTGTTATTCCCCTGCTAGGAAACAGATAGTTATGTCAATTATATTTACATCCTTGGGGGGAAAGTCTTGTTTCAGACTGAAGTGCAGGTTGAAAATAGCATAATGTTTGTTGTTTTTTTTTTCTTTCAAATTGGATGGAGTTTATTTTTCAATGTTTTACAGAAACTATTTGTGGTTTATTAATTGCAGTGCATAATAATAGTGTATGACTCTTACGATGGCTCCTACACCGTTCTCATTCATTTCAGTCAAACTGCACAGATAAGCAGGCAGTATAACAAACTATAGTAGTTAATGCAAAGCACCAGCCAAATGTACAATCATGGAAATTCATCGGTTAATTTTAACATAGGCAACTGACATTTTCTTAATGCTGTAATAACTCATGGGATTGAGAATTATTTCCCTTTAAAACAAATTGTAGTCACCAGATGGTTTGCAACTGTCACAGAAGTTGTTCATTTTTTTGTCACATTTGATTAACAAATCAGACATACATTGCGAATCTATGCTTGTTTTTTTTTTTCTTTATTTACTTGTTCCAAAAACAATAATCAGTTTCTTTAAAGAAGTTTGAGTAATATAATAAACAAATCCCAAATCCAGGTAAAGGTGTCTTGTTTGCACTTACATATTATTACGTGTAGAGCAGGAGACACAAACAGTGTTATAAAATATTTGGGGTTTCTTTGCACAATTCTTTGCTTCAAGTATCTGAAGATATGCAACAGAAAGTTTGTAGCAGAGTCTCTTTCATTCATATATAAAAAAATAACAAAGATCATATCATATAGGTCTCAAGGAAGTACACTTATTACAAAGAATACTTGTAGAGCTACTCATTCATACCAAATCTGTCAGTACATACAGGTAGTGGAAAGTACAATATGCAAGACAAAATAGACATAATATGGTTCTGACAAATCTTCTACCTAGAATCACTTAGAATTGACCTAGCAATCGTGTAGTTACAAAATTTCAAAGGAACAGGAAAATGATTGACCTTTTTCATGTATTTTTCATGTCTGTCAATATCTGTGAGAGACACATTGTCAGTTATTCATAAACTAGTCAATAAATTTATCTGTGAGAGACACATTGTCAGTTATTCATAAACTAGTCAATAAATTTAAAATCGAATTATGTACTTGTATTATTGTTCTGAGGTAAAGTTGCATATTTAATTTAATTTATTTTTAAGCATCACCCAAATTAAACGTTAATAACCCATGACGGATAAATCTACCTACAAGTCAACGTGAAACTCTGAAGTTCCATTGCCAAAAAAGATAGTTGCTGATATAAAAAAACCTGTCTCATTAAAGCATTTTATAAATATTGCTGGCTGATGTGATTGATAATGAGACCATTAAGAGCTTCTGATTTCTCTTATTCATTGAAAATATTAACGTTTTTCCCTTGCTCTTGAAAATGAAATTCTAAAGTATTTTTACTTCATTTTTTGGCATTGTACACACACACACACACATGTTCAACACAATGATTTGCTGTTGTTCTGTGTCCTCAGCTTCAAAAATGAAGGCCAATATTCATGAGGTTGCTTTTAATAAAAATCCCTGATAAAGTATTTTGAATCATAAAATGTTCAGAAACTGTTTTCAAAATGTATATTTGTCGGACATATAACAATAAAGCAGATGTAATTTTTCTTGTCATTACACATTAGAAATAATTGCTTAAATTAATCTTTTATAAAAGCAAATATTTAAAGAAATTGAATTTTCAATGATTAAATTACCCATTACATAACTTGAATTGCTTGTCTTATGATACAATCACAGAAAACTAAATCAGTGAACACTTCATTGAAATAGCTCATCACTGTAATAATTATCTTCAAAATCTATATATTTCATCATAGCAAGTGCTTTCATGATTCATCCATTTAATTGATATACCACAGGTTAATGCTTTGATGTCTATTCTTCATTGTTCATTTTCACTTTTATTTGATTGTTTTCCTTGTTGTAATATTGCATAGTCATGCATACATCATCGAATTTATTAAAGTGTTCTCAATAATATGATTAGCAATATATGATATCGAATTGAACTTTGGACCAGCCTGAATATAAAGGAGGAAAAGAACTTTGGACTCTCTCTCTAGTGACATTTTAAGAGTGAAATTAGCTATTGTCTTGTAACATAGATGGCGGTGAAGTCTGCTAACTTCTCGTGACATTATGACAGTACAAAAAGATTATGTCTTATAAAATTCGTGACAGTACAGACAGCTATCTTACAACATTCATTTCAGTAGAAACAGTTGATGCCATATGAATTCATGAGAGTACAAACAGCTGATACCTTATGAAAATGATGACAGTACAAACAGCTGATATCTTATGACATTGATGACAGTACAAACAGCTGATATCTTATGACATTGATGACAGTACAAACAGCTGATATCTTATGAAAATGATGACAGTACAAACAGCTGATATCTTATGACATTGATGACAGTACAAACAGCTGATATCTTATGAAAATGATGACAGTACAAACAGCTGATATCTTATGAAAATGATGACAGTACAAACAGCTGATACCTTATGAAAATGATGACAGTACAAACAGTTGATATCTTATGAAAATGATGACAGTACAAACAGCTGATATCTTATGAAAATGATGACAGTACAAACAGCTGACATCTTATGACATTGATGACAGTACAAACAACTGATATCTTATGACACTGATAAGAAAACAAACAACTGTTGCTTTACTTGAAGCATATATGAATGAGAAACCAGCTTATTTCTGATGATATTGTTTATAGTGCCAGCAGACAAATGACATTAATGACAATGCAATCAGGTGAATATATGGTTTCTCAAAACTCTTATTACACCGAACAGAACCATCTGGGTGTATTTAATTGTACGAACTTTAATTTTTATTATCTTGGAAAAAAATATAACACAACTCTCCTATCAGCGAAAAATTGGTATTGGAAGGAAATTAAACTTTAATTTTTTTATCAACCTGGGTAACAAGGAGACTTCAATAATCCTACAACAACTATTACTTGCTTTAGAAATATCTGATAAGTGCTAATGATATGGGGTGTGGGGTGTTGTTTAGCACATGGGTGAAAACTGCAAGCTCATTCACATTATAACAGATTGACCGCTGATAATAGCTGATACCTTTTAACTTCTGGTGATACACACACACACACACACACACACACACACACACACACACACACACACACACACACACACACACATATATATATATATATATATGGTTATTTTATTTTAAAAGACTTAAAACTAGGTTTACAAATTTAACATGATTATAAGTACTTACAACAATCCATTCATCAATTCATCACAT
This sequence comes from Potamilus streckersoni, assembly GCA_016746295.1. Taxonomy (NCBI): domain Eukaryota; kingdom Metazoa; phylum Mollusca; class Bivalvia; order Unionida; family Unionidae; genus Potamilus; species Potamilus streckersoni. The sequence continues at coordinate 370,608 of JAEAOA010001233.1, forward strand.
ATGTCTTGCATGTCTTTCAGTTGCAAGGAAATTGATCGAAAATGATTGAAGTGAAATGTATTTACAGATGAATTTTATTTTTATTAAAGCCCAACAAACCTCTCTCTCTCCTATGAACATGTTATATTCAGCAAACCTGTTTCCTATTCAGAACAATGAAATTACGGTTTGTGATATAAAGTATCATTATTTTTCCATAACTATGGCAATGGTTGGAATATTTAATAATTTATATATGTTTGTATTTTATATTTTGTCATCTGTATTCAGTCATCTTTCATCTGTATTGTGTATTGTCCACCCATATTCTATCTTTTGTCATTTATATTCAGTTTTTGGCCATTTAGAGCGTTTTATAATATAGATTTTGCAAAATTGTAATAAATATTGACTCGTTTTTGTTGTATATAACCTGATTGTATTCTCTATTCTGCATTTGTGTTTTATGTCTCCAGTTTGTATTGTATACTGTGATATTTTTGTTCAATAACACTTTATCTGTACTGCATAATAGTGTTAAGGGTAAGGCTTATTACACAGAATTTGATTGGATTAAATAGATATCAAAATAGTGGTTTGAGAAAGATGTTTTGAAATTTGCATAGAGGTATTCCAACATTCTCTCCACTGTGCATGCTTTAAATGTAAACAGCTTCATCTTACATACATCACTCTCTCAAAAGTACATGATAACTGGTGAGTGTGTCCTATGCATGCACACGCACAGACACACACATACAGACAAACACACACCATGGTCAAGTTGGTTCCTAAATGAAAATGGTGCTACTTGGACACCCAATATTGCCACCTCAGCAGCCATCTTGACTTAATCCTGCATAGATGGTCTTAATTTAATGATGTCTTTTTGTTCCTAATGAAAATGATGCTGATCTGATGAAATGGTCTTATCCTGAATCTCTGTAAATTCTTTTTGCCCAGTATAGAGCATCAGTCCCTTCAAGTTATTTGTTAAACTAAGCTTGATTTAGACATAATATCAAGAATAACTAGTTTAACTTTACATTCACTTTTCTCCATTAAATTTAAAGTGTTTGTTTAACACATGTCCACTAAAAAGCAGAGTGTATTATTATTATTATTATATAGTATTTTCCAGCCATGTGCTTTCTAGTTTCTTTCTGCACAATAACTTGAGTTCTCAACCATCTACCACTAAAAGACTTTATACCTATAATAGCTTGTCTTGGACTAATTAAGAAGTCATTAATCAAAAGATTGAAGATCAGGGTCACTGTGACTGAAAGAAGAAAATGGTTTCTGTACAATAAGATTAGTTCTACATCACAGACCTGGAGTAAACTTTCTGATTAGCTTGCACATGGGATAAGGAGAAAGTCTATTGATTTTGGAGTAACAAGGTGAAAGGGTAAGGACACAGATTGAATGAGATAATCATTTTAGCACATTTATTTAAGTTAGCAACCATATATCTTCACCAAAATTGGCCATTGACTTGCATGTTAGGTAAGTTTATTGATTTTGGGTCATCAAGTAAAAATGCAAGCTATCTGTGACTGAAAGAAGAAAAACTGGTTTTTCATAATAATGTAAATTCTAGATTGGATACAATGACCAAAGTATTTGGAAGGTTTGCACTTAAGATATGGGTGATGCCATATTGGTTTTGATATAATAAGTTAAAAGGGCAAGGTAATTGTGCCTCAGGGCAAATTGGATCATGCAAATAGCTTTTATTTGAGAGTACCTTCTGTGAACAAACTCACATCTTCAGTGACCTAAGTGGTTAGGGCATCCACCTTGGATATGGGAGGTAGTGGGTTCAAACCCAAGCCAAGTCATACCAAAAACTTATACAAATGGTAATAATAGCTTCCTCACTAGGCGCTCAGCATCAAAGTTTAGTGTTAGGACTGGTTGACCTGGTGTCAGGTTAATGTGACTTAGTGGGACATGGTGCTGCATGTCTTAGGCATGATTCTTCAGTGCTAGACATCACTATAAACTACCACACTGCAGACATCATAGTGATATGACTGAAAAATTGTTAAAGCTGTGTTAAATATCCAAATCTTACACATAAACTCCATGACCAAACTTTGTGGATGTTTTGCACTTAAGACAATTAGTCAGTTATAATAAAATTAATAAGAAAATAATTGTTTCTGAATATTATGTTATGTGCCTGCATTGAGGATTATTAGTAACATGTGGGTATATTAATGTTCTATTTATAATACTCTTATTATTTTGAAGGGAAAACCACTCACAGCACTCTGCTGGGGCCACAATGACAGACGTCTATTTATAGCAGCAGGACATCATCTCTTTGTGGCCTGGGTCAACAAGCAAGTGCCTCATCTGCAGTATCTTTGTCAGCGGAGGATCCAGCAGGCAGTTAAGACATTGCATAGTGTCTACCATTTGCCAATCCCAGCCAAGCTCAGGCATGGCATTCTGGCATTGTTCTCACCTACAATCAAGGTAGGTTTTTTTCTGATGCAGTAACAGTAATTTCCCATCAGGCTTTCTTTTGGATTCAATAACAGTAATTTCCCTCAGGCCTTCTTTCTAATGCAATAACAGTAATTTCCCTTCAGGCCATCATTCTGATACAGTAATTTCCCATTGGGCCTTCTTTCTGATGTAATAACAGTAATTTTTCTCAGGCCTTCTTTCTAATGCAATAACAGTAATTTCCCCTCAGGCCTTTCTAATGCAATAACAGTAATTTCCCTTCAGGCCATCATTCTGATACAGTAATTTCCCTTCAGGCCTTGTTTCTGATGTAATAACAATTTCCATTCAGGCCTTCTAAAAGTGAAATTGTGTTCATTCCTTGTTTTTTAGGCCTACTTTCACACATTATAGGTTATCTTCTTTCTATCCTTGCTGTCATTCAGTCCTTTTCAGATATTAATTTTCATCTATCCTTAACTTGGGGATTATCATCCCTGAAGCCTTGTTCTCACCCATGATAATAAAACTCACTACAGACCTTGTTGTCATATTGTATGATGGCAGAACTAGGTCTGTTTGATTAGCAGTAGTAGGATGCTTGTATGGAGTAGTTCCAATTTGCAAAATCATTCTTTTGCTTCTAGTATTTGTTTGGAAATGAAGTACTTGTTCAAAGATATATTCCACATTGCTGTACACCTAATTCTTCAGTTCAGACATTGCAATTTCAACCTTTCCTTCTGATGGTACTGAATTCAGTAAACAACTTCTACTCAAGCACCACCCAACAGAATTTGACTGAATTTCACATTTAGAGTCCTGGAATGATGGACTGCACACAAGATACTGATGAAAAATCAAATATGGCTGCCAATATTAAAGAATAGAAATAAGAACTTGAAAAGTCTTCTTGCAAAATATGACTTAACAGAATGTAACAAAACTTTGACTGAAAGAACTTAGGCTTTAGGGGTGTTCTGATTTTACAAATTATGACATTCTGCCATCAAATATGGAAAATTATTAAAAGTAGAAAAACCTTTAATGATTTTCTTAAATAATGCTCAATAGAATTTGACCAGATTTGACAGAAAACATCTTGGCATAAATGGCTTTCAAGTTCTGGCCAATCTTTCATAAAATTTGCCATGGTCTGAGCTACTAAATATACAAAAACCCATCACTTAAGAATTTGATCAAATTTGACTGAGAGCATTCTGGCCTTAATAACTTTAAGGTTAGTACAGGTGATGTTAAGCTTCCTTCAAATATGGCTGCCATTACTACAAAAAAGACAAACAAGCATCAAAATATTTGATAAAAGCTACTGAACAGAATTTGACCAAATTTCATAGAAAACACCATGGTATGAAGGACTTTAAATTTTTTTTAATTTGCATTGAATGGACCCAACTACAAACACTATTCCTCTTTTACCCCAACATTTTTGCTAGCAAATGCGACCAGACTCAATACTGGTACTGTCTGGTTGTTCTTGCAATTAGACAATTGTTTTTACAGTCACAGACAATAGCATCCCAGACAGTAATCAGCATTGGCACTCGTATTTATAACTGTAGCACATGCAGCCCTTCACCCAAATTAGTGGTGCTGCCATTCTTGTATGACATCAAATACAGAATTTTTTTCAAAAAAACAAACCTTTTCTTGACTTCACAAAAATCCATTTGAGAGAATCTGTCCAAATTTTATTAAAAGAATTCTGGCATAGAAGGCTTTGAAATTGTTGGTACAGTTGGAGCCAGTCTATGGCAGACTATAGCAACTGTTATAAGAAATGGAAAATCTTTTAATTGATTTTGTTCTATAGATGCATTCTGGAATCAATAGATTTTACATTTGTACAAATTATTCCAGTGTGCCATCACATATGACTGCTGCTACTAAGGATAGAAAAAACTCTCATTAACTTTTAAATATCCTTGTAACAGGATTTGATCAAATTTGACAGAAGTGTTCTGGCTTGAACACCATTACAAATTTATATATATATATATATATATATATATATATATATATATATATATATATATATATATATATATATATATATATATACCAGACAGAACAGACACTGCTATCCCTGGATTCTGTAGTAGAAAGAATTTGACAAACTTTAACAGATAGTGTCCTGTCACAAATGTCTTTCCATATTGAACAAAAGATGTGCTATTGATATAAAAACTAGAAAATCCATTAAACAGTTATTTGTGTAACATGCAGTCAATAACATTGGAAGAAATGTAATAATATAAAGATGTTTTTGAAGGCCCAAATTATGCTTTAGAGCAAATGCTTACTGAAAACCAGTAATCATGGTACAGTTTTTTTTATACGATAAAGCAATCATTTCAGACAAGTAAAACGGTTTGATTCCTATAATGGGCAATGAAAGCCATTATTTGCACTTCCATCAGTTTGGTTGGGGGTATAGTATTACAGTTATATATCTTATTAACAACAAAAGGTTACCTTGCCTACAATGGGATTTATTATTGGATCAAGTTATATAGCTTTAATGTCGGCTGGCTGCTGGGAGCAAAAAGTAGCAACTGCATTGAATAGAAATATGAGGCTCATGATCAATTGACATTTCTATAAAATAGAGTTTGAAGACACTGACCAATCAGATTCATCCCTGAGCTCACTGGATACTAATTAATTATGCATTAAATAGGTTCAGTATGATCTCACTATTGCAGTGTAATTTCTTGCTACTAAGTTATTCAATAAAGCCAGTTAGTTGCTAGAAAAACTTGTTGGACAAACTCAATACTATTTTATTTTTCAAAAGATTTTTAATAAATCTCCCATGTCTTGATGCTAGTCTTGGATGATTTTGAACTGTTTATTTTCTTCTCTACCTCCTCCAAAAAAATTGTTGCAGCTGAAAAGTATTATCTGATATTTGTATTAAAAAAATACATTTTATTTTAAATAACTTTATACATATTTAACAGTTTTCATGTGATAGCTCACAAACCTACAATCTGAAATATGTGGTAAGTTAAACATGACATTGTCATGACAAACTGAGATGTTTTATTAGCCAATGCATGTTCTTAATAGGTTTATCAAGAGTTTAACTCTTAAATCTATGGGTCATAGATTAAATATCTCATGGAATGGCCAGCTGTCCATTAGCATAATTTTTTAATCACTGCATATTGTAACTGCCATGAAATTAGACAGACCAAAATCTAGTTGGTTCTCAAAGACAACTATGATGTAGTGCACATTATGAAAATCTTGTTTTTGGTACTCATCCTGGTAATTAGGGTTTACACTTCAGACTTATTATGATTTCTGTTAGGTCCTAAACAGAAATGGTACTGATCTGTCATCCAATATGGCCACCATAGCAGCCATGTTGAATATCTTATTTATGCTCTTCTAAATAGGATAGTCATATTAACATAGGGTTTTCACAAAGATTTCTTATGATATGAAGATTTTTCTAAATGAAAATTGTGCCAATCTGTTGGCACAAGTTGAAAATATCTTTATTCAGTAATATTTGAAAATGTCTTCATTGGTTTGAAAAATAAATACAGTGTATTTTGAATATAGTTTTGCCAAAAGACTCTCTCTCTCTCTCTCTCTCTCTCTCTCTCTCTCTCTCTCTGAAAATATCATTGGTTCAGTAATATTGGAAAATGTGTTCATTGGTTTGAAAAATAAATGCAGTGTATTTTGAATATAGTTTTGCCAATGGACTTTCTCTCTCTTTCTATCTCTTTCTCTCTGCATCTCTGTCTCTCTCTCTTTCTCTCTCTCTCTCTCTCTCTCTCTGCCTCTCTGTCTCTCTCTTTCTCTTTGTCTCTGTCTGTCTGTCTCTCTGTCTCTGTCTGTCTGTCTCTCTCTCTCTCTCATGCATATACATGTGCACATGCGCCTGGACTTTCTCATTGCTCAGACACTTTTGTTGACATGAGCTCAATTAGCTCACACAACTGAGACACTGATTTCAGCACCCCTTTTTCCAAGAAATGAAATCACAAGCCAGGAAACACATGACTTAAGTAATTGGCTCCGCAATATTGAAAAAGTATAATACCAAAGAGACTTCTTAAAACAGATGTAGAAACTCAAATAGGTGCAAAAATCAACATCATGACAGACAGAATAATGAATACTGACAGAACCAAATACAACCAAATTATTGTTTTAGTAGGTAGAAATGATGCCAGGGATGGAAGGTCACTAAATCAAATCAGAACAAATTTTGAAAGTTTACTGTATGCTGCTAGGTATTGCAGCCCAGATACATATCAAATATTGATATCCCCAGATATGTGTAAAATAATGATATCAAGACTACCTCCTTGTATGGACACCTAGGTGAAAGAAATCAATGATCTGATAATTGACCTATATGAATACTTTAACATACAGTATACATTCCACAATACACACATTTCTACCGAAATCCAGGATGTCAACCTAAGACTCTCCCACAGAGAAAAAATTCATTTAAGTAAAAAAGAAATCTCTCAACTACTGAGAAATATAGACATGTATGCCCCCATTTTCAGGCACTATAATGAAGAGTACTCTCTCTACTGTAGAGAAACTGGCCATGTGACACAGGTATGCCATCATGGCAAACAGATTGAGTGCTTCAGATGCCATAAATTTGGAAACAATCAAAGACTTTGTCAATCAATGTTTTATACATATTAGGAAGCTGGCAAAGATGAGAATGTCAGTACTTCATTATAATGAATCTAAATGTATCTAGTGAGACTCAAGACTCTTAACTATTTAATGGGCACTATTGTAAATGCAAAAATTAACAGATTTGCAGGGTCTGTATGTCACTTTCATTACGTGTCTTGGCTCATACAAAAGTAACAAGTAAAGAGTGAAGACAACAAGCTTTGTAAAATTTAACAAAATAATTTATTTCCCAAGAAAAACAAGGTAAAGATGAGAAAAAGGATTTGGTTTATGAACCAAATCCAAAATGACTCCAAGAATCAAAAAATATAAGTCCTATCAATAAAAAGTTCCAAGTGAATCACAGTTCAGATCCCAATGGAATTCAAGATGACATCTTTGATAATCAGCTTTGTACTGATGTGTCAACAGTTCTTTGTTGAATCACAGAAAATAATATTCCAGTTTGGAATTCCAAATAATTTTCAGTGTCTTTGCCCAAGAATTTTGTAAGGAGCATTTATGTATATTTCCAGGGAAATAATTCATTAATTCAAAAATATAAAAATTTAATTCAATCTGGTCACAACAAAACAATTTTGAGTGCCAAAGGTTTAAAGGCCAGCTGGCTCTTTCTTCCTATAACATGATTTATAAGACTAAAATGAAAAACATGAGCATCATGAGGCCACCTTTCTAGAACAATGTAGAAACTTATACATGCCTAACGTCACATACTTTAGTATGGCCTTAGCTAAAATAGATTGTTCTTACTATGGGAAAAAAAGTGGTTTATCTGAACTCTATCTTATTTCTGAATCGAGGTCAGCAAATAGATACAGAGTTGCTGTTATTGGCTGCTTATCAGGTCAAACAGAACTGAATTGAATTTCTAAAAAAAATTATCAAATCCAGAAGACAAAATTATCATTACAATGACATGTAATGGAAAAAAATAAAGTTTAAAAGAAATTAAAACTAACAAACAAATAATTAAATTACATAGGTATAACACTTTGAATACACTAATATGTATGAACTTTTAAATATGGAAATAGGATGTCAGAATGATAAAAGTAGTATGGAGACAATCTCTATGAGGATCCCATTGCATGATGACATACAATTATAATTGATATGAAACTAAATACAAAAGGCTTTAACAATAGTCACTTAAATGTACATGGTCACTTAAATGTACAAGGTCACTTAAATGTACAAGGTATAATGGGAAAGTACACCAGATTAAGTTAATGTTGTCTTCCAAGGAAAATCATATACATGTTTTTGGACTCACTGAAACCAAATTAAATGCTAACCACAATGAGAATCTATTTCACTGTCAAGGCTACAGTAAACCATTACAAAGGGACAGAGAGACAGCAGGGGGAGGTCTTGTTGTATACATTAGGGAAGATGTAAATGCAGAGAAGTGACTTGACTTGGAGTCACATGAAATTGAGAGTATTTGGATGGAAATTTATCAAAATAATGCAAAATCATTCCTAATTGGTTTCATTTACAGGCCACCTTCCTCCAAAGCAATTTGGAATGATAACTTTTTGTTACAAATGGAAAATGTTCTTGTACAGGAGAAAGAAACATATACTCTGTGATATAAATAAGGACCTTCACAATACTCAAATAAGGAACAACTGGATGGAATTTATTGAATCATTAGGCATTGTCCAGCTGGTAAATAAGCCCACAAGGATAAAAAAAAAATCAAGCATTCTTATTGATTATATTATACCAACCTACCAGACAATGTAGCTTGTGTTAATGTACTGAATATTGGTCTTAGTGACAAGAAAGGTCCAATGCAAGAGGACTAAGAAAAATACATACAAAACTATCACTTACAGAACGTTCAAAAATTTTAAATGAAGAACAATTTCTCAGTGACCTATATAAAGTTCCATGGAACATATCCAAAATTTGGATGACATAGATGAAGCTATGAGGGTGTGGACTGATTTATTTATGGATGCAGTCTCTTAAAGCATGCACCACAGAAAGTATATCACATAAAGACTGAAATCCACCCTAATTTCTACTGAAATTCTGAATGATCTGAAAACATGAGACAAATTAAAACTTCAAGCTAGACAAACTTATTATCAATCATTGCTTGAAAACAAAAAGAGCGACACAAACTCCTTTTGGAAAGTCTTTAATGAACTCACTGGTGGAACACACAAAGATCAGACAAATAAAATTCACTCACTTCTGGTTTATGACACCATAATCACTGGCGACACTGACACTGCAAATGTTTTCAATGATTTTTTTTTTACCAACATTACCACAAAGGTAAAAGAACTAGTGACAATTAGCAACTTAATTGAAATGAAAAAGTTCTGCAGCAGCAAAATCTCTCAGGAGGTATGTTTCTCTATCCCACCAGTAGCAAAAACTTTGTTAAAAAATGTCTAAGTGAACTTGATACCAAGAAAGCTAAAGAACTTGATCAAATTGGTCCATGATTCATTAAATCTTCTGCCTCTGCTATTTTAGCATAACATTCATAATCAATTTAAATATTGCAACTTCATCAGTCTCCCAAATATGGAAAACTGCACAAGTAACTCCTATTTACAAATCTGGTTCTAAGGATATTGCTAATAACTACTGGCCTTGTCAAAATTGATTGAAAAATACATCTATGACTCATTCATGCCTTATTTAATCAAACACTTGCTGTTATACCCTAATCAATTAGGCTTTAGACAGAAACTTTCATGTAAGACTGCCTTGATCTCCCTAACTGATAAATGGCTTGGTGCACTTGACCAAGGTAGAATAATAAGTTCTGTATTTGTAGATTTCAGGAAAGCTTTTAACATGGTGACTCATGAAATCCTTTTGAAGAAACTAAAAATTTACCAATATGATGAAAGCAGCTAGTTGGTTTACTTCATACTTAAGTTAAGAGAACACAACATGGTTTATATAAATAATGTTCTGTCAGAACATGGAATAATTAGATATGGAGAACCACAAGGATCAATTCTAGGTCCATTGCTATTTATTTTATTTTTTAATGACCTACCACTTGTACTAAGGGACTCAATATCATCTACAGATCTCTATACAGATGACACAACATTGTCAGACATCCAAAACACAAAGCATGAACTCAAAATTTCTTTACAGTATGCTTAAACAAACTGGACAACTGGTGCACATGTAATGTCATGGTGGTAAATACTGATCAACTAAAATATTACTTATCTCAACAGGGCAAACAAGGACAAATCTTGAAAGTGATGAACTATGACATAGAATGGGAAAAATTTGCAAATGGTCTGTCATGATAGACTACATGGTGTTTTGGTAGATAATAACCTATCATGGACTGAACATATCAAACCTATCAGATAATAAAGTCAATTCATATGTATGGCTTCTCAATTAGATAAGACATTTTCTCCCTGAAAGGCACAGAAAACTATTTTATAACAATTACATTACATACAACCCTATTTAGACTACTGTAATACAGTATGGGGTAATTCAAATGATAAAAACTTAGCAAAGCTGGCACATCTTCAAAAAAGAGCTTTTGAGTTACTATCAATCCAGAAAGAAAGCAAGGAAAATTTAGCTGATAAGTTAAAAATATTACCTATTAAAGAATCTGTTTGAGAAAAGCCAAATAGATGTACAGGATAGCCAATAATAATGCTCCTGAATATTGACAATCACTATTCAAGTATAGGCTACCTGGCAATACTCCCTATGTGCGATCCATGTTTACTAAACAGTATAAAATTCCCAAACCAAATAAGAAATTATTTTTAAAAAGTTGCTAATTCTCTGGAACTTTGCTCTGGATAGTATTACAGTTGAGGTTAGAAATGCCCACTCTATTTCCTTCTTCCAAACCCATTATATCCAGTGGCTTCAGAGATACAGCAAAAATAAATAAATTCCTTTGTATGAGGGCCTCAAGGCAGATTAGTTCTTAGCTAATTGTTTTACCCTCTTTAAATAAAGTCATTATATATATATATATATATATATATATATATATATATATATATATATATATATATATATATATATATATATTGTTGTTTGGTTGTTGTGGGGCTTAACACCAATTTTCAGCAAACGATAGGCTATACTATACGGCTATACATGTCAGCTAGTATTAATGGTGGAGGTAGAAACAGGGAAATCATCTGAAAGAACCACTGACCCACAAGAAGCTACTGGCAAGCTTTCTCACATATCCACATGAATCTTAGACTCCAACCCATGCAGACAGAGGTGAGATGGCAGTGATCCATAACAGAGAGTGCTTTAGTTAGACCATTAGATGGTAGAAAACCCTCATACTTTTATGACATTATTGGAGTTTATAATATAGTCAGCTCTGAAAAATAAGGCCATTAACTTCAAGATTAAATGAAGGATTAAGGCAGGTTTTCACCAGTCAAATAAGAAATCACCAGGTACTAAAATGTATAAAAAAAATCTTCTAATCGCTGCTATAACGTCTGTTATAAGTTGTCACCTTCAGTATCCTGGATAGACATGCTAATTATATTTAGTGATAAAGCAAAAATGTTTCTCAGCATGCTACCAAAGTATGTTACTTTTGCAAATAAGTATTTTTCCACTGCATTTAAAATCTTTGTTTTTAGGACAAGAAAAACTGTTGTTGATGTTTTTTGTTTGACTGCTGTGTGGAATAAATCAATTTGTGTCCTGTCTTACATGTTATGTTATGGATGTCAGTGGAACGTACATGTTTTTTTTTACCTGCTGCCTTGTAACAAAGTAATACAGCCTCAGTCAGATGAAAAACACCTAGCAACCAAGGCTGCCAATTATAAATTATACATCAGTGCACACATGTGCACCTCTCAGATGGGAGGGTGTTCATTTCGAATTAAGGGGTGTCTCATAGTTGCTCTCTGAAATCTCCTACATATGTAAAAATATTATTGAAAAATTTAATTTTGTTCCATTTTTTTTTCTTCACACTTTTGTTTTAGTGTTACAGTAGTTTATTTTTGGTAATACAGCATGTGATCACATGACTGAACAGTCTTAATCAGGGCCAATTAATGTCTCAATGGATGCTTTTCTGTAATTTTGCAGTTGAATTTTTCAATGCAGGATATTTTATATGTTTATGTGTTAAGTGATGCCTGTGCATATGTTGCATTTGCATTCAGGTTCTAATCCATGTGGATTTTGCCCATTGTGATAAGAATTTTGACCAGCTGCAGAACCATGAAAGTAGTGAAATATGTTTCATACATACTGTAATTCTGGCATGTAATGTATAGCTTAAACTTTGTATGCCTAAATCACGCTGTTTTGCTACTTATAATAGGAATAATATACTTATACCTCTCCGGAATTAGTATGTATCAAAATGGATGAATATTTCAGACTGAAATGTAAAATTTGGCACTAAGGCAACATGATGGGCATTCTGGATTTTTTTGAAAATTTCATTTGTGATGAACAAAATTAAAAATATATTATTGTAATAATCATTTGCTTCATTATAAAATGTTGATCTGATGTATTTTTTACCAGGGGTGTCCTAGGACACCTCAGACGATGTCCTTGGACATCTCATATGGTATATCCTAGAACACCTCGGACAGTATGTCCTAGGACACATAGGATGGTATGTTCTAGCACACCTTGGACAATGTCCTAGGACACCTTGGACTATGTCCAAGGAAACCTTGGACTATGTCTGAAGAAACCTTGTACATCAGAGTATAAAATCCTTGGACATTTATCAAAAGTTTTTGTCTGTTAATAATCACTGTAACCTCAGAACGTCAGTAACTAATACTTCATGATTTTTCATAGTAACATTTGTCTGAGGTTTCCTAGGAAATGTCGGAAAATGTACAGCCAGGAGTTAGAACAATAATAATGAAGACTACCACCTATATAAACCAGGCACTGATCTAAGAAGAAATGCTGAAAATGCTTGTTGACATTGTTGTTTTGGGTTTAATGCTATTATTCAGCACATGATAGACTATACATGTTGGCTAGTATAACTGGTGTAGAAAGAACCTGGGAAAATCTAGTAAGAACCACTGACCCATAGGAAGCTACTGGCAAGCTTACTCAGGTACCAAAAGACACTTGCTAATGTGAACAGAGGATAGATGGTAGTTATTGGTAAAGGCAAGTTTCTGAAGACCTCTCTCCCAGCCCAGATCCCACTAAAAATGCTTGCTATAAGAAGAGCAAGAATGGCATCAAGTTACTGTGAAAGGATTTGATGATGTGCATACTTTAATATTTAAAAAGTATTTAATTTTGTTCAATGGTAATATTTGTCCATTTGCATGCTGAAAATTGTGTCCATAAAAACCCACCCTTTTTTGAAGTCAAAACTCTTTACTAGATTTTGGAAATTTCCTGATCTGTCCACACCTGACCTATTTTGTCAGCTGTCTGTGTTTATATTGTTTGTTATTGCAAACTGCATGAAACCAGACTGGCTGTCACAAATAGTGCTGGTAGAGCAGTCCCAGGGATCATAAACTCAGAGTTTGAAATTGCAAGTAATCAACTCATGAGAGACTTTACTTTTGTTATACCACGTTTGATTGGCTTAGAGACCTGGACATATGTTGTTTACATAAAATTATAAATTGAATAGCCAGTGTAGACCCAGTTGTGCCTGTGGATTATGTAACAGCTGGTCTAAAGCTATACTATTTACAGTATGGTGTACTTCATTCAATCCTATATTAAAGTTATTATCAATATATAATGTGCACACCATAACCAACAGCATGGACCCAAATCATCAGGTGCTTTATGGAGCAATAAATAGAGCAGTCTTAATCATCTGATGAAGTATGGAACTATAGAGCAGTCTTAATTATTTGATGAAGTATGAAACTATAGAGCAGTCTTAATCATCTGATGAAGTATGAAACTATAGAGCAGTCTTAATCATCTGATGAAGTATGAAACTATAGAGCAGTCTTAATTATCTGATGAAGTATGGAACCATAGAGCAGTCTTAATTATCCGATGAAGTATGGAACCATAAATAGAGCAGTCTTAATCATCTGATGAAATATGGAACCATAGAGCAGTCTTAATCATCTGATGAAATATGGAACCATAGAGTAGTCTTAATTATCTGATGAAGTATGGAACCATAGAGTAGTCATAATTATCTGATGAAGTATGGAACCATAGAGTAGTCTTAATTATCTGACGAAGTATGGAACCATAGAGTAGTCTTAATTATCTGACGAAGTATGGAACCATAGAGTAGTCTTAATTATCTGACGAAATATGAAACTATAGAGCAGTCTTAATCATCTGATGAAGTATGAAACTATAGAGCAATCTTAATCATCTGATGAAGTATGGAACTATAGAGCAGTCTTAATCATCTGATGAAGTATGAAACTATAGAGCAGTCTTAATCATCTGATGAAGTATGAAACTATAGAGCAGTCTTAATCATCTGATGAAGTATGGAACTATAGAGCAGTCTTAATCATCTGATGAAGTATGAAACTATAGAGCAGTCTTAATCATCTGATGAAGTATGAAACCATAGAGCAGTCTTAATCATCTGATGAAGTATGAAACTATAGAGCAGTCTTAATCATCTGATGAAGTATGGAACCATAGAGCAGTCTTAATCATCTGATGAAGTATGGAACCATAAATAGAGTAGTCTTAATCATCTGATGAAGTATGAAACTATAGAGCAGTCTTAATTATCTGATGAAGTATGGAACCATAGAGTAGTCTTAATCATCTAACGAAGTATGGAACCATAAATAGAGCAGTTTTAATCATCTGATGAAGTATGAAACCATAAATAGAGCAGTTCTAATCTGTTGGTGTATTATGGACCCTTAAATAAAGCAGTCCTAGTAGCTGGTCTTTCTTAATGAAAAAGTTCATACATTTTTCAGCCATTTTCAAAGAAAATATTCAAGGTTATATGAATGAAAGTAGGATGCAGGGTTCTAAAACAGAAGCAGCCTACAAATAAGATATAGTAAACATGGACTCAAAGACAGAATTGTGGATGTTGTAGCAGCCTGCACACATGATATAGTAAACATGGCAATCACAGGGTTCTGAGACAGAATTGTGGATGTTAAAGTAGCCTGTATACAAGATATAGTAAACATGGCAATCACCAGGGTTTGAGACAGTAGTGTGGATGATAGTACTTTACTCTGTCACTCTGTTTGTTCTGCTCAGCATGAAGAGGTACTGCATGATAAACACAGTGGCAATAGACAGATAATTCCAAAATAAGGGGTTCTTCAGTGATTGATTATTGTATCATATCACCTAGTGTGAGAGTCTTTACACATTAATCAGGAAAATACTTCCTCTATTTCCATCTAAGATAAATCCCATGTGTTCTTATCTGCCAGCAATGGTAGCTGGAGAATGAAAATTACAGGATATATGGATGAAACAAAATCTTGTAGGATGGATTAAAATAGTTGATTCATGCAAGGTTTTGTTTTATTGGTTGAAAAACTGAAGACTTCTTTTGGAACAAATTTTGCATCAAAAATCCAAATTAAGAAAACATTCTCTGGAGTGTTGATATGGGATAGGGTATGGGCTATTCTAATAAATCAATATCCACTTTAATTATAACAGCCAGACTTGTTAATTCCATTGGGACTTTTATAAAACAATCCTTTGTTGAGAGGAAACAGGATAACATCCAGTAATAAATCTTATTATTTATTATGCTGCATGTATTAATTGAACTTGTCATCAATTTTCATGGTTTGATATATATGCAAGCAGACATGCCATTGCACCCAATATTTGGCCTTGGTAACTAAAGATTCAGACAAGAGTGCAGGTAAGTAATGTATGTACACTTAAATTTTAAAGGCTGCTGCAAACATGAACCTAAGCAAAAAACTGAAGTTCATACTAATATGAAACAGACAGGGAATAAAGAGACGAGTACAGCTGACATTTTTTGATGTAAATTCTGACATTGTGCATGATGATATATAAAACTTAGCAATTGTTTATCAACATTATTGGCATGGCAGCAATGGTCATGTTGTGTAACAATGGCAATATGCTGCATATAAAAGAAGCTACACATAATAGCAGTGGCATTATCACCAAATTCTGTCAATGACATGTCCACCATTGATGAACCTTGTCAAATAGGTTGGTAAAATGCTTAAAATAGCTAGATAATTACTGAAAGCATCTCAATACCCTTGATGCAAATTCTTGCCTAATACGCACTTGATTTTGGCTTTTAATTTAAAAATAAAGCACTTATATGATCTGATAAAGCTGTTTCATATTAGGTGGCACTCACCAGTTATTATGTACTTTTGAGAGAGTGGAGAGAATGTTGGCATACTTATATACTACTTTTATGTAATGTGGCTGAAATTTCTTTGGATATTTTACTTTTGGAAATTTTAAATGATCTTTGGACTGCTAACTAAAATGACTGTTCCCTAAATTGTGCTCCAGAAATCAACCTAAATTTGTCTAAAGTACACTATTCTTGGCAGCTATTAAAATATGGAAAATGAATTTTGCCAAACTAGACAATACCAGCTTCTAAAAGTGCAATGAATGAATTACCAAATACATAAAATGTAAAAAAAAGTTATCGCTCTATTTTTTTTACAATTTATCTCTGAAGTTCGAGAAGTGAAAATGAGCAAGTGGAGCTAGCACTTTTTTGAAAGGTGCACATCTGGAGTAAGGCCAAGCTGTATACTCTTTAATCCATATTACACCCATCAATCATACATTAAAATAAAGGAAAATAAAAGTTCTTTGAACAATTAACCTAAGATATACAGTCTCTTTTAAATAGCCAGTATAACTAACGAGGAAACCCGAGGAAACCCGGGGAAACTCTTTTTCTTTAAAATTCTAACCCTATGCTAATTACAAAACTATAGAGTGCCACCTTAAATTACATTTGTAAACAGTTTTATTGATATTTTGTATACATATGACATCTTTAACATTCCATCAGAGGACATAAATTTCACTGAAAATTGAAAGACAAATCTAAATTAATGTGTTGATGGTTTTTTTTCTTATATGGCAATCTGCAAATTGTTAGCATGTTTTTTTTTTCTTGTGCAAACTCACTTTTTACAGGAAAATTTGTGAAAAGGCTAATTATACTACTTTGCACAAAATATGTATTGATAATTACTCAGTTTTTGGAGAACATCAATGAGCCTTGGAAAAAATACAACCAGTTTTCAGTGATTGGATAAAAATGAAAATTACATTTGTAAACAGTTTTATTGATATTTTGTATACATATGATATCTTTAACATTCCATCATAGGACATAAATTTCATTGAAAATTGAAAGACAAATCTAAATTAATGTTCTGATTTGATAGTAAACACTTAACACATATTTACTTGTAAAAGTCCTTGATGTCATGTATGGTGTAAAACATCAAATATACAAGCTTGCATTTAAAAACTAAATTTAGTTGTGAATTTGTTAACATTATTATATAAAGGAATTGAAATAGTTGACATCAGCAAACACAAAAGTACAATTTAAACTGCCTTAATCATCAAGATGCTTATAATGCCTTTAAGAATGCAACAGACAGCTCAGTGACAAAGACTGATATAATTCAGTTGGAGTTTCTTGTTATCACTACTTTTATTTCAAATATGCATTGAACATATCAATTGAACATGTGAACATAAAACATGGACTGTGTTTACATAAAGAATGGGCTGTGTTTACATAAAACATGGACTGTGTTTACATAAAGCATAGGCTGTGTTTATATAAAACATGGACTGTGTTTACATAAAGCATAGGCTATTTACATAAAACATGGACTGTGTTTACATAAAGAATGGGCTGTGTTTACATGAATCATAAACTGTGTTTACA
This sequence comes from Potamilus streckersoni, assembly GCA_016746295.1. Taxonomy (NCBI): domain Eukaryota; kingdom Metazoa; phylum Mollusca; class Bivalvia; order Unionida; family Unionidae; genus Potamilus; species Potamilus streckersoni. The sequence continues at coordinate 388,642 of JAEAOA010001233.1, forward strand.
TAAGGCAAAGGCTGTGTTTATATAAAACGTGTTTACATAAAGAATGGGCTGTGTTTATATAAAATTTGGACTATGTTTACATAAAGCATAGGCTGTGTTTATGTAAAACATGGGCTGTGTTTACATAAAGAATGGGCTGTGTTTATATAAAATTTAGACTGTGTTTACATAAAGCATAGGCTGTGTTTATATAAAACATGGGCTGTGTTTATATAAAACATGGACTGTGTTTACATAAAGCATAGGCTGTGTTTACATAAAACATGGACTGTGTTTACATAAAGCATAGGATGTGTTTATATAAAACATGGACTGTTTACATAAAGAATGGGCTATGTTTATATAAAATTTGGACTGTGTTTACATAAAGCATAGGCTGTGTTTATATAAAACATGGACTGTGTTTACATAAAGCATAGGCTGTGTTTATATAAAACATGGACTGTGTTTACATAAAGCATAGGCTGTTTACATAAAACATGGACTGTGTTTACATAAAGAATGGGCTGTGTTTACATAAGGCATAGGCTGTGTTTATATAAAACATGTGTTTACATAAAGAATGGGCTGTGTTTATATAAAATTTGGACTATGTTTACATAAAGCATAGGCTGTGTTTATATAAAACATGGGCTGTATTTACATAAAGAATGGGCTGTGTTTATATAAAATTTGGACTGTGTTTACATAAAGCATAGGCTGTGTTTATATAAAACATGGGCTGTGTTTATATAAAACATGGACTGTGTTTACATAAAGCATAGGCTGTGTTTACATAAAACATGGACTGTGTTTACATAAAGCATAGGATGTGTTTATATAAAACATGGACTGTTTACATAAAGAATGGGCTGTGTTTATATAAAATTTGGACTGTGTTTACATAAAGCATAGGCTGTGTTTATATAAAACATGGACTGTGTTTACATAAAGCATAGGCTGTGTTTACATAAAATTTGGACTGCGTTTACATAAAGCATAGGCTGTGTTTATATAAAATTTGGACTGTGTTTACATAAAATTTGGACTGTGTTTATGGAAGCTAAAGCAAGAGCTATTAATGAAATGCTTAAAATGAACTTTTTTGCATAATATGAGTGCATTGAAACTTTTTAATGTTTTTAGTCACATTTATTTTAATAAAAATACCCCCACATCCAGGTTTTTAATCTCTGCTACCAACCAAAGGAAAATATTACATTGCTTGGGTAAAGATTTGTAACAGGTAGAAATATGTTTAGTTTCATAGAATTTAACAGTTTGCTAGTAGTGCCTATTAAATTCCTTAAGAGACTTATCATTATATGTTATTAAAAGTATTGTGCATTAATTTAAGACAGTTATTATATTCGTTGCCATTACACAAAAATCACTTTAATTGTATACTTTATATTTGCTGTAGATTTTTACAAATAAAGAAATAATACCTATAAAATAATAATTATATAATGATTCCTATATATGCCATTTTCCTAAAACACTTTCAGAATTAATTAATTAGAAAGAAACCATTGGAATTTTTTTCTTAAATCTCAATAAATTTGATAATTGATCTGGATTGATGAGATATTGGGACTTGAACATGTTACTTTCTGGCCACATGTCCAAACACATCAACCTCTGAACAACCAGAGCTCCCTTGGATGCTGATCTCAGTGGTTTCCATGTTACGACTTTAGGGGTAGGGTCTTTTGGAGTTAAGGACTGACCTAGGAATCCATCCTGAATGCATAGATTAACGCCCCTTGTAATACAAAGTTAATTTATATTCTTCAAAAGTGGGGCCATGAACATTTTCTAAATTATGAATCAGGACTCAGGTGCTGGGAGCTTGTTTAAATGGTCTTTTAATTGACAATCTTATCTTACAGTTGGAGTTTCTACAGATAAATTTTTAAACCATTTTTCTTTTACTATTTATCTGTGACCTCTCCTTGGTACTTGACCATACCTTTATGTGTACAGATGACACTGCTCAAGCTGTAAGTGCAGATGTTATGATCCTATTGTCTTAAACTAAGTAACAGCAAAAAACAAAACCAATATGTTTTGTAAAACTTAACAAATAATTTTTTTCTCAAAGTTATAAAATAAATGTATAAGAGAAAATTACAGCATTATGAACTGAATCCAAAATAATCCTGAAGTTTTTTGACAAATTCAAAAGAATAGACTGCTCTGAATGATTTCCTTTGTCTAGCATGTGCTGATAGACTAATATCCTTAAATATGCTGAAGAAACAACAGTCTTGATGCATCACTGTTGCATTTTGTCCAAAACTTCACTGAATGAATTCACAATACATGTAATCTTAAAATGTCACTTTAGTCCAGACCATCATTTGAGCACTTTGTAATTCCAATATATAATTTAAATAAATGATTCCTATCAGATTAAATCTCAACACAACATTAAATACATCTAAAGACTGATATTAAAACAAGAACAATATTAGAAAACAGAAACCAGGAATCAGGCCAATTGTTCAACTCTTTGTTTACATACATCCTTACAACTCTATCATGACTCTAAAGTGCACGTACCTCCCGTATGTGACATAATTCACAACACAAAACACCAGACTTTACATCCAACCAGAATATGATCTTAAACTGTAAACAAGTTCTTTTCTTTTAGAACCTTTTAGGGTCATAATCTAGATCTAAAAGGCAAACTAGATCTAAAAGGCAAAGGAAACAACCTCTACCTAATTACAGAATCTACTGTCATGGAATAAAAGTGAAACACAATATAGATATACATAACACAAATATTGATGAAACAGTAATCTAAATTCTCAAATCATATTTTTTCAAATTGGCACCAGTGAAAGGAAAATGAAACTGTTAAAAGATATTTCTAAACAAGTTTAAATGTGTCAGTCATGTGTACAAAACAATGAGGTCAGCTTAGAACAGATCATGAGAAAATTGTGTCAAGAGCTTAGACTAAAATTTAAGTAGATATTCAATGATCTGATTTTTAGCATGCAAAAAGACAAAGATCACAACTGTTGACAAAAATTTTAATTTGCTTTATTAAAGTGTGCTCATCATCTCAACACAACAGTCCCTTGCTGCCTTTCATATTGTCATTATATGTAACACAAGCAATTTTTGCCTTTCTTAGTTGACCATTGCCTGTTTTATTTTTTGGTAGCATTGTTAGTATCACTCTAGCAAGTCCGCCAAGTAATTTAAATTGTTTCCTTCCTGTGGTTACATTCAAGTTGCTGATTAAGATTGGTGCTGTCTGGGTTGAATCTGGAAAGTTCTTAAAATTATTTATTACTTAATTCCAACCATTAAAATGAAAACTATTCAGGACAAAGTGAAACTTCGTTTGAAAAAACTTAAATGGTTTCCTTTTCAAGATGAGAATGAATTAAAATGAATTGATCCAGTTAAAAACAACCAGTGCACCAAATTATCTGAATCATTTTAATCCAATCTAACATGTTTGTAGTCTAATCACATGGTCATTAACAAAACTCAGATAAGTATCTCAAAATGCAAAATGGAAATATTTAAAGTTTTACATACAACAATATATTATTATTATGTAATAACATATCTAATGACATTATTTCATGTAAATCTCGTGCTTCTTTTTAATACAAATGTAAAACATATTTTTTAGTCCAGAATATAATTTTACAGTGGTTTTTCTTTAATGAATTTTTTTGCCATAAGTTTGTGGTAATACTTGTCTTGCATAGTGTAGTATGTAATGTAAATACTACACAGTTTAATGCATCTCAGCTCCATAAAAGATGAGCCTTTGGTCCAATAGTCCATTGAGAATAAAACATTGTCTACATGTAGACTGTGAGAGATGAGTCTTTGGCCCAACAGTCCATTGAGAATAAAACATTGTCTACATGTAGACTGTGAGAGATGAGTCTTTGGCCCAACAATCCATTGAGAATAAAACAATGTCTACATGTAGACTGTGAGATATGAGCCTTTGGTCCAATAGTCCATTGAGAATAAAACATTGTCTACATGTAGACTGTGAGAGATGAGTCTTTGGCCCAACAGTCCATTGAGAATAAAACATTGTCTACATGTAGACTGTGAGAGATGAGTCTTTGGCCCAACAATCCATTGAGAATAAAACAATGTCTACATGTAGACTGTGAGATATGAGCCTTTGGTCCAATAGTCCATTGAGAATAAAACATTGTCTACATGTAGACTGTGAGAGATGAGTCTTTGGCCCAACAGTCCATTGAGAATAAAACATTGTCTACATATAGACTGTGAGAGATGAGTCTTTGGCCCAACAATCCATTGAGAATAAAACATTGTCTACATGTAGACTGTGAGAGATGAGTCTTTGGCCCAACAGTCCATTGAGAATAAAACATTGTCTACATGTAGACTGTGAGAGATGAGTCTTTGGCCCAACAATCCATTGAGAATAAAACATTGTCTACATTTAGAATGTGAGAGATGAGTCTTTGGCCCAACAGTCCATTGAGAATAAAACATTGTCTACATGTAGACTGTGAGAGATGAGCCTTTGGTCCAATAGTCCATTGAGAATAAAACATTGTCTACATGTAGACTGTGAGAGATGAGTCTTTGGCCCAACAGTCCATTGAGAATAAAACATTGTCTACATATAGACAGTGAGAGATGAGTCTTTGGCCCAACAATCCATTGAGAATAAAACATTGTCTACATGTAGACTGTGAGAGATGAGTCTTTGGCCCAATAGTCCATTGAGAATAAAACATTGTCTGCATGTCTCTGTGAGAGATGAGCCATTGGCCCAAGTTTGATTGAGAATAAAACAGTCTACATGTATTCATTGATCCATGGGGCAATGCTGGTTCTATTTATGCTAAGAAAGTGAGTATATGTATAATCTTTTAAAAAAGATATGGGATCCTTATCTGCAAACATAAGACCAGTATTGCTTGAAAGATGCTGGAAAACCATTATCTGTTTTCATTTCAATAATCACTTCTCAGAATTTGAGCAAATTTGATAGAAAGGATTTTGGTGCTTTTTTGATTATGTAAAAATGATGCCATTTTATATTCAGATTTTGTCGCCATTACTAAAATATATACTAATGATTTCTCACAAATGGCTTAGGATAATTTTGGCAGAGAACTTCCTGCAATTGAAGTATTTGAAATATGTACAAATGATACTGATGGACTGTAATATTAGGACACAATGACCAGAAATAGCAAATCCATAAATTGACTTCTAAAAAAGCAATAGAATTGGACCATATTTGACATATATCATCTTGATATACAGGATAATAATCTGCTTGCTGTTACAATATATCTATATATATATATATATATATATATAATTATTTATTTATATATATATATATATATATATATATATATATATAATGATTTCTTAAATGAATTTGAATAAATTTTACTAAAAGTGTGCAATTAGTATTGAGTCAGATTTCAGATGGTATTGAAGTTACCTAATGACTTAGATGAGAAGATTCCTTTGTATTCTCTAAATTCTCCTGATAAATTTGATTATTGCTTGGTTATGATATAGGGATACATTACTCGAAATTTTAGTGGTTGTTATTCATTTTAAATGAGGTGTTATCTGTATCCACTCTGGCCAGTGAAGAATGTTACATTCAGACTGTCAGAAATTTGAAACAAAGAAAACAATTTTGGCCAGGAATGTGTGTTTCTAGACTCACAAAAAATACTGATAGCAAGTTTCCCTTCATGGTCAAAGATTTAGATTTGTGACCATTTGTTGCAAAAATAATTATCTCTTTGATTAGGTGTAAGATGCTTATAACAGTTAAATTTTTACAATGTAATTTGGAATTCATTAGCTTATAAAGAAATATTTTACAAGTATATTCCCACTTAATTATAACATTTTTGGAAATTCAAATACTGTACATGTTAAATTGTACAAAGGAATGTGACCTGATATATGACTATAGTTTGGTTGTCGAATTCAAGTCTTGTGCATTTGATTTGTATATTAGAGTTACATAAATGTCAGCAGTTAACACAGTCTGACCATTGGTTTTCCTAAGCATCAAGTCTTGAAAGGTCTTCAAGGGAATGCTTTTTGTGAGGTCCATCAGGATCATTTATAAGCTTGGGTAAACCATAGTACAGGAAATTCAGCATGTAGAACTAGAAGGCTTCATATTGAATGAAATGTTTTAAAGAAAAACCCTTTCACTTGTCTAAATATCCATGTGGATTACAGTTGCATCAGAATTATTATTATTCTTATGACACTGCAACACAAGCTTGAAATTTATACAAATGATGCCAATGCAGCATCCGATCACAATGGCCACCAATACTAACAAAGAAAACAAACATTTATAAAGCTTTATCAGAAAAATTGCCTAACAGAATTTGACCACTTGTGACAGAAATAATTCTGGCACAGAGGCCTCTGAATATTTGGCAACTGATGCTTATTTGCCATCAGATATGGTTGGTATAAACTGTAAAAAAATTTTTTTCATTACACATGCAATGAACACATTGGATGAAATTTCAGCAGAAAGCATCCTAGAACTGAATTGTCTTGCATTTGGATATTAGGTAAATGTCGGCTGAGCCCACTGGGGCCTTGTGTTGCTGTGAATATTGCTGTTTTTGCATCCGATCCGTAGTTGGGATTGATAAAAATACTCAATTATTTGTTTGGTTTCTTCCTAGTACAATTGTCGTCCTTAATGCAGTGAAACCTAACTGCAAAAAGAGACTCAAGGGACCATAAAAATTAATCCTTTGTGCACAGATATTTACAATGTTGAGATTTTAAATTTGATTATGAAATTAGTGCAAAAGTGTGTTTCAAATGTCGTACTTAGTGAGTATATATATCTGGTAATGTAATAATCACTCTACAAAATACTCTTTCATTACTTGGAAACAGCTTGTGTTTTGCCATAGCAACCAATTATGGCTTCATAAAAATAATTTGAATAAAATCTGTAAACTTTTTTGTGTCAAAAGATTTAAATATTGCTGTTTCATTCAACGTAAGGTGTGTCTACAGTGACGGTCATGTGCTTTTGGAGGCAAGTTTTTTGACACACTCAATGCTGTTTCATTCAATGTAAGGTGTGTCTACAGTGACGGTCATGTGCTTTTGGAGGCAAGCTTTTGGACACACTCAAGTATACTCTTTTTTTTGTACATATAGCATTGGAGTGCATATTTTAAATTACATTATGGCATTTTTAGTCTTTAAAAACAGGAACTGCCTGTGATAAAAGCAAATTTTTATTTAGTAATATGAGTAATAAAAATGACTGCTAATACATTGGTCCTTTATTATAAAGCCCTTCACTTTTTTGTTCAGATTTGTTCGTAGTTCTCATTAATTTGACAAAGTTTATAATTATTATTTAATTGCTTTTGGTCAATGAATAAAACAATAATGTGATTTCAATAAAAACAATTATGATTTCAAGTCATTAAATGCTCTCTTTTGTTGTTTTCATACACAATTAGAACTTAACCTTGTTGTAACATCCCTCATTATAAGGCTTCTTCACATATAACACAGGTCACTGTTATAAAGAGTGAGGAAAATATTAAAATGCAATAAATATGAAACAAGAGAACAAAAATTCAGGTACTGGTAATATCCGTTTGGCAAGACAAGATAGGTTACAGTTTTGTAACAAACATTCAAAACTAATAAAAAATATATCACCATACTTTCATGACTGATTACTCATTTGATGTCCCTAAAGTTAACCAGCCAAAAATCAATACTTAATTTTGAGAGATGATTCACTTTAGACTTGTTACTATAATGTCCTGAATCATTATGATCAAGAAGCAAAACTGGTTTTTGGTTTGGGGATTAATTTGTGTCCTGAAAAGCGTAAAAGTCTTTGCTTCCCCAATTTTTAAACTTTATTTCAATTATTTAATGTTAATAGAAGACTATGAACAAAGTTTAAGTAAACCAGATGTTGTGCATATTTAAAATAATGGTAAAAGTTATGGTTACATGCTTGTCATATCAGTCAGTCTTGTGTTTATGGTATGTCCAGATGGATCCAAACTTGTGTTTATGGTATGTCCAGATGGGAACAATTCATTGCCAGTTATTCAGATGTTTGACTGTTTATCCAAATTTAATAAATCTGATAGTTTGTATTGAATGGTTTCCATCAAGACTGTACTCCAGTATAGAAATCATCCCAAGAAAAACACCTGTGATCCTGAGAGCAAGCAATCTCTGAAGGTCTATTAAGAAATAACCCAATAGTAGGTTGTTCAGTTTAAGATTTGCTATTTGTGAGAAATAAAGCATTTGCTACATGTTTGACAGCTAATTACAAGATCTTGAACATTGTTTTAAACATCCTTTGACATATATGCACTTGGAATTAAACACAGGTTACAGTGAAGCAGTTGAAAATTCCAGTTTCTTGTATCATTATTTTTATCACTTAGGCTGAATTAGACGTACAGAAAACATAACAGGTACTGGGGAAAAAAATAGTTCTTTCTCTTTCTGGAATGGGTTTTAGTTTGGTTTGGTGTTTTATGGCACAGTCACAGTAACACAAATAGATTATTTGGTGCCAAGGTAAAAGTTTCATGTCTAAGGCAATACCATGTTAGTAATTTCAAGCAGATTGGATTATAGGATTCAAACGCACACTCTGTCACACATTTGAAACTCCTGGAGTTTAGTTTAAATAAAGAAGCTGCTCAGTATTTATCCAAATTGTCTTTGAATAACTAAATGTCACTGACAATATCATTTTTATTAGAAAGGGTTTTTTTTGTATTTTCCAACAATCATAATTGCATAATCACAAAACTTAATCAGCATTATCAGATAATAGTTTGACAGCAT